>VWZZ01007375.1:143538-249967 GCA_013399095.1 Psophia crepitans | reverse complement strand
GACCACCCTTTCAGAGAAGAACCTTCTCCTCATCTCCAACCTGAACCTTCCCTGGCGCAACTTGCAGCCATTTCCCCTTGTCCTGTCACTAGTTATCTGCGAGAAGAGGCCAACCCCCAGCTGGGTTGGAGTGGAAGGAAAGGCTGAGGGAGCTTGTGAGGAAAGGCTGAGGGAGCTGGGTCTCTTTAGCCTGGAGGAGACTGAGGGGTGACCTCATCAATGTTTATAAATATGTTAAGGGTGAGTGTCAGGAAGATGGAGCCAGGCTCTTCTCAGTCTCATTAAGTGATAGGACAAGGGGCAACGGGTGCAAATTGGAGCATAGGAGGTTCCGGGTTAACATAAGGAAAAACTTTTTCACTGTGAGAGTGACCGAGCACTGGAACAGGCTGCCCAGAGAGGTTGTGGAGTCTCCTTCTCTGGAGACATTCAAAACCCAACTGGACACGTTCCTGAGTGATGTGCTCTAGGTGGTCCTGCCTAGGCAGGGGGGTTGGACTAGATGATCTTTCGAGGTCCCTTCCAACCTCTATGATTCTGTGATTCTGTGAACTGCTAATAAGAGTACCTAAATAAATCCGCTGGTGCACTGATAGGATAATAGATAATATATTTAGTGTTGCATTTCTGTTTGTTATATCTCTATTTTTTTAAATGAAAACAAGCTTATGGTATAAGGACCTTTTTTTCCCTTCCTCTCTGTAGGTGTGCTTCTAAGAAGGGTATTGACCATGAGGAAGACCACATGTTAGTCAGTTTTTACTAATCCCACCGGAGACAATGAAGCCACGTTTCAGCTTTGCCGGTCCGTTTCCCACCACTGTTGGCTGAATGAGAAATGGTCGCGTGATTATGCTGACACCCCAGCATGCATTTAGTAGACCTGTGGATAACTCGTTCCCTCTCCATGTGTCTGCTCTTACAAAGCTTTGTCCTCATGATACTGTGCTTTCATTCTGCCAGTATGTGCCCGAAAGGCTGCCTCTGTTCTCACTCCGGAGGTCTGAATGTCAGCTGTAGCAATGCGAACCTCAAGGAAATACCCAGAGATCTTCCTCCAGAAACAGTCTTACTTTATTTGGACTCCAATCAGATAACGTCAATCCCCAATGAAATTTTTAAGGACTTACACCAACTGAGAGTCCTCAATTTATCAAAAAACGGGATTGAATTTATAGATGAACATGCCTTTAAAGGGGTGGCAGAAACCTTGCAGACTCTGGATTTGTCTGACAACCGGATTCAAAGCGTGCACAAAAATGCATTCAACAACTTAAAGGCCAGAGCCAGAATTGCAAACAATCCCTGGCACTGTGACTGCACGCTGCAGCAGGTGTTGAGGAGCATGGCCTCCAACCACGAGACAGCCAACAACGTCATCTGCAAGACTTCTGTGCTGGACGAACATGCGGGGAGACCGTTCCTCAATGCTGCCAATGACGCTGACCTCTGCAACCTTCCTAAAAAGACTACCGATTACGCCATGCTGGTCACCATGTTTGGCTGGTTCACCATGGTGATCTCATATGTGGTTTATTACGTCCGGCAAAATCAGGAGGATGCAAGGAGGCACCTTGAGTACTTGAAATCCCTGCCAAGCAGGCAAAAGAAACCAGACGAAGCCGATGACATTAGCACTGTGGTATAGTATTCTGAATACAATGACTGCCTTTGTGATGGAAACTAGATTTGGATGACGCTAAAACCAGAGGTTTACTTCTAACGTTCATTGTAAACATTAAGACTTTTGGGGTTTATTTCTGTTTAACTGAATTACACCACTGTTGAGCTTTCTAACAGAAAGTTTTGTCCGGGTGGTATACTTTAATTATTTCTCTGGTGGTATCCTAAAGCAAGTGAATTAATATGTAAACATTAGTTTAGACCCATTCCACTATTTAATAACGAAATTTATTTTTTTAATTTAAAAACCAAATAAAAGCTTAAATTTGAACCATGTAAACCAGAGTAATTTATTGATCAGAAACCTGTCCAGTGCCAGAGCACACTTGGTTTGATCAGCATTTGCAAGGCAGAAGAGAGGACCGATGACAAAGTGGGCTGTGAGAGGTCCGGGAGCAGAGAGCCCCTGAAGGGCACTTCTCTCCCTGGGGTGCAAAGTGAAGAGCTGGTGAATGGTAGCCCATTTTTAGGGCTGCTCGCTGTGATGGGAGAGGGGTGCAGTGTGAGGAGAGCAGAGTGCCCTGACTCTCATTGATGTGTAAGGGATCGATGCTTGGGTAAGACCTTGGACAGCATTTCGGCAGTGCTGGGGAGGAGCCAGCGTGGAGGAGCTGCTGCGTTGCAGGACATCAAAGAGAGGTGAGTGGGGAAGTGCGGCGGGTTTTTAATCTTACACTCATTTACTTCAGCTTCAGGCAGGTGTCCCCAGCACTGGGGAGGAGAAGTGAGAAAGCAAGAGCAAACTTAGTGTACTATTCAAATGGGAGTACTACTGGTGATGATAGATTAAAAAAAAAAAAAATTAAATAAAATTAGTCTTTTTAATCTCTATATTGGTTTGTATCTAAAAGTTTTAGGGTTTAGAGTCCTGCCTTTTTAAAAAACACTGAATAAAGTAAGTTAATATATAGGCTGGGCATATTCTGTTGTGTATTAGAAAATATTTTTGTATAATTTCATGGATAAATGCTTAGGACATATGAAGCCCATGCAGTTAAACTCAACCTTGGATATGAAATGGATATTTTAAAGCTTTGCTGTCTTTAAAAACATGATGTTTTTCTTTTTTCATAGATAAAGTTTTCAAAGGGAACAAACTCACAAGTATGTATTCCTCTTGTCTTTTATTACTCTAATAAAATTATACTTGCCTCTGGGTCCCTATAGATCCAGTCTGACTGACACTGGATTGCAGAAGGGTGGATTAAAAAATGTATAAAATGCTGCTTTGTGAAAAACAAATGTTAAAGGACAACCTTAAAAAATTCAAAAAAACTTTGGAGTCATATCTCCCATTAGATTATCTGTTATTTCTGTTACAATTACACTTTCATATTTTAGAGGGTACAAGTTTGTTTATCTTATTTCTTTCACAACATCATTAAAAGAACATCCAAAAACTGTTTCAAAGCAGGTGAACAGGAAAAAAAAAGACTTTTTTTAAAAAAATCTGCATAGAGTCAACTTTTTATGTCATCTTTATGTGCTGAGTCCTGCCCGAGCAGGTGTTCTTGTGACTGACTTATGGTATTTGCATTGTTCTATTTCAATTAATAGTTTCTGGCACATTAAAAGAGTATTAATGTTTGTAAGGGGCACAGTCTGTCCAAAAAATACCTACTCTCTGATATTTCTGTCTTCCTTCCTTCCCATCCCCATTAAATAAAAAATGTATTTTATAAGGAGAGGAGGCTGTTGATTATACATCCTGCATAGTTTGCATTTTGTACCTTCCTTTTCTCAAGCCCAATCTTGCTGAACTTTCCAGCATGACCAAAGTGCCGCCCCCACCCCCCAAGCTCTGCGTAGCCTCCTGCAGGAGCCAAAAGCAGTATGGCCTAAATACACACATAAATGTGTAAAAAGAGAGCAGATACAATGCTTTATTGTGCTGGCAATATAACAAACCCTACTGAACGGGATGTGTAATGCCTCTGTGTAGACTCAGCCAAGTTAATTCCTGATATAATTCTCCTAATTTCCCTAAAATCTCCTTCAGGGTAAAATTTGTCTTGTTTCTATTGCTGTGTTCCCCAAGCGATATTTTGATCCCAGCTAGTAGCCTACTTTCAGAAAAAGCAGGGGAGACTAGCTAAAAGGAGGGAGTGAGCTGGAAGTACTAACTTAAGCAAGAATCCAGTGCTGTTTACTCACAACTAAGTGCAAGAATTTCTCCACAAGATTATGTAGAGAGCAACATTTAGAAAAACCTGGACAGTCTTAGAACACTTATATCACTTGCAAGTTTCTAAAATTTGCTTTCAAGCAGCATTTAAAAAAAAAACAAGAACCAAACAATCAAAACCAACCAAAACAACCCAAAAACACTCTGCCCAAAACTGACTGACGAAACTATAAATAATTTACCTTTCGTTTTTCCCTTTTCCCACTTTATTACTTGATCTGTAAGATTGGTTCTGGAGCTGGTAGTTTTGCCCCAGCTGAGCTTCTGATTCTACATGTTCAAATCCTAACCAAAAGCAATTGAAACCAAGTTAAGCAGTACTTAATAGAAAGGCTCTGGAGGGATGGCTTCGTATCAGTTCTCCAGTTTAATTGATTTCCTATCAAACGTCTCTCCTCACAAAACTTCTCCTTTCTTCTTCTAAAGCCAGTACTGAATTCTGTTTAAAATCTGAGAATCAAGGCAGTGCTCTGACAGACAATAGGTGCAAACTCATCAAGCTGAATTTAGCTGATGAGGAAAATGAATTAAACCACTATTCCTTAGCTATGTGGACTTGACAGTGCTAGCATTCCTGACAACTCAAATATTTAAGTTGCATCTCTTTGTTTTATTGAAAAGAAACCGAAGAGAAAAACCTTCAGTGTATTTGTTTTCTGTCCAAAACTACTGCCTAGAAAAACCTACACACTGCCCTTTGAGATCAATGGCACAAACTGTTAAAATTTTGATGGCATAGTACTTCAAGGAGTTATTTTATTTACCAAAGCAGTTTTGGTCAAAACTGAGTAAATTCCTATATTTTTAGCTGTGATAGCTTAGTATATAAATACAATGAAAGGAAATAGATTTTTCCATATTCATAGGAGATAGCATATGACAGAAAATAGAGGGAAATGCATAGCACAGTGAGAGGTGGGGTTGGTTTGGTTTGGTTTGGCTTGGTTTTTTTTTTTCATTAAGATGCTTCAGGAAAAGTAGAGCTGGGGCTCAGTAGATTAAATGTAATTCATTTCACTACCTTGACTTTCTTAAAAAAAAAATCTTAGTTTTTGTTTCTAAAGGGTAAAGGATAACTCTCTTAACATTTTTTTTTTCCTTAGAACTAATGCTGATTTTCATCTGCTAATTTTCTAGTGTCGGTGAGACGTGATGGTGCATTTGGGCTGTGTGCATTTAGGCTCATACTTTATACTTTTATTCTGTTCTTAGTTTTATACAGAATTAGGTACAGATATCTTCACTGTTAATGTATATTATGTTCGATAGCAAGATTTTGCACTTTATTGCCATAACTTTCAGGGGCTGATTACGAACAGAAAATGCGGTGGTGCAGGTTCTGGTCTTCCCATGGAGGAAAGAAGAGAGTCCTGGTGTAGCAAAGAGGTGCCATACAGAAAATCCACTGCAGTGTTTTTTCTGTTTGAAAGGGGCAAATCGTAAGCATTAGGAAGGAAGCAAAAAAGGGAAAGCAAAAGGAACAGCTGGAGGCTAAAATGCTTGAAGGTATCGTGAAGACTTACAGCATGCTTAGATGTGCAGTGGGGTCTCAAAGTTAATCTAAATCAGTTTTTAAAAGGGTATCAGTCTACTCCCACATCTGGGAAAAATGCTAGCATTGCTAAACGAGTAAATGAGATTTCAGCAGTTGGAAACATAGTCTTTAAATTGTAGGAGTGAAATCTGAAGGAGAATAGTAGAAGGTGTAAATTCTGGTGGGATAAGATGTAAAAGCATAGTACGGCCAAAAAAAAAGGCAATATTTTTTTCCAAAGGCCAATCAGAATGAGGAATCCCACTGTGGCAAGGGCCAAGAGATAACTGAGTACTAAGAGAATACAGCAGATAGATTGGGCAAATGTACTGAAAGAAACTAGGCTAGCATGTAAGAAGGGGGGGGAGGGGGCGGAAATCATCTTATGAATTAATTACTGGTTAAAAGATAAGAAACTGAGAAGAAATTGTTTTCTTGAAGGAGGATGGCTACTGAAATTTCGGAGAAGAAAGATCCCAAAGATTTCAGAATGGGACCAATGCTGTGCAACATATTTCTGAGTGATCTGAAAAAGGGAGTTAATAATGAACTGATAACATTTGTGGATGATAAAGAGTTATTGAGGGCAGACCAACCTACAGCTAACTGTGAAGAAATACAGAAGGTTCTCACATTTCTAAGTTAGCAGATGATGATAAAATGAAGGTTGGATTTGGTGTGAATAATTGCAAAGTACTGCAGATGGCACATCCTTAGCTATGAACACAAGAATATTCTCTAAATTGGCTATAACGAAATGGAAAAAATACCTTGGAGGCACAGTGGGGAGCTCTTCAGTGACAAACATCAGAAATTATTAGGAGGTAAATAGCCAGCCGAATGGTGTGGTGGAACACATGATAAACCATTGGATAAAATCTGTGATAAGCCTACATCTGGAGCATTGCATTCAGTTCAGGTTCTTCTCATCTCCAAAAAGTAGATTTGTAGTCTCCAAACTACAGAAGATGTAGAGAAAGGCAATAAGATAATGAAGGATATGAAGTTGTTTCCATAGGAGAAGACATCAAACATTCCCAAGCATGGGAATGGGATGCCAGATGTATTAAAAACTGGAGTAGTATATAAAAGATAACTTGAGAAGGACTGATCCCCATTTATTGCAACAGAAAATAGAACAGTTCTTATTAAAGAATACCAGGCAGCAGGTGTTGGTTTGTTTGTTTGTTTTTTTTTTTAAACATTTTTTGTGAGAGAGCATTCGTTTAAATGATAAAATACTGGAGCAGAAATCACATATTCAAAGGTAGAACTCCACAAATTCATGGAAGTGAAGGTTTCCAGAGATTATTCAAGACTGCTAACATTGATGTAGATAAAATTCTCAAGAATCATTAAGGTTGGAAGAGAGCTCAAGGACCTTCTAGTCCAACTTTTCCAAGAAGGAAAACCCCTGTTCATCCCAGGAAGCAGGGTTGGTTTCCTTAGCAAAGGCTCACAAGTCTGTGCTGCTCTTATTCTCTCTGAGGTGCTGCTGCAGGTGGTTGTTCAAGAAGGGAAGGTGGACTTGATTTTATGGTGCCGATGCTTTTGTGCATCCAGTGGGTTGCAAACTGCACTGCCCTCCTTGTGAGGCAGGAGAGGGTGTTCGTTGTGCGGACAAGAAGGTTTCACATGTATGGAATAGGAATGAAGCCCCAGCAAAGCAAAACCACATTTAACTGTTGATGTCTCCTCGCTGTGAATTGCAGCACTAACTGCTGGGCAGGGTTCAGGTGCTCTGTGCTGAGTTCTGCCAAGACTGTGTTAACTAAAGGAGTGACAGCTTTTCACTGGGGGCTTGTGGGAAAGTTATTCAGAGATCTGCCCTGACATACCAAGGTGCATTGATGCTGTTACAGCTCACCTGGTCGTCCATATAAAAAGGATGGGGGTTTCCCTATAGGTTCTTCATTGAAACAAGAATAAAGCCTTGTTTTTCACAAAGAAATCCCTTCATTGTTTGTTTCTTCAAGTGAAAACTGGTGTGATGACTTAATGAAAGTATGAGTAATTCACAGTGCCACTTATGACAAGGAAATACCCTGGCATCTTTTGTTTTAGTTTGCCGAAGTCAGTTAATTTAAGGAGTGAAGCCAACCAGCAAGCATTAAACACAAAGTACGTGCTGTGCCATGGCAGTATATGAAGTAGGTGGGTTTTGCATGCCAATACGTACATGAGTACGTATGTGTACAGGCCATCCATCCATCTCTCTAATTTGCTCATATTTCTGTGCGATTAGTTGTGTGCGTGAGTGTGTCAGATACGTGTACCCACATGTGCATGCAGATAAAACAGGAACTCCTTTGGATGCTTTCATTTCCCCTATTTAATTATGAAACAGGTTGCGTTGTTCTTTGAAGCCGTGATTCACGCGGCTTCTGAGCCAAGTGCACCTTCATCCTCAGCCTTTCACGGTGCACACCCCAGCCCCAGCTGCACGCGACGTGAAAGAAAATGGGGTGACACTGGCACGGCTCATCCTCTTCCTGAGATCCCTAGTCAAATCCATCAGTTACCACATAAAGCTGTTACAGACCTCTGTGAACAACCTTTTGTTTTCCATCTGGCTCACAGAAAGCAGTACAATTTTCTAGAAAGAAAAATGGTTAGATGGATGATGTAATGCCTTTTAGCTCATAAGAAACGGTCCTGTTTGTAAAATGTGCAAACGTGGCTAGCGTCCCTGGATCTGTTTTCCTCTTCTGCACTTGTTAACGAGCAGGTTCTTGGCATTACAGAGTGTTTGGCTGTGTTTTTCTCCTAGGAGATAGTTATGCCCCTGGAGATTTCTTGAGATGGTTGTGAGTCCGAATACAGCTGCTAAATCCAACAAAAGCTCCAGAATGAAAAATGAGATGGTTTTAAGCTTTCCCTACTGCAGGGAAACTTGAGAAGCAGTTAAGTATTTGGGAATTCAAACATCTGTATTCTTAATGCTGCTGTGAGGTTTCAGATGCACATTGTGAGCATCCTGCTGTTTGGTGGGGCAGTCTGCAAGCAGATTTCATAAAGATGCAAAAATCTCCAAAGCTTGTTAGTGGCAGATTAAACTGGGCATTGAAGGGAGAAAAAACAAAAAAACAACAAAAAAGTCCTTATGTTGAACAGTCTGTTTAGGTATCTTTACCCTTCACCATTATTAGTCTCTGCTTCATAATCGAAGAGTTTGTGATCACTAGATTTTTTTCATAGAATCATAGCTCCATCTTAACTTGGGAAAATGAGTCTTTTTAAACACATCTGCCCTAACAGTGGTAGTATCTGACCTTACTGTATTATTGTTTAAAAGGCGATTGAAGTTTAACATACTAGCTAAACCTCATCTGCACTGAGGTCTGTTTGTACCCTTGTCTGCATAAAAATATTTAGGTCTATATTAAAAATTATACATTTTCCTTACATATGTGTGGGTATGAGACCATGATCTTTCACATATGTTCTGGAAGTTTTTAATGTAAAAAAGCAAGAAAAAACTTGGAAAGAAAAAACTGACTCCAGAACTTTCGGGTCCTCTTCGTAAATCAAAGCTGGACAAAAAGGAGGGGAAAAAAAGCCCTAGCACAACCCATTCTCGTTTCTTCCTTTGAGGATTAGCTTTGTGCTCAACACTGCATTTCATGGCTTACCAATTTTTTAGTTCTGTACCTAAGCCAGATTAACATTCACTTTCAGCAAAGTCTCTTATAAATGGAGTTCTTGGCAACAAAGAATACCGAGGCATATCAAGTTGGCTGAAAGAAACCCAAAAAGAATGCAACAAATAGGCTCTCCAGACAGTATTTCTATAGTCTGTTAATTGAATTTAGTGGCGAATGAAAAGAGTTACTGAATTAATGAATTAATGAAGGTAATGCTAGAGAGATTTCAGATTCTCAAGTAGATTCTGGCTTTTATATTCTTCATGGGGCTGTGTAAGGGGTAACCAGCACACCATTTTGCTACCCTATTTCAGCAGCCGCAGGTCTGATTGCTCTTACAGAGCACACAACCTCTCCTCTTTCTTCATGCAGTGGCTGATGACGAGCGCTTTAGGAAACGCTGTACGTGGGAAATGCCACTGTGAGAGCAGTTTGCTCAGAGTCCCACCCCAGAACTGGCAGCCACATTGTTTTGGGCAATATGTAAAAGGAGGGAAACCACTGTGCAGCTGACTTCTGTGAACCTTCTTGAAGTCACTTGGTTACCACTAGTAGGAGACGCACCACAGCTCGGGAGCCCAGACACCTCATCCTTTAAAACCACAGGATGCTTTTTCTTCTTCTTTTTTTTTTTTTATCCTCCTGACAGGGCAGCCTGTCACATTGATGAAGCCAAATCATCCGGGTAAGCCAATTTCATGCCCACTTTTCTACAGAATGGCACAAGTTAGTTTTGGGACATCAAACTCTCCAGTACTATAACCTGAAAAACACCAGCATAGCCAGTTTAATTTTCAAGAGGGAGAGTGTCTAACCACATTGCTGCTACATGTTAGAATTTTTTCCTCTCTCTTTAATCTTTTCTTGTTTAGTGTTACCTCTGTGGTTGAATAACTTTCGTAGCTCTTCATATTCAATCTTCAGCAAGCTTGTTTCCACTTATCAACAATTATTTCCTATTGCTATGAACGGTATATTTCACTGGGAAACATGTGCATGGGTGGGCATAGATTAGGTCTTTTCTCATGGTTTTTACAAGATTTGTGAACTTATGAATATGCTAGGGTTTTTTACAAAGAAAATCAGATATGATGTGTATACACAAGCTTTTTTTTAAAATGATTGATCAATAAATGAACAAAGTGGAATTTACTGTATTTTATTCTGAAATTCCAAAGTAGAAAAAGACAAGCTATCTGTTTGTAAGGGCTGGGTAATGGATAAAGGTAGTCTTTCAAAAGGCAAGCTCTGCAGTACCTTGAACCATTTACTGCTCTTCAAAAACTGTGGCAACCCTGAAACTATAATTGGAAGCATCGTACTAGATGCAAATTGTAATGCTGAAAAAAAGTTAGATAATGAAAGAAAATCAGTCTCTAGCTTGAGTTCTCACATTGTGATGTACCAAATTTCCTGGCTAAACTTGAATTTGTGCTTTCTTTGTTAGCAGACTTCCTTCCCAAATCCAGGAATGCACTTTGGGCTGTATGTAAACCAGAAATTTTGCTGTTGCCATGGGATCAGCATTTCTGCAATAAATGTGTTATTGATGTGGGGTGAACTGAGTGACTGTTCTGGCAATTGCTTTTGTACTGAAGAGGTTAATGTGAGTTTATCCTCTAAATAATGGTATCACAGAGCTCTGCAGAGGTGTACCTTCAGACTTCTGGAGCGGCAATGAGGAACTTGCCTTATGCTGGTGGCAAAGAGCAATTACAATTGTTTTAACTTCTTGTGGTTTATATGATAAAAGACAGGTGATGTCTTTTTGTATTTGGCTCTACAAAGACCTCTCTGGAATATGTGTGTGTGTATGAGGGCAGGCTTCTTCAGTGTAAGGAAAAAGAAAAGAAAAAAAAGGTATTTAAGCAGGTTGACAGCATGTTATCAGCTTCCAGTAACAGGTCACTGTTAAGTCAGCATCACCCACAAAGTTCTTTTATAGCAAAATTGCTGGAGACAGCTGGTTTCTGGAAAATAACCACCGTTATTGTTTAAATGCTTGTATTCCAGTATTTTTCCACAATTACTGCTGTTCTGCACCATTGTGTCCTCTGTGAGCACCACTGTGGAGATGAGCAAAAAGTTCTCTTGAAAGGAACAAGCTCTGAATTTTCAGGCTTTCCTGAGGAGGTGAAGGAAAGGTCTTTCGTGGAAACTACCTCAATTAAAAGCACAACAGTACGTAATTGTGGACCTGAGGAGACCTGACACATTTTGTGCCTGGCCCCTGACGGCCTCAGTAAATAAATGCCATACTTAGCACAGAGAACAAATGGTTTGGGCTGAGAAGAGTGAGTCATTCAGACCTGAGCTGCTTTTCCTGAAAACCCACAGAAATGCAATGATTAAATAGGGTTTACATTTGGAAAATCCTGCAGACAAGTCTTTAATCAGTGTTGAAATGCTTTTCCTTCCGATGCCAGTAGATTTGTTTTGACACAACATGGTGATGACTATAGGCATGGCAGTCAGTTTTAGCTGCTAGAGGCGTATGCGTGATGATTGCTCACATTACATGAGCACAGTACTAGGTGTCTGATAAGTGTGGTCCTTCTGCTGCAGGTGTTGGATTGAGCAAAAAGGAGAATGAACTTTTTGGGACAAACCAAGAAGATGCCTGTGAAAGGCACTTCATGATCTGGCTGAGCATCTGGAGACTGAGCAGATGGCATCCCTCACTGCAGGCCTAACAAAGCTGTTTCTGATGAATGTGGTTTGAAACACCATTTCTCAACCCTTGTGGAAAACCACAGTGCTTCATGACACGTGAACTTCAGTTAAACCAGCCTCCTGTCCCCATGCATGTGTGTGTGTGTGTGTGCGCACTTGCATGGGTGCAGTAACATTCAACTCAGCTAGGTCTTGCTGGTAGGGCAGCGGGAATTTATATGCGCAACATCGTGGGTTAGTGCTTATACAGATGATGGGAGCAACATCTCTTGGTCAGAGAACCTGGTCTAGTGGAGGGTGTCCCTGCCCATTGCAGGAGAGTTGGAACCAGATGATCTTTGAGGTCCCTTCCAACCCTAACCATTCTATGATTCTATGATCCCAGGGAAACTATTCACAGGCTTGTTGGAGGGTGGGTGGGAGAGAGTCAGAGAGTGCTGGCCATGATCGTGTGCTATTCCAGTACTGACATAAAAGGTTCATGATTATTTTGTCTTCTGTTCTCTTACTGGCCTAATACTGGAACCTTTTCTGCAAAAATGAAGGCAGAGTAATTAAATCATTACTTATCACTGCCATAATGCAGAAGGACTTAATTACTGCATGTTATATGTCACGTCAGTCCCTGCCAAGTTGCTTTTCTCTGAGGCCACTTCCCCAGGGCAAGGAGTCAGCCAAGTTCTCCGTGCATCCCTGCCTGACTGCGGGGCACCTGCCTCTGAGCAAAACACACCTTGTTTGCCTGACAGCTATGCTCGAGAGGGTTCGCCATGTCCTTCAGTGGCAAACTATCCACCTGTCTCTCAGACACTGTGCATTTCCACATGTAAAGTTCATCTCCTGCAGAGGGGCAGGACGAGGGGTGATATGGGAATTTGCTGCTTGTTTTCCCAGGGAGAAAGGGGTAGCTGGGGTATATGAAGGAGGACAAGGAGTTACAGGAATGTCTGTAAAAGCCATTAAACCCCAGAAACCTGGTAGTCTGTATATGTGAGAAGCCCTGAGCTCTCTGCAGAGAGGGAAGGAAGGGGTGGGAGAGGCTAAGGTAACGTGACTACCTGGAGAGGATGCTCTGCATGGGGATATGCATTCATTTGGGCAGCTGCTGGGGGAGCAGAGGGGGATGCAGAGGGAAGGTTCAGTCACCATGACATTTGCTGACACTGTGATTTGTTTTCTACCTCCCATAACACCACTGATACTGCTCTCTGCTCCAGAAAGGCCATTTGATACCAAGGTTGAGCTGGGAGAAAGGAGTATTAGAATACTTATGCTCCTGATGAGGAGATAAGTTCCTCAGTCCCACCAGGACCTGGCCAGAGTGTTTCTTCCTTGCCACCTGCAGCCTCTGAAACATCTATGGCATGGTGACCTGGGTTGGTAGGAGGCATCCCACCACTGGCCCTGCTCCTGCTGTGAGGCTCGTTCCCACTGAGCAGGGTGGGGGAGAAAAGATGCCAACTGCTGTGGTAGCTGCTGAGTTGATCAGCCACTGCCACATTGCCACCCCACAGCTTGCCTGATGCTTGGCTCTTCCCTGCCCAGCCCTCATCAACTCTGAAGAGGAAAGATATTTTTCTTTTTAGACAGCGAATTGTAAATAATGTCCATGCTCCGCTCTCCCACAGAAAGGTGTTCAAACCAGCTGTACGTGTCTTTCAAAACGCAGGGAAGATGTAGTGAAGAAGGGAGCGGGCTGTATAAATCAAGTTGTCCTTTGCATGCTTCTCCCTGCTTTGTCTCTCTTTTTAAAAATTCATAAGCTGGGAACGCCTTCCTGGGTGAAATCCAAAAGTGTAGATGGTCAGATCCTTACCTGCAGTAGTTTAATTCCATTAAAGTCAAAGGAGCTATTCTCATCCGTCACAGTGATGGTCCTCTTGCAGAAAGCATTTTAACTGCCAGCATCCTCACTGAGCATGAGGGAAAGAAATTCCTGGTGATTCAGGGGGAATACTTAGCCCGTCTAGTTTAAAGGTGCCTGTTGTTCCTATTTCAGTTGTGCTTTGGGGTTTATATCAAAGGAAAAAGTACTGGTAGAAGGGTTTGAGTTGGCACAAGCTTATTTCAGCATTGACTTAAGCTGTCAGAGCTAAGTAGATCAAGAAGAATAGCACCCAAATCATGAGAGCTTCAATGCTTTGTAGATAACAAAGAGAATCTAACTTTAATTATGATCTTCAGTGAATTTTGAAAAGGTTATCTTTTTGTTTCAGTGCAGAGAAGGACAAGGAGCATCTACGTGAACTCTTCTCCCACCTTAAAGGCAGTAGCACTCTTGGCTTTTAGCCCAAAGTCTTGGAAGGCTGACATGGCTTTTGTTTTTTCCTTAGAATTATCTGGTACAATATTAAAAATGTCATTGCTGCATTGTGCTTGTGTTCGGAAGGCCTATTATGACCATATCAGTTTTGCTATATATTTATCCTCTGGAAAGTTGATAGTGGAGCAATTAGTCCATCCAAATATACATATATATATAAATTGTCTTTCTATGTGTGAATAAATACACATATATGGCAGGGTGAGTGGTATCTTGTGAGTGCAAATTGATGTATACTGAACCGTATTTTCTGACTTTTTTTCTCCCAAGTTTCTTACCCTCCCAATTTTTAGCATGTAACTGTGGCTAAATCATCCCTGAAGTTTTTTCATGTCACATTTGTTGTTTGCCAGTGAGCAGGGCATGATTAGTAAGTTTCTAAAACAGAACTTGTGAGATGCTCTACCTTTCATGCTAAAACACAAAAATGTTCTTCAGTTGACTCAAGACATACCTCCTTCTGCATTTGGAGGTGCCTCCCTCACCCAACAAGACTTAAAAACTTTAGACAACTTTTAAAATACCAATCTCAGGCTTTGTCTTAACTTTAAAACTGTACTTTAGAACCAGCGGTTAATTAACTCTAGCAGTTATAATGCTATTATTATGTCCCTTGCTTCTATGAGGAATTTACAGAGTGTGCTGGTTTTGGTTGGGATAGAGTTAGTTTTCTTCACAGGAGCTAGTATGGGGCTGCGCTTTGGATTTGTGCTGGAAGCAGCGCTGATAATACGGGGATGTTTTCACTACTGCTGAGCAGTCCTTACAGAGCCAAGGCCTCTTCTGCTTCTCACACCACCTCACTATTGAGTAGGCTGGGGGTGCACAAGAAATTGGGAGGGGACAGAGCTGAGACAGCTGACCCCGACTGACTCAAGGGATATTCCACACCATATGACATCATGCCCAGCATATAAAGCTGGCAGAAAAAGAAGGGGGGGATGACGTATTTGTAGTGATGGCGTTTGTCTTCCCAAGTAACCATTATGTGTGATGGAACCCTGCTTTCCTGGGGACGGCTGAACTCCTGCCTGCCGTGGGGAGTGGTGAATGAATTCCTTGTCTTTATTTGCTTGTGTGCCCGGCTTTTGCTTTACCTAATAAACTGCCTTTATCTCAGTCCATGATTTTTCTCACTTTTACTCTTCCGATTCTTTCCCCCATCCCACCGGGGGGAAGTGAGCAAGCGACTGTGTAGTGCTTAGTTGCTGGCTGGGGTTAAACCGCAACACAGAAATAGTTTGCAAGCGAGCATCCTGCATTAAAAATAACCTTGTTTTGCAGGCATATATTACTTGGTTTAGATACAGTTGCTGTCTCTACCTAAGATCCTTATCATTGTCAAGGAAATGAGAATTTCTCTGGGGCTGTTATCACTATAATTCCATGAAATATAGTCGAGTACTGTAAACGTAAACTTTTGTTGCCTGCTGCGGGCCTCTTCTAGAACCTCATCATTCTTAGATGTGAATGGTATGGATGGTAGACCTGTCTGCTGATCTGCTTGATATAAACTCCAGATGAAATACAGGAGTGTTGCTCAACCTTTAGACAAATATACCTTGCTAAAGGTCACCTGTGAAGGAAAAGATATATAGCAGATACCTGGAAAAGTGTTCAGAAAACAGATGGTTTGGTTTAATTTTCCTCCCCTTGCTTGTTTTTCACTTTTGAAATTGAAGTCCTGCCGAGGCTGCAAAATTTTACCTTGACTGGAGAAATAGCAAAGTGCTGAATTGCCACTGCCAAATGAGATGATGTTTGATAAGAGAAAGAAAAGGTTTTTTAAGTCAGACTACCTCAGACTCTGTTAACATGTAATTTTTTTTTCAGTAGCCAATTAAGCTAAATTGGCCATTCATTAAGCCAAAAGAGATCATAAAGTCTTTAATAACTATTTTGCTTCTTCATGGAGATGCAGGAACTCCAAATAAATGTTCCTGATTCAACCTTTATCAAGGCTTGGAAAGTTTGAAAGACTAAAGTCAACAACTTTCAGATAGGCCTAAAGTAAAAGAAAATCAAGAAGGGTTTAGCTTTATTTTCTTCAGCTGCCCTTTAACCAGCAGCTCTAATTTAGCCACCAAATAGATGGGGAAGACAAGCTCCATGCAAAATATATATGTTCTCTCATGTCAGCTACATTGAAAGGAATCTTTGGCGTACAGTTTTTATCTGCTGCTTCAATCTCTTTTAATTCCCCAAATTTTCAAGCTGATCTGTGTTCCAGCTTTAAGTATCTGTATTAGGACCAGATTTACAAAACCTCAAGCAAAAGCCTGATTGAGATTTTATACATCTGGCCTTAATGAAGAGACTTAGAGCTGGATTATTCAGATTGTTTTGAAAGTCGAAGGGATTAAAAACTTGTCTTAAAGAACAAGGCTCCTTCAGCATCTTCTTAGTGAAGACTCTAAGTTTAGAAATGCCTGTTTAGGAAGGGTAAAGACAAAAAATAAAACATCTTTCTTTAAAATTATAAAAACAATACTTCATTTCAAAAGTGCAGGGCAGCCTGGGAGAGTGAAGCCAAGCCCAAGACCCCTTCTTGTTCTGTTGAGCTATGGTGTTCACGGATGTTCAGTGAGGGGCTGTGGGGGTACTGCTGCCAGGAGGGTGGGAATGTTGCACATAGGAGCTGCTTTTCCTCGCTCCAGGTGGAGCATGGACAAAGTGTGGGCTGGTCTCTCTCTCAGCCAGTGTGGTGCATTGTCAACTTGGTCATCAACAGGAGTTGGCGTGGCTCCTGCCTCCATGCCCTGAACCTTCCCCACCATGCATGGGGCTGGTGTGGTGCTCACCCAGTTCATCTCCCAGATTACCCCCAGATGTGGGGATGTTTCTGACAAATGTTTCTTCCCTTTTTCTTTGCTTTGTTTCTTCTTGCCAGTCACTGAAGGCAGGATTCCATTCCATTCTCTGGATCAGTACAGAACAATGACAAGCCCCAGCAGGGTCTAAGGACCAGGGGTGCTTTGCAGATGTATGCAAATCCAAGCTCTGCAAAACAGTTTGTCTTCCCCATTCATGCCAGACCCATAATGAGAGGAAGTGTGTTTAGAAAAGGAGTTGAATGTTTTGAGTACTTTGTTTTCCAAATGTGACGTGTTCGCTATACCCCTTGTGCATGTGGCTAGAGGGGCTCCAGCATTGTGAGAACAAGACCTAAAGAACTCCTCTAAAATGCATGCAGCTTGCTAATGTCCACTTTTAAAGAGAGGACAATGCTTTTAACTCATGTTTTCTAGGACCATCTTCAGGGGAAAACTACATTTACTTCAGTAAACTCGAATGAGGATTAAGGGCTCAGAGTATCTGAAAGCTTGGCCTCTCATTACAACTAAAGGTCTTGGTGTCAGACATCATATCCTAATGGAGTATGTATTAACCAGCTGGCCAGGAAAGCCTAGCTTTAGAAATATGTGACATACTGAAGTGCTTCCATTTTGCTCATCTAATTCAGCATGAAGATCAATTTGTGCATCTGCAAGCTCTTCAAAAGTAGCTGACAACAGAATGGCTTGTTCGCTTAGAGACAAACTTCTGCAGCTTGTTACATGGTGTGTGAGTCTCTTGGTGTTTGCAGTTATCCTGGGAAAGAGGTTGAGGAAACAACAGAAACCTTACGACAGACTAGGATAAAAAATACATTATGTAGTCTCCTACTGTACCCAGCTGTCTAAACTATTTTCTCTCACCTAAGGTCTGTCAATGGAAGCTAAGATGGTTATGGGTATGCCATTGAGGGAAGCAAGGGCAAAACTTTACTTGAAGGGAAATGCAGTCTGCTCTTCCTATCTACCATATCTCTATCTACCATAGAAGAACACTACAGTTCACACAGGGATTTCTGTTTGGCTGGTTGCTTTTGAATTCAGTTATCAAAGATCTTACATTTCTCTAGGTACTCAAGCATATTTGCACTTTCTCTCCCCTGTTAATGTGCCTGTTATAAAAGTGAAAAGGTACTGTCTTTCTTAGGCTTGTGGCTATAGCTGTGAAATAAGCTGGGGGGTGGAGGAGAACCCAGACAAGCTCTTGCAAACTGCAGAGCTGCAAAAAACCCTTGCTTGTTTGTTTTTCTCCCAGTTATGTCAGTTGGCCTACAAAAACATGTCAGCTCTTCCCACGTACCTTGCCAGAGGCCTCATATTGTGACAGCTAAAACAATGCTGTTGCTGTTTAAATGAATGCAATGTTTTCGGCTTTTGAGAACAAATAGTATTCATCATCCTCCTAATATTGATAACTGCAGAGTACACAGGTTACTAATCAAATGCTTGTTTTAAGAGCCTGTCTCTAAACATCCCCACTCCACTGACCACTTTGCTAGATAATCTTGTTCTAGTCCAATGTCAACATTTAAGAGGGGGTTTTCTGTCAAAATGGAGAACGCACATTTACAACCCTGGTAAGTATGTGATAAGTGGGATTTCAAACAATCCAATTGTAAGATTTTTCACTAAACGGTCAGAAAGAGTTTGCCTATTATTAACCAAGGAAGTTTGCACAGATTTCCTAATCAGATCTTGCATTGCTGCAAACTTGGTCTAAAATTTGCATTGCTGCAGTGCCTCAGATAGAATAGAATAGAATAGAATAGAATAGAATAGAATAGAATAGAATAGAATAGAATCATTAAGGTTGGAAGAGACCTCAACGATCACCTAGTCCAACCGACCAACCCCCCCACCTATTAACCACTAAACCATGTGCTTCAGTACTGCACCTAACCTTTCCTTAAATACCCACAGGGACGGTGACTCCACCACCTCCCTGGGCAACCCGTTCCAATGCCCAACCACCCTTTCAGTGAAGAAATTTCTCCTAATCTCCAACCTGAACCTCCCCTGGCGCAACTTGCAGCCGTTCCCCCTTGTCCTGTCACTAGTTATCTGCAAGAAGAGGCCGACCCCCAGCTCACCACAGCTTCCTTTCAGGTAGTTGTAGAGGGCAACAAGGTCTCCCCTGAGCCTCCTCTTCTCCAGACTAAACAAGCCCAGTTCCTTCAGCCACTCCTCATAAGACCTGTGCTCCAGCCCCTTCACCAGTTTCGTTGCCCTTCTCTGGACACGCTCCAGGGCCTCAATGTCTTTCTTGTGGTGAGGGGTACCCCAGCCTCTACTGGGAATGTATAAACACACATTGTGCCACTGCACAATCCTGAGCACATTGCTCGTGACCACTTGCCAGGTTAATAGCAGAGTTTCCAGTGAGAACGAGAAGACTTCTGAACATAAGGCAGAGTACACTCATGTATGTAGGTGCAGGCTCACTCTAGAAGAGACTTGTGCAAAGTCTACGTTAATAGGTCATAACAAAAGACAAGCGGAGACACAGTGTGTGACTAGTTGCATGTTTCAGATATTTCTAAGATGATTAAATATAAATAATCAAACTGTCAATATACTTTTGCTACTTGTCACACTTCTTAGCAGCACTGTGCACCATCCTGTGAGCTTTGCAGTGACAGCTGATAACACATTTGTTGGAGGATAAGGTAGTTGGTTCACAGAGCGGATGAGCAACAGGTCAGTATTTCAGGCAAAAAGGAAATAATGAAAAAAAATCCTAGGATATTTCTGGGCAAAACAAACCAAGGGGAAAATATTAAGAGAACAAGAAGGGTTATTGTTATATTAGCACTGTGTTTCACGATGTTGCAGCACAGAATTCTAGTGCCAACTATCTGCTTGGCTCTTGAAAGAGATTTCTAAGCATTTGAGCAGAGTTGGTTCAAAATGATGGGAAAAAAAATTCTGGAGAATTTGTTGATGTTTTGCAAACAGCTCCAAGTAGTGTTGAAATTTTCCTGCTTTTTTCTATTTTTCTTTTTGTTCCTCCATTTGAAGAAAACTGTGTGTTACTTTACTGCTCTGTTGAAAATTTATCTTGTAACCTTGAGGCATATATATTAGTTTTATTTCATTTTAGCCTATTCAACTGCAAAACAAGCACAGTGAATCAAAACTGTTGGTTTAGCTGGTTTAAAATTTGTTGGCTTCCATTTAAAGCCAATAACCACAACGCTTCCGTAACACTTTCTGGCTATGCTAGTCCTCAAAGAAATAATACACTCATACAACTTCCGTTGATCTTTGGGAAGGCTGGAACTCTACCTTGTGAATAAACATATTTTCAAAGGTATTAAAAGTTTCAATTAAACAGGGTGATTTTTGTGCTATCAAATTATTACTTAGCCTTACTGAAACAGAAAATAGAGTGCTTTCTACCATTTATCATTACTCTATTGTATGCACACCATTCTAAAACAGTTCATACAAGGCTGCTCACCTATGAATGTGCAAAATGAATGCAATGACCCAGCAATGCATCTGAGAAGCTAGCTCTGCTACAGGGCTTTGTATTTAGCCACTGTGGGAGAAAACCACTTCTGGATGCAATTATCCTGGTGCTGCGTGAAGTCTCAGCAGCCAAATGGTCCTGCTTAAATGGGAGTCACAGTCTCAGTAGGCTTAAATCTGTTCAGTACTGTGAAAGTTCACGGCGCTATGCTAATTTACTACAAGAAGGCTATCACATGCAGTCCTTACGAGCGTGGCAATGGTAATGCCGAGTTTGGCTTCCTGAAGCACAGCAGCATTGTAAGGAAACGGTCCGGTTTCAGATCTCCCGGAATGAAGTTGCTCCTTCAGTGGATAGAAACAGTTAAGCTCAATTGCACAAACCATATGTTGCTTGCATAAGATACATTTTGGGTGAAAACTCTGCTTTTAATTATAGACAGTTGCATAAAATGTCAGTGATTAAAGCACAGATTTAGCAGTATTCTTGGCCTGCATGATACCAGCCAGAAAGCATGTTTCTCCTCCTGTTTACTCCTCTTGAAGCAGAATGTCTCCAACTTTATGAAAGTTTTTTATTCAAGTGAAAAAAAAAATCAAGCAAAGAGAAAGTAACATTTCCTCATTTATTCTGTCTTTCAAGATTTCTCAACAGTGAAATTGCTCAGGATGGGATCGAGAAAAAGCTGAGCAGGGCTGTTTTGAAACAGGGAAAAGTGGAGATCTAATATCTCACTTCAAAGAATGACAACTAAAATTCAGGTTTAGGTTGTCTGAGGCAATCTCAGCCTTTAGTGTCCTTTTGTCCATAGACTGATGGGGAATGCCCATCCTTTAAAATCACCAGTTGCCTCTGATATGTAAAATGCCTTCAGTAATTCTCCAGAGCCTGAGATAATTATATCCAAGGCAAAATTGGCAAGGTTTGAAATCTGATCAGATATATATCCAGCTGAGCATGATCCACTTAAGTATTTGTTCTGATTTAGCCATTGTCATTCCAAAAATACTGCCATGGAAGAAAATATAAACATGATCCCTTCTTTTTTAGGATTGTTACCATCTGTATCATAGTTACCAAATGTTTCTTGCTCAACTTGTATTTAAAATTAACCTAGTCTATGCACTGCCTGCCTTTACTGTAAGTATAATATAGTAATCACAGCTCTGTTCACAGAATGTGGTCTTACTTCGATAAGCATTTTTCTTTAGCTTTGAGTAATGTTTTGCGACAAGTGCTATTTTTGCCACTTCTTCTATAAATATGTAAGTTCTTATTATTCTGCTGTAGCGATTCACTTCTGTACTCGTTTCTGTGGAAGTACGTTGAATTACACCAGCTGAGGTTATGGCCTCTGCTGCACTTTTCAGAATGTTTTCTTTTAGCCTCCTCTATTTTTAGGTCAATTACTGAGTCCCCATCACATTACATGACTGAAGATAGCACCTGTCCTTTTATTTATATCCTCATATTTTTTGAGTTCCTGTTGCTGCTTTTTTTGACCTCCCTTCCACATGTAACTGCTTCTCGTTATACTATTTCCTGATTTAACCTAGATTACACAATATCTGTGTATGTTCAATAATCCCTTTGAAAGAACTAATTGAGCAGACAACGCTAGCGGGAGGCCTATGGGTTAACCCCAGCCAAGGCAAAATCCTCAAGCACATAAGGAGGATATTTTCCATTTTAAATGAGGTGATTAATGGTAAGATCCTTTCTTACTCTGAATGTTGTGCATGCAGGTATTACTTTGGCAACCTCTGGTGAGAGCAAAACCATGTTTAAAATAGTATTTACTGGAAAGCCAGGTTCTGTCTGAATCCAGGAGGGATCCCTAGCACCAGGAGGGGACACAAAAGGCCGCCTTCCCTTCCTAATATCCAGCTTCTGAATTTCTTGAGAGGGCTGACAGAAGTCACTTGATTCACAAAGTGACTGCCAGGTAAGCGTGACCAGATGCTGTAGGAGCAGGGAAGAGCCATGGATGTGGGTCTGGTCTCTGTTTGCAGTAGGATTGACTGCTTGTGACAGAAGTGGGAAAGGAACCAAAGCAGCGACCATCTGACCCCAGAAAAACACTCACTTTGAGTTACCAAGTTTGTACTGTCAAGTGTAATGGCCAAGAGCCAAGGCTCTTCTGTGTGAAGTACCCAGTTAATGTCTGACTGAGTATTTGGAGGTTTTGGCATATGTTCAGGATTTGTTATAATCTGACCTTTCCTAATCTAGTTTATTATATGTCATATCTGGCTTTATTTGGGCACTGCATTTTTTCTTGAATTATTATAGTTTATTCTTAAAAATAAGCTTTACTGAGATATGTGTCAGTGTAAAACTAGAATCACTCATAAGCGTGGCTGGTTTTAAATGTATTTCCAATGTGATTTATAGGGGTAACTTCGTATGCACAAAGAAACTTTCAAGAAACAGGAGATCTTTCAAAAAATCTGCTATTGTACTAGGATGGACTGCAGTATACTTTAGATAATTTCAGGCTATTCAACATCAGAGTTCTCCATATCAGTATTCAGCCTATATTTTACCATGGTCAAAAAAGGGTTGTGTTACTTATGCTGTATCTTTGATTCTGCCTCACTTTACCTATAAAGTGCCATTCTTGTGGATTTTGAGATGAAATCTGAGCTATGTCAGCCTTCTTGAGTCCCACAATGAAATAAACTTCTAATATCCTAATAAAGAACAGATAGGAAAATAGGAATAAAATAGGAAGCTATGGATATAAAATTTTACCAGTGATAGCTGAAACCTTCTTCCCAAATATGGCACTGATTTTAGCATGTTAGGAATGTTGTAGCTAATTACCTATTTCTCAACAACACTATCATGCAATTACAATTTTAATTGTGAAGGTTGTGTGTCTAAAATTAAGACTGGAGAGTAAGGTTGTAGTGAGTTATGTAGCAAAGATAAATGGTTCACTTTGAGTTTCTGAAGAAAAAGTGCACTGCTTTCATTTTCCAGCCAGTCTGAACAAAGACAGCATCTGAAGAACATTTATGTTCCTGGTGTTTTGAGCTCCTATCTCTGGTGTTGCTGTTACTGCCGTTCATTACCCACTTGGGTTTCTTTTCACTTAGTGCTAATTCTTGGCCCTGGCAGACTGACTCATTGTAAACTGACTGAGAAAGAAATCTTTCTTTGTCCTCAGTAAATCTGAATAATTAATATTTTTTTATCATTATGCTTCTTAGCTGACATTCTCTTCATGAAAGAAAGGGGCATGTTTAATTAAAACAAGAAAGTGCTGAAGTTAAACAACATTTCAGTCACACCAATAGCTGAATAGTGTGCTATTTTTTCAGGATAACGCACTTGCCTTCTCAGCACTATTTACTCTACTACTAATGCTTCGAAAGCCAGTTTTTGCAGCAACAGCCTGTCAAAAGCTAAATAATTTGCAATTAACAGAGAGGAAGTTTTATGTCTGCACCTCAAAAATATCTCTAATAATTCACCGAGGACATAGGCCTGGGAAATGCCAGGCAACTTCTGCTTCACTAAGGTGCAGCTGCAGCC
Source organism: Psophia crepitans (assembly GCA_013399095.1). Taxonomy (NCBI): domain Eukaryota; kingdom Metazoa; phylum Chordata; class Aves; order Gruiformes; family Psophiidae; genus Psophia; species Psophia crepitans. The sequence continues at coordinate 226,079 of VWZZ01007375.1, read as the reverse complement.
TTGCACAAAAACCAGAGCCCAAGAGGATGCCCAAAAGCAAGCAGCAGAGCTGTGCCCCTGTGCCCTGGGCACCCACGTTCCCTTCGCGGGTGTTCTCAGTGTAGGAGGACTTGAAATCTGGCATTCAGTGAGGTGGTGTTTTCTGAATGTACATTATCAGCACATCATTAGCTGCCATAGTGCAGGGGACCTGCAGTAATTGTGTGGGTGTTATGGCCAGTGAGGTAGTTTGCAGCCATGGCAGGCTGAGTGAACAAGGTGTGCGTGGGGGGATTCAGTGTGCTGATATGTGTGTGTATCTTTTTTCTTTTTACTTGGAATTTCTTTGGTTTCTAACAGTTTTGCCTTCATGGCTAAGATGCTCCAGAAAATTCTTGCTTTTATTGAACATGTAACAACCTGTACTTGTTCTTCATGCATAGTCTCAGATTTATCTAAATCTCATCAAAAGACACAAAGAAAGATCTCCCACCTCCCAAGATGTCTGCTTCAAGAGCAAAACCTGAAGTGATTAAAGAAAGCACTAAAGTGGTTAAGTTAAGCATTAAGCTGAGTGGTTTCAAAGTTTCAATGTACATTTGAGTATTTTTATGCTTTAAAAGAAACCAAACAAACCAAACAAAAAAAAACACCCAGCACCCCACTTATGCATAAAAGCAGTATTTAAAATATCTGTCCTGAAATAGCATGTTCCCAGGCCTGGCTTCATGTGAACAAAACATTCTGGCTTTCCTTTAAACAAGTCAAGATCACGAGATGTCTTGAAGATCATCTAAAAGTTCATCTTCAGTGCCTAAGTACATACGTGTGCTTATGTTTCCCATATGGATAACTGCTATAAAGCTCATCACTGTCATCACAAAAGTTACCAAACTGGAAACTGATCACTTTCACCAGGTCCTTCTGCTTATGCAGAGCAATGTGCATACTGGTGTACTGTTTTCCAGATGGCATCCTTCCAAACAATGCTGGTGGTTTAATGGGTTTTTCAGTTCTGGTGGGAAAAACTGGTATGTACAAAATTCACATTGTTGCCAATGTTAGATCCTTCTCTGCTCACTGATGGGTAAGAATAGAACACCTGCAGGATTCATCTGTGCCACTGGTAGCCAGATTAGGGTAGAAGCTTAAGGACTTGTCTGGAACATCATTGCAGGCTGCATAATTAACTGTGCTGGTGGCTGGACAAACCATGTGGGTATGAACATTAACATGACTGATGATAGGTTGAAAGAATCTTGAAAACCTTCAGAACTCCAAATCAGGAAACCCAATTACTGCATGGTGTGCGTGAATTTAATGAAAAAATAATGATGGCAGTGAAACTGTAGCCGTCCTTTGCAGTGCTCCATTTGAACTGCAAAAACAGAACCTGAAAGGAAGTTGTAGTGAGGAGGGTGTCAGTCTCTTCTCCCAAGTAGCAAGCGACAGGACAAGAAGGAATGGCCTTAAGTTGTGCCAGGGGAGGTTTAGGTTGGATATTAGGAAAAACTTCTTCATGGAAAGAGTAGTGAGGTATTGGAACAGACTGCACAGAGAGGTGGTTGAATCACCATACCTGGAGACATTCAAAAAACGTGTAGATGTAGCACTCCAGGACATGATCTAGCAGGCATGGTGGTGTTAGGTTGACAGTTGGACTTGATGGTCTCAGAGGTCCTTCCCAACCTTAGTGATTCTATGATTCTATGAAAAGGAACAGAGGGAAAGGTCGATGTAATAAACTCCAGGGCACATTTCATTAGGTTTGAGCCAGAAGAAACAGCAGGACATAGTGTAGTAGTGATTCCTTTTTAGAATGGCAGCAAGGGTGCTAAGAGTTGTATTTCCACCTCTTATCAGTAGAACCACCCCTATTCCACAAGACAATGAAAAGACCATTAGCCTCTTGTCCGGATGTCTCTTCTGACCATAACCAGACTTCCTAAACAACCAAGGATAGTCTTATCTTGCTATGATCAGCCCAAATTTTACATCAAATCCAAGCAAATGCAGAGGAGGAAGACTCCGAAGGGATCCTTTGACCAGATGGAGTTATCTCCCAAATGGGAAGAAAAGAGATGTTTTAAAGCATGATTCCTCCTCTTCTGAAAGTGATGCCTAAGTGACAGATAGGCCATGTCTATCTCATTCCATTGACTGGAGTGAGACTACAGTGAGTTTCTTATTATAGATGTCTATGCTTTTAATGTATAAAACTGGGTGAGATGAGTCTACTTGGGGAGTACCTGATAAACATTATCAGTGGAGCTTTCTCTCTAATACCAGGATGAAGAGCCCACTTGTGTGCCTTGGTATGTTTACGCATGAACACGTGCATTGGACGGATGCTCCTGTGCACTGAAGTCTATGAAAAGAATTATAATGAGGTCCTAAGAACTGGACCTGATGCTTTTAAAATTGCATCATGTGCTTTCTGCTGTTCAGTTTCATACCTTAAATTTTTCGGTTATTTGAGATAAACAGCAATTTACACTCCTAAAGAGTCAGTGAAAAAAAAAGATGCAGGCATATGATTCTTACCTATAACCAGGGGAAATTTAAGTAAATGGGTTTGTTTGTTTGAATGTGTACCACTTTCCAAGGAAGATAAAACCCACAATATATTTTCTAATACCCTATGCACCAAGATTTGTTTTAAACTTCATTTTCAGTCAAAATGGGCTTTATCAGCCCCACTCATGCTTCTGACTTAATTTGTAATGTTTTCCAAAGCACCATAATCTGAATAAATGGATAGAATTTCCTTGCCTACCTCAAAAGCAAATAATTATATCTTTTCATTGCAGCTTCAGTGCTCTAGAGCATTCCATCCACAGCAAATTAAGGTCCTGGATTATAAATCTGACTTTACCATCTGCTTTGTGCATGGAGTTCAAACAAAAGCCTTCTGGAGTGAAACTGTGTCCATCAAAGGGTAGAATCTGGCTTCTAGCACAGAAACTTGGCCCACAGACTGGCACATCAGATGAAAGCACAGAATTCAAAGCAAATCTGGGATCCAGACATGGTAACTGGAAGGAATAGATTGAAGTGTACATTTCTCTAAGGCTAACCTGCTCTCTGGTTTGTATCTTGCACTTACCATTTACCTTAGTGAGGCTTCACAAGCAAGATATTTGCCAGTACAGCATTTGTTGCTTTGTATTCAAAGCTGTACTTTCAATACAGTTAGTGAGAAAACAGTTAAGGAAGCAGTTGTTTGGGCCGGTGAAAACGAATGTAGAAAATGATAGTGACAAACTAAATGCTCACATATGAGCAAGGACAGATAGTCTCACCTGAATGTTCTTAAAGAGCAGGCAAAGATAATTACAGTGGCACTATCAATCATTTTTGACACCTCATTAAAAGCAGATGAATTTCCAGGTGACTGAAGGACAGGAGAGCCAAGGTACAGCTAATAGTTAAGTAGGTAATAAATAGAAGAGAAAGATGTGGATCTTTGAGGCAAGCTTCAATGCCCAAAGAAATAATAAATAAAAGGGTTTATTCCTAGACATTATTGCTATGGCTTCCAAATGTGCAACCCCTACTTTCTACTCCTGATTCCTCATGCGTCACCACCAAACACAGCATTTTATATTTAGAATATATTTGGAGAGAATAGCAAAAAAAGAAATAGAAATGATCAATAGAAGAACCCAAGTAAAAGATTAGACACATGCTTGATCAGTGATGGTTAGTCTAATTTAAGTACTCCCATGGTCCTGTCATATTGGGGAGTGATTTTGAATACTCTTACTGGATTTCATTCAGTATACAGAGGCATGCATGCACAGAGGACAGAAGTGCAAGAATGGGCAGGCATGTCCTGGCAGAGATATAATAAACCATGCCCTTAGTCTTCATTTTTCTTGCAAACAAATCCCAGACTGAGTTACTCAAGTTGTTTCTGGAGCCCTCGAATACTGTTCTGATATTTCCACTATGGGGTGGGTTGTTTTAGTCCATTGGCTTAAGATAGCTCTTTGGGGATTTCTTTGTTAGAATATATATGCATGTCCATTAAAAAAGAACAATAACAGAAGCATTAATATCCTGGGGCAGATGCTTAATTAATATAAAGGCAATGATGCTATGCTGATATATGCAAGCTAAAGATCTGCCCTATTGAATATTCAGAGAAGATACTTGCCAACCATACTATTCATTGCTTTGTGTTTTGTATGCCTAAGGAAAGCCAAAGAAAATTACTTCTTTCTTATACCACTCATAGTCAGGAAAGGATCTGTCATCATCAGTCATGGAAGCACTTGAAATATGGATGCAGTGTCTTCATTGGCACGGTCTTCCATGTCTAGCTTGTTACCTTGTGTTAGAGGACATAGGGTTTTTTACCAGTGCATGGGCTTCTGACACTTATGTCAGCAGAGTTGGGCAGGGCAGTGGAGAAAAATGTGTGTTTTACTGCAACGTTTTCTTTGATTTTGAATTTTATTTAATTTAACTTCATTTTTTAAGGTACTTGATTTTTCTACATGTATATGTCTCTATTATGTATAGATCATTAATCTCTTCTCCTGAGATCTCCAGCTTTTAATATTTAGTCACTCATAACATTTTCAGATACCTTTTTGTAGCTATTGTAGTGTAAGGTTTACAGTACTAAAGTTTCTTAGAAATGTTTGGTTATGACATCACTTGGCACTTGTCAGGTGGCCGTGGTAAATTCTTTAGAAACCAGCAGAAGACCAGGTCTGTAATGATATCTGCCATCTCACTCTTAGTTAGAACTGTTTTAAGGCTTTGTTTTATTACAAATGTAGCTACTGTTCATTTTGTATCTAGGATGGTCATTAAATTAAAAAGTGCAGCTGCTTTCAATTATGCTCTGATGTTCTGTATCAAGATAGCTTTCATTTTTCATGTCATTGCTCAATTGCCCTGCCCTCTTCCTTGCTGGCTTCTGCATCCAGAGCTTGTAAACACTTGGGAATTACATAGGGATGGAAATTAACAGATGTCATTCATTTGCCACCTCTTCTGCTTTGGTAATAAAACCAACTCAGTGAAAAAATTATGTCCTTACAAGACAATTAAAAACTTCTGCCCATGGGGAAATGCTGCAAGAAGTTGCTCAAAGGAATAGGGTGCTGTTAGGGAAATGCCACAGATAAACCCTTTGTAGGTATAATCCTTCCTTCTCCTACCGTATCTCTCAGCCTGGGAATGAGAGTTGCTGAGAGAGGGGGACATTTGCTGGTGAGATGGAGGAAGGCCAGCAGGCACAGACTGCACCTGCAAGAATAGCATTCAGGCATGAAGAGGAAGGGTGTCCCAAGCCCTTGAAGTCAGTACTAGCAGGAGTCATGAAGACCCATGTTAGGAGAGAGAGCTACGAACCTCAGCAGCTCTGAGAGTAACCTGGCAGATGCTTGGGGATGCCCAGGATGCCATTGCTAATGCCATGGTTAGGCTGAGCTTGCCATTGGTGTGGGCAGGTTGAGCAGCCTTGGGGTGAGACACCACAACTGAGGTAACAGGGGAGCAACGCAGACTCTGGGAATGACTGGTGGACCTATAGGTTAGCATCCCTTCATGGAAAGCAGGAGACAGGTTTTCCCATCCTCCCTCCAGTGAAGATGAACTCTGTCTGTGCTCACAAAGAGTGAGTGGGGTTTTGTTAGCCTCCAACAAATGGCGTTGAGGGAAAGGCATATTGGTTCATTGGGTGGTCATGCAGGATGCAGAGGTGAAGAACCACTAGCAAGGACAGTGAGGGTGGGTATATTGTTCCTTAGCCTCATGCTGCTCCTTTTTCATTGTTTCCTCAAATTAGTTAGACATTTCTTGTGGTTTTAATAAAGTCAACTCAGTAGGGGCTTAGTGCTTGTAAGCAGGGAAGAATCTGTTGTAGAAAAAAGGCGGTGAGGGCTGTTTGAATTCCACCTTTCTACATATGGGTTCAAAATGCTTTATTTTGAAGATTGCAGATACTAAACTAAGTTTTGACTGTTGAGTACATGACTAGGAAGGAAAAGTAAAGTAAAATACATTCTAAGGGCTAGCTAGTGTCTTGGAGTGAACCACAAACCATCCATCTTTTATGGAGGTCACAAATATCAGAAAACGCATTTCCTTCTAAGTCCACCTTAGGACTTGTGTCCTGCATGCTGTGGCAGATGTGGCACACTTACTGAGACTAGAAATTCAAAGCTAATTTTCTAGGCTGGGTTAGAAGAGCTTGGCTCCCACTAAATAAAAGGGGATGTAATTTCTCCCCAGTCCCCATGAGCACACATGAGGGAATGAGGTGCTTGTGATTTTAAGGTGTAACTGTCTTATGCATGTAAAGGAGGAAAAAAATACTGAAAAATGTTTCCTCTTTGATACAGGATTTTGAAAGAGAGAGCAGCCTGTTCCCATGCTTAGTAGCCACATGAGCAAACAGATGCACTTCTGGCAGATAAGGAGGTTTCCCTCTTCCGTAGCAGCTGAGAAATGGACTCTGATGTATAAAATACCTCTTGTAATTAATCAACTGGCTTGTTCATACCTACTTATCTCAAATTTGAAAGCTGTCTGGAAACGTGACGTACCTTGGGGATAAAATAATGGGCATTAGGCTTATTTTCTAGCAAACCAAGCTTTGGGAGTCTGCCAGCATTAGTCAGGCTTATTGGACCATACCTAATCGAAGCAGGGAAAGACATGAGCTGAAGTCTTTGACTACCTGAAAGTTCAGAGAGTGATAAGCAAGAGTGACCTCTCCCAAGCTGTGAGATAAATAATAAATGGGGAAAAAAAAAAAAAGAAAAAAAGAAGTAGAGAGCTAAAAATAAAGTCCAGCTACACTGTGAACCCTAGTAGGAGCAGCAAGGATCATCTCGCATTTCAGTATCTTCTCCACTTTGCGGCAGCGAAAAATTTGTCCACAGAGTACTTCACTAAGTAGGCTTTTTCCCCTTGCTACTCAACTCCCAGCTCCCTGAAAGCATAATGAATAATTCAGCATGTGAGTGGAGCTGGGAGGGGAATTTGCACACCTTGATTGGGAGCCACATGATCCTAAGGACCATAGTTGTCCCCTCACATCCACACCAAGAAATGCCACTGGCTCTAAGGAAGCAGCTGCCAAAAAGGATACTTGTGGTATCTCCTCTTTAGAGGGGAAAAAAATAGGTCTTTTCAATGAGAAATAGTCTGAAAAAAGTGTTGAAGGGGTTTATTTGACTCATGCTAACAAACCCTTCGATGAAACAGATGGGTTTTAAATGGAGAAGATGGAGACTCAGGCTAGTTGTTCTGAGAGGAACCCCAGTCTAGGGTTTGGCCTGCAGTAAGATGTGGGGCTTCCTCAAGTCTCATGGTGGAGAGAGGGATGTGGGAGCAGGCTGATGAATCCTCTGCACCCTGACTCCAAGCTGGGAATGGACACGTGCTTACAGTCTGGCTAAAGGCATTTAGTAGATGTGACTGAGAAAGAGAACATAATTTTTCCAAATCAAGGCACAGAAGACTGGTGGCTGAGGGAAAGCTGACAGTGATGTGAGTCCTCTCCAAGCCCCAGGGTCCAAAGCTGGGCTGAAAAATGCAGACCCAACCTCAAATTGCAAAGGAAAGAGTGATTTAAAGGGGAAGAAAGCATAGACAGAGCTACTGCTTTTAAAAGAGCTAATAAGATGGACCTGTCTCGTTTGCTATATGCTGAGCAACAGCTTTGAAAGTACATTCAGTCAAGGAGCAGGGGGAAGATGCAGATTAGATTCAGCAGACAACTGAGATTGAGCAGTAAGGAGCTGTGGCAGGAACTGAAAAAAGGGAACAAGTCAGAGGCAGCACACAGAGATGATGGTTTTTCACAGATCCTCCTTCATGTGAGAATTTCCTGTGACTGGCAGTCGGGAAGATAAAACAGACAGGACGATATTGGGTAAGTGTGGTGCGGTCGGCACACTGGAGGGAAGGGATGCTGTCCAGAGGGACCTTGACAGGCTTGAGAGGGGGGCCTGTGCAAACTGCATGAAGTTCAACAGGGTCAAGTGCAAGGTCCTGCACCTGGGTCAGGGCAATCCCAAGCACAAATAGGCTGGGCAGAGAATGAATTGAAAGCAGCCCTGATGAGAAGGACTTGGGGGTGTTGGTTGATGAGAAGCTCAACATGACCTGGCAGCGTGCACTTGCAGCCCAGAAAGCCAACTGTGTCCTCAGCTGCATCAAAAGCAGCATGACCAGCAGGTCAAAGGAGGGGATTCTTCCCCTCTACTCTGCTCTTGTGAGACCCCACCTGGAGTACTATGTCCAGCTCTGGGGTCCCTAGTACAAGAAACACTTGGAGTGAGTCCAAAGGAGGGCCACGAAGATGGTCAGAGAGCTGGAACACCTCTACTATGAACACATGCTGAGAGAGTTGGGGTCATTCTGTCTGGAGAAGAAAAGGCTCCAGGGAGACCTTATAGCACAGACCTTATGTGTCTTGTCTCAGAAGACAAAGACAATTTTAGCATAGCGCTCACTCAGCATCTCCTTGCAGAGGTGGCATGTGAAAACACAAAAAGCGTATTTACAACTGACTCTTAATTTGGTATTATCAAAGAGGTGAAAGCAAGAATCCCAATGGAAGGCAGAAGATGTACATTGGAAAGAGAAAAATATTCATTTTAGGCTATATATTACTTCTGTATTAGGAAGCTAAGGTCCTCTTTCATGTAAAAATTCTTTGGTGTTCTGGTTTTGTTTGAAGTTTCCAAAGGGCTACTTCTGATGTCACCTACAGTGCCATTATTTACATGGCAACTCATTTGTTAGCCCTTTTCAAGCACTAAACAGTATAACTGACCACCAAAGTTTGCAGATCAACATGATGTTTAGTGGGTAATAGGTGGTGGGGGGATGGTTGGACTAGATGATCCTTGAGGTCACTTCCAACCTTAATGATTCTATTCTATTCTATTCTATACTATTCTATTCTATTCTATTCTATTCTATTCTATTCTATGATAAGGAATACATTTGTAAGACATTTATGTGAATATTTTATAGCTGTTGTAATTTTAAAATGCTTACTGGCAGTTTATTGTTTATTTGAACTGTGTAAATCTGCAAGTCCCAGGCATTGCTTTGGTATCAGATTATGGTCTGTTAGTCAAGTGCAAATTCCCCTTCTCTTTTCCATCATGGTATAACTACAGTCTTCCATTCGAAAGGAAATAGTCTCATATAAATAAAATTTTATCCAACTCAACTCCTACAAATGCCAGGAATCTTGAACTAATCTTGGCTTCTGTTTTACTACTTCACAGTCCATCTCTGATGGAAAGGATATTTTTCCCAATGAATGAAATAATGAGATACTTTAAAGACACTTGACTAGTTTTATAGCTTTCAAAAATAGCACTGCATCTCACAAAGCACGGATAGTCCCATAGCTTTGTGCAAATCTTCCAGTGATGCTGCTATCACCTCCTGCACTGAGCTGCAACAGGACCCAGCCGACCACTCCTCCTTCAGCCATCTGAAAATGCCACTGGTGACACTTTGGTTCTGGCAACGTGGCAGCCTTACCATAACTTTATGGTGCAGTCTATAATTAGAAACCACAGAAAACTGTACCACCATACTATCTGTGTGTCTCTGGTGCAAAGTTCAAACTGGCTTTCTTGGTTTGCTCTCAGGTAATAAGTGGGATGAGCCTGTCGCGTTTTGACATCAATGCTGGATCAATCCTCATTTGTAATAAGCAGGAAAAAAATTACTTTCACTCACTTAAAAGTGGTGTCCAAAGATCGCTAATTAACAAAGGTTGGATGATCAGAGTCTGGACTGCCTCCCTGCGCTGCTTACGGTAAGTGCTCATCAGCCTGTGTGAACGTGCGTTTTTGTGCGTGTGGAAGACAATGAAATCACATCCGCTCCTTTTCACGGTGCGTGATGGCTGCGACTGTGGCCCATCAGGGCCCTTTCCCGGCACTGACAGATGGCAGAAATTGAGTTGGTCATAATACCCCAAAAGCTGGTTTAGCTGACTGAAGGCAGACATCTGCAGTGTGGTAGTTTGTAGCTGAGCTACTTAGCAAACTCCCTACACAGCCAACAGAGAGAGAAGGCACTTCTAGGGCGCATACTTCTGCCTTACGTTAGATGCCTGTTTGAGGGTGGGCTGAATCACACTTTTGGCTCTATTCACTATTGGCCAGGGACCTCCCCTGGTCAGCAGGCAGCCCAGCTGACCTGCATTTGGGTAGATGACTCCCATTCCCATTTTATTCAGGCAGATGAAGTGCCACTCCGAAAGTACACTTTGGCTGAGTGATGTCCCTAGGGATACCAGCTCTCCTTGCTCTCTTGTAACCATGGCCCCTTGAGAGGTTATTTTGGGGCACCTGGGAACAGTTTAAATTTGCTCTCCGCAATCTGAGGCAGCCTCTCCTGGCTAGCCTTGAGGTCCATCAGCTGCTGCTATTGGAAATGCAGTTTGCATCCCACTGCATCAATAAAGGTGAGTCAAGCACATTGAGGGTAGCTCTAAAGGCTCATCTCATTGATGTTTGCTGTTATTGAGTACATACATAACTTCCCTGCCAGCTGGAGATGACTGAAGTAAGGCCAGTCCCAGTAATATGGAGAGGGATCCTTCCAGGGAGAAAACACAATGGCTCACACCTCTTCCCCAAATTGTTTCTTGCTTCCAGCTTTCAGAAGACAAATTTCTATTTGAAAGATATTTTCCTGGTGGTTCTTCCCTGTGCAGAGGAGACCTTGAGAACAGACACACATAGCTCTTCTCATTTCAGAAAAAAGATGACTGTGATAACCATACAGCATGCAACAAAAAGGATGAGTGTGGCCACAGTATGTAGAGCAAAGCCAGCCGCACAGCTGGGGGTAAATGCTACAGGCAGTTAAACTAAAAACAGGCATAAAATTACCCTCACAAGCCCATCCATTGGTCACTTCCAGGAGACCTAAGGAGTAATAGCAGGGAAGATCTCAGAGTGGCTTTTGTCTGTTTAATCAACTTAATGCTTAAGGAATTTTTCATCTACCAGACCAAGTGACCTCTGGCTGACTAAAACATGTTTTCCAAAATATTTGCTTGTTGCCAGAAATGAAGATCCAGAAACAGATTCACCATCCCTTTTTGTTAATTTCTTTCAAAGATTCATGCCCCACTGTTAAATAAAAAAAAAAAAAAAAGCGCATCTTCTTGTACTGCAACCTTTTCTGGCTTCCAATGTTTGAGCTTGCTAATCTCTGTTCTTGTTTCTTGTTGAACTCTTCTCACTAGATTAAGGATTCACTGTGCTCTATCTTTCCTTTTTCCCTACTTGAGCTGTTATCAAGCCACTTCACAATAAATAGCTCAGGCCCTCTCAGAATGAAATATTTTCTGAAACTCTTCAGGCCCCAAGTCATTTCTGCACCTTTTTCATTTTCCAACATCTTTTCCAAGATGCCAGCATCAGAACTTTATTCAGTATTTCAATTCCAGTGGAATTACTTCTCTGCTCCTACTTGTTTATTTCATGTTTATGTAGGTAGGCAATACATTTGCTTATATTGCCAGAACATCACAAAGGGACTCTGTGCTGACTCTTCTCGCATTGCTGCTTCCCCAGCTCTGCAGGCTACAGTCTATGCTTGTGCAACTTGCCATGTTAAAAAGCTTTATTTGATTAGACTCCATACACTCAGTCACCACTTCATATAGTCGTCATGTCCTCATCATTATTTCTATTCCACCAGCACATGTGATATTCACTGATTTGTTTTAAATCAACAGGAATGCTACATTTATTTCTAGATCACTGATGAAATTGCTTGGTCAACATTGTTTCTAATACCATTAGAAAGACTCATTCAGAGAAAATTTCCTGTTAGCAACAGCTTTGCAATCTGCCATTTAGCAAGTTCTAAATTCATCTTATCCAAGCTTTATTGACACTAATTGCTCATTTTTGCAACCTTGCCATGCAACTGCTCATTTTTTAAAAAACTCATATTATCCTATGGCAGCAATCAGAACACATTAAACCATAGAAATCTTTTATGTCTACATAACAGTGTTTATCAGCCAAACACGTAATTCCCAATAAAATCAGGCTGTTCTGACAAGATTTATTTTTAATAGCATCATATTGACTGTAATGAAATTATATTCACAGCTTTTATCTCTATTTACATCTTTATTAATTAAATCTTGTTTCAGTTTTTCCATTATTTTGCAAGGGACATATGTCAGGCTAGCGAGGTGATTATCTGTATTAACCCATTTTTTCTTTTTACTGTACCATCACCAGATGCTTGAAGTAATTGGTTATATCGCTTGATACAAGTTACTCAGGTTTCATGCTTTATATTCACCTTAAAGAGGTGGTAGCACCTTCCTTGCTTTCCAGTGCACTAGAAAACTTTTAAGGTGTCACAGGCACGTCACCTGCTTTTCTCTGAGTACAGAACAGAAATATGACTTCTTTTCTCTATCACAGTTATGAATGGTTCTGTTTTCACTTTTCAAAAGTGATCTTTTATTTTTTTCTTTCTTTTGCTTCTACTATGGCTCAAAAATCGTTCTTGCCCTATACCTGAGAGGCATTTTTTCTCAACTTTCCTTATCTTCCTTCATGTGTTTTCTACAGTGCTTAAATTCCAACTGATAGCTGTTGTTTTGCCCTCTTTAACACTGTTACAGAGCACTAACTCTGTAGCTTACCTTTACTTCTGTATTACATATTATAAGTTTTAAAGCAGGTAACCATTATATCTGTATAAGAACAACAAGCCAGAGGAGGTGAAAAGAAGATTGACAGCACTTCCTCTGTCATAGTCTGAGAGAAAAGAGCATCTTGAACCACTCTGGGCACCCCAATCTTTGGCTTTGCTGGACCACCCAAGCCATGTAGGGCACCTGCCACCAGCCTACCCCTAAGACGACCAACACTCTCAGGAACAGGGGGTTTCAGGTTTAACATACCACAAACAGGGAAAACTTCTGTGTTGAAACCGTTGTTTCAGGTTCTCTACAGTCCCAGACTACTGTGATTCTACTGATGACACTGAGGTCAACTTTTCAAGATTTCTCTCTTAAAAAAAAATAAATACTACAAAGATCCTAGACCTTGGAGGCCTGAGCCTGTTGAAGTTAGGAGTTAGTCTAGTGGCTGCGAGTTTTGGGTGATGACCGAGATGCAGTAAGCTGTGCAGAGCTGACATTACATCTAGTCTGATGGAGTGGATGATAATCAGGATCATGGAGCGACTCAGGTGTGAAGGGTCATGAGGTTTCTAATCCAAGCTCCTACTCAAAGCAAGGCCAGGTCTGAACTCAGAACAAGTTCTTCAGGGATTTAGCAAGTTGGGTCTTGAAAAGCCTCCCAGGATGGAGACTGACTGCACAACCTTTTTGGGCAGCCTTCTCTGCTGCCTGTCTGTCCTTGCAGTGAAGAAGTTTTTCCTTATGACTCGTTGAAAATCGACTGTCTGTTGTCTACATGCTATGCCCCACTAAGAACAGCCTGATTGTGCCTTTTCAATTACCTCCTTGTAGGCATCAGACAGCTGCCGTTAAGTCCCTCCAAAGCCATCACATCTCCTGTTGGAAGAAGCACCTCCATCTCTTAGGCTCTCTTCACAGGGCAAGTGATCCTACCCTGATCATCTTGGAGGGTGTCTGGTGAACTCACTCTGGGTCATTGGTGCCTTTCTTGTATTGCAGGGGGTCCAAAGCTGGAGATAGCACTCTAGATGGGGCCTAGCAAGTGCTGAGTCAATGCTTTCTTGAGCTAAATGCTCTTTTCCAGACACAACTTTTTTTCTGCACAGCTTCTCCAGTTCCCTTAAGTGGGTTGCTTGTACCCTGCCTCCAGTTTACATGTCATTGCCACTTCAGTACAACAATTGGTTGCCCTGCTTTTGAAACTCACACAGCTCTGCTTTGCAGTCTGCCTGAGTAATCAGCATTCAGAAATAATGGTGATATTTTCACCAGGTGAGAACGGGTCTGGTTTTGCTAATGTTGACTGCTGTGGCAGAATATGCAGCAGAAACCAAAGAATATCAAAAAGCTCTTCCATTCCTTCCCAGAACAGAGAGTAACAACAATGGATCAGTTTCCTACAGCAGCAGCCGTGGGGGCCTTTTCTGTGCTATGAAAACATGCCCTCTCTTCCCAACCTACAGCAATTTGTATCAAGGAAAGCCTCTCAGCACTGCCTTGTTATTTATTCTGCCTGCATGGTCCCTTGGTGCAGCGGCTGCTGCCAAAGGCAGGCTCAGCACGAGGCATTGCCAGAGAATGTTAAAAGCAGAAAAAGTCCCAGGAGCCACACAAACGGATGTAAAAATGTACATTCTCTTCCTGCTCCAGAAAAAAGCAGCGACTGTTAGTTGCTCAAAGACTTCACGGAGCATTTAGGCTAAAGAGCCCTGAAAAGTCAGGGGAATAGCTCTACATGTTGTGAAAATGGTTATGATTCCACACACAGAATAATGAATGTTTCGTTTTATGGGGTTTGCCTGCATCACTTGCTACAACAACCAAACACCCCTCTATAAGACCAGACTTGCCTATTAGGCAAAGGGCAAATCTCCTGTCATGGCTTCCAGTTTGGTGAGCTCTGAAGCACATATGCGCAAGTAAGTGTGCCCAGAATGCCATAAAAATAGTAATTGATAGAGCAGTTGGGTAGCCCTGTAAGCTCACGGAGAGAATGGGATGTATAATGTTCAACAACTACAACCAGGCCAACATCTAATGGCATTTCAAACTTCTGTTTTCTCTCCTTATAATTTCAGATTTCTATAACTTCCTTCTTCCACATGTTCTGTCATACTCCTTTCTCAGCCCTGAACAAGCCTTCTCTGTCCTTCCCAACTGGTGATCCTGGACCTCTCCTTGCTTTGCCAGAGCCTCTCAGATTCTTCCTGGTAGGGTCCACCTTGGGCCTCTCCACCTACATAGAGCAATCCTGTGGAAAATAGCGCAAAGGCAGAGGTTTTTCTATTCTTTGGGAATGTAATTTTGAATAGGGAAGAGGAAAGTCTTCCAGGAGGGAATTTGTGATCAATTATGACACTTATGAAAGGCAAATCTTGACATATTGGGGTACACGTGGGATAGGACCAATAAACACAGGAAAATAAACCCTTGTAAACAGGATCTGCAAGGCAGTCTGATGTGCAACTAGAAGGACAAGCAAAAACTTAGGGATCTTATTTCTCATGAGCATGGTTTTTCCCATGCTGCAGCTGAACCTGTAGCAGCTACTCTCTCAGGTATTCATAAATTTCTATAACCCTTAGACCAGCAGGCCCAAATACCCAAATATCCAACTCATTCAACTATTTTGCAAAACCAACACCATACACTCTGTGAACTATAATACTCAATAAAATATAACATGCCAAAAAAAAAAAAAGCAGCTATGACACAATGACTGGGGTGCTCCATTTTAAAACAATGTTGTTATGCACTTTTAATACCACGGTTAAGGACAAGAGTCCTTTTTTGTATACTGTTTTGTTGAGATAAATCTGAATTTTCCTCCTATGAAGGAGGAAAAACTGGGAAGAATCAGTCACCGAAAAGAGTATATGAATCTGGTCAGCATACTGCCAGCCTAGGAATGTATTTCCTTTTAATCACAGAAACACAAATATTGACAGTGGTAGGAATAAACTGAAAGTTCATCAAGTCCTCTTCTGAACTGGGAACATGAAGAGGAATTTAGATCTGATTCTTACTTGCTTATACTTGTAATTATGTATTTCGAGGAAATAGTAGTGATAGGAAAAGGTGTAATGGCCTTAAGCTGAAGCAGGGTAGATTTAGATTAGATATTAGGAAAAAAATTTTCTGTCTGAGGGTGGTGAGGCACTGGAACAAATTGCCCAGAGAAGCTGTGGATGCCCCATCCCTGGAGGTGTTTAAGGCCAGGTTGGATGGGGCCTTGGGCAATCTGATCTAGTGGAAGTTGTCCCTACTGATGGCAGAGAGGTTGGAACTAGGTAATTTTTTGAGGTCCCTTCCAATCCGAACCATTCTATGATTCTGTGATTGTTGTGGACACAGTGAAGTGAGAAAGTCTGCTGAAATGAAAAGGCCTTTTTACATTGTAAGAGTTCATAGGTCTATTCCACACAATCCAGTGCATGTGGAAGGTCATTCTAGCTCAGGGAGGTATTGCTGCCATCACACTATTGCTCCTCAGATATTACTGATTTCTGAATTACAGCACTGTGCAGTGGGATGATAAACAGTAGGAGACTGTGGCCCTCATGTTACAGCTGCTGGCCCAGAAAGCTTGAGTGAATGCACTTGCCAAAGGTGACAATGGGAATCACCAGCAGGACCAGGAGTTGACTTAATGATGTGGTTTATTCTCCTTGTCTCCTTGAAACAGTCACTGAAAGAGCACCTCTCTTTCTGGTGAATTTTTCTGAGCATGCTTTTCTTTTTAAAAGGTGGTGAAACACAGTCAAAGAACATGTTCATTACTGATGTTTGCCCAGGAAGTTTCTACTAACATCAGCGTCTTTCATCTGTACAATGCCAGTTTCAGCGATCCATTTGCATCACATTGGGAAAGTCCTGTTCATGCATCATTTGCAATATGAACCATCTGTTTTACTCAGAACAGAGATAACAGACAATGCAGTCTCAACACTGAAGGGATTCATTTTTTAATCTTTGTGCACATTTGTTAAAGTAATTTACCTTTGAATTTCAAGCTTTAAAAAACTGTCAGACCAAACACTGGCCTGCAAAGATCACGGTGATTTAATTAAAAACGTATAAAATGTCAAAGTTGGCTTAACGCTCATGTGGGAAGGAAATATTGCCAAGTTTCCACCCCTGTCTTGAGAATGGATTGGTTTATATGAATTGCATTGGAATGAAAACAATCTTTTCAATCAGAAGGAATTATAAATTAAAATCAGTTAAAATATATTTACCTTTCATGGTAACATCGGCACAGATAAAACATATACAATCAAATAAAACACCCATATACAATATAATACTTGCTGAAACTGTTTTATGGCCCATCATCAAGATTTCATGTCAGAGGAACCAATAGCTTTCTTTTCAGCTTCAGGAGTGTATTTGTATATTCACATCTACAATAGTTATTCCATCTCATCAGAGTAGTAGCCAATTTTACCCTAGTTAAAGCCTCATTATGCTATCTTAGTAGTAACACATAGCTCTCTTCCACCTCAAAACACTTGCTAAGTTTTAACAGTGCCCAAGGCCACCCCATAAATCAGTAGCAGCAGCACAATTAGTACTGCGGGTTTCTTGACTTAGGTCTACATTCAGCTGCTAAGCCAGTTCTCACTCTCTCTCCCACACACACTCTTTTTGGTCTATATCAGGCTCTGTAGGTCATAAATACATGTAACATCAAATCAGCCACCCCTTATCACAGCCTGCCCACTCACTCAACAAGAAAAATATGCAGAAAAGAAAATGAATGGCTGCTCCCTGTGAAGGAATAGACCATTTTATTTTCACCAAGAAGAACAATATGATTCACTTACCCCTTGAGGGTTCTTTTCTTTGCCCTTCTGGCAATATATTCCTTATGCTATCCTGTCAATATAAAATAGCCAAAACCAAAGAGCTAGGGTTTTTTTATGTATATATAAAAGTACCATGTTGCTATTTAATACCCAAGCAGCAGCTTCATAGATAGGGTGGAAATGTAAAGCAAGCTGTTTCCTAGCACCAGTGGAGAGATGTCCCCAGTGATGTTAAAGTGAGATCTTCATGAATGTAAGCTTGTCCTGGTTAACCTGGCATGCAGTATAGCAGGGTGGCTGCATCCCTCTTATTGTGTTGGCACAAGACAGTAGGTCAAGGCATGAAAAGAACCATTTGTGTCTTCTCTCTCTGTAACTCCCAAGGTGTCACCTTCTTAGATTTCTTGGCAACATCTGTTTCCACATTTCGTAAGAAACCATTTCACAAGTCAGTGTCATATACCAGGTTTGGTACTTCTCTTGATGTCTAATCTAAACCTTTCCTTTTTCTATTTCCAGCCATGATTGTAGGTTTCGTCATGTTAACCCCTCCCTCCTCCACTCCTTCAGCAAAATAAACCTTCCTTAGATATTTAAATGCTGTTCTTCACGATAAATATCTTTACATAAAAATACGTCTCTTTTTTCTAAATTAGAATCATAGAATCACTCGGGTTGGAAGGGATCTCAGAAGATCATCTTGTACAACCTTTCATGGGAAAGGGAGCGTAGATGAGATTTTCTAGCACCCTGTCCAATCACATTTTGAAAACCTCCAGCGATGGGGACTCTACCACATTCCTGGGGAGGTTGTTCCAGAGAATGATTGTTCTTACTGTAAAAAATTTTTTTTGTATGTTGAGATGAAACTTCTCCCAGTGCAACTTGTACCCATTGCTCTACATGGCTCCTTGTGAAGCAAGAGCTTCTGTTCTCTTTGTAGCCAACCTTTAAGTATTGGAATACTGCAATGGTGATGAGGTTCCCCCTGAGCCTTCTCTTCTCAAGGGAGAAAAGACCTAACTCCTTCAGTCTTTCCTCATAGGGCAGGTTCTCCAGCTCTTTGATCATCTTCATGGCTCTCCTTTGGACCCTCTCCAGTCTGTTTGTGTTTTTCTTGAACTGGAGGGACCAGTATTGGACACAATAGTCCAGGAGCAACATGACAAGCACTCAGAAGAGTGGGATGATCACATACGTCTCTATCTCTGCTAGAGACATGCAGCCCAGGATCCAATTTGCCTTTGTGGCTGCAGCAGCACAATGCTGATTCATGTTCAGCTTGTTGTCCGTCAGGACCACAACAGGAGAGTCTCTACTGCTGCACCAGTCAACATTTCCTAGTGTTTCATTCCAGGTCCAACTATCTGACCTGACCCTGATAATGTGCAAATCTTCTTGTAGTCTTATCTTCAAATAACTTTAGCTGCTCTTTCTCAACCTCACTTTCAAATCTTTACACTAGGCAAATGCTTATTTTTCAATCCATTTCATATTAAATAAAACCATATCAGCTTCTTGCTTCTTGTGCCTTCTCAGTCAAAACTGTGGTTTGTTTGACTACTACACATTTCATCTTGTTCAGTAGTGGCCTTTGCTGTATTTTTCTTTCCAAAATCGTTGATGAATTCCAGGGGACAAAATGCTCTTGTTGTCTACATTGGGATTTTATGCAGCATCGAAACAAACAACTGTTCTCTCGTGTGCAGACACATTAATGCCAAATTTCTCTACTTCATCTCCACAGATCTCCTTGGTTCTCAAATGACCCGTGATCTGTGAAGCAGGAAGAAAGTGCTTGAAAGCCTTGGTACAGCAAACCTTTTCTGAACCCTACAGATTGCAGTGTCCTGTTTGTGTGATCTGAAACTGTCCCTGTGCATGGATAAAAGAAGCTTAGTGTAGAAGTTAGGATGTAGAAATGTTCAACTCATCAGATTTAGCAGACATTAAACTGCTTTCCAGATGTGGTTCACAGTGTTGGGTTGAATCAAAGTGTGTTGATAACTGATCCAACATCCAAAATTTTTACTGAACCAGATAATATTTTAAGTCAGAAAGGTTTGTTTGTTTGTTTGTTTGTTTTTCCAGAGACACAGAAGAGAGACAGCAATTCACCTACCTTTCTGCTCTTTGTTTTTAGGGGCGGACAGTTTGGGTCATTTTTTTTTTCTTCTTTATCCATTTGGGTAGCTCTAAGAAAGATTTAGTTTCACACAGGGAAAAATTGGTTTTCCTGCTCTAGTTTACAGCTGAAGAAGTGCTCTACCTTCTATGTTGCTTTCTTTCAGTTCAACAAAAAGGATTTCTTAAAACGTGACATTAAAACCTTGTGATTATGGAAAGTAGTCTGACAGTTTTTCAGACTGAACTAATGGGAAGAGGAAGAAGGGAGTAGGGAGAGAGCTCACATTTATGCCACAGACCTGAAAAAAGTTTACTCTTTTGTCTGAAGTTAAATCTGCATTTTACTGCAGGGCTGCCTTAAGCATAACCATCATAAAGGGCTTAAATCATGTTGTAGCTTATGGGTATTTCTGTACTGTTGTCAGAATAAAGGTAACCCTGATGTCATGAAATGCCAGTAACACTATGCCCAACATAATGTAGATAAGCTAAAAGCAATGTAACCTTTAAAAAAAAATAAGGCTGCTATTTAGCTACTGCACATATTAGCTACCCAGCACCCCAGGCTAGAAAAGTAGATGATGCAAGTGTCTAACCTTTAGTGCAAATGTATTTGTACATGAAGTATCCAAGCTTCAGGACCGTCAGATTCGTAACCAAAATCACCTTCCAGGGCAGAACACCACAGGATGAGACATTTTTCAGATCACAGGGAGTAAAAGAGAAGGGGTTTTGGTTAGACAGTGGGAGACAGACCAAACATCTAGCAGTGGATAGGGAGCATGATTCAGTCACTGACAAATGAGAATGGGAGACATGCAAAGGGCTGATACAAAGCACGACAGCAAGAAATATAAGGGAATATATGTTACATCAATTTATACTTAGTCAGGCACCATGGACCCAATGCTTTTAAACAGCCTGTGAGTCCACATCCCCCTTTCTAATGCCCAGTCAGCTGTAAGTATAAGATTGTAGGTTAAATAAATACAATTGTAAATGACAGCATTTAGCTAATTACCTGCTGGTCCCTGTAATTTATTGGACCTGCAAATCTATCTCCAGGAAGGTGGGAACAATTCAATTACTCATCAAACAAAGGCAAACTTGGCAGGCACAGATCTGTAGCTACAGGTGCTGAAAGCATTCTCAAGCATATTGTATGAGGTGTTTCATTCAGGTAATGCCCTGACTGGAGGTTCTTGGTTGGATTCTCAGCTGGAATTACTATCTACTGCTCTGCTCCATATTCACACACAGAACATATGCTTACTTCAGCTTTTAAAAACAACCTTTTAACCACAGAAGCATGCAAGATATTGCACACTTGTTTCACTTGAATATTTATGCACACCACTTTTTCTGAGTCTGAGCAGAAGGCAACCGCCTATAATTAGTACAGCCTGATGAGAGATCCATAAATTAAGTATTCTTTTTGTTTTCCAGGCAATTCTGTGACTTTGGGTTTTCTTTAGCAGGAGAACAGCGCACAATTCTGGTAAACAATATTAATGATGGACTCAGCCCTGCTTTTCACTAGCAAGAGATATTCCCCCAAAGACAACATCAGATGAATAGGAAAGACATGCAGCTATGCCCAAGTGAGGCTGTGATTGTCTATGGCAAGTCAATTGTCTTTGGGCTTTAATGTGGTTCTTTACAGGAGTGAAAAGCTGAAAATATGAAAATAGAAAATCTCTGCAGCCCAGTGGGATGTAGGCGATGGTTGTCGTGCAACTCGTTTAGTGCCTGGAGCTGCCTTCCAGATCCTCTCTTGCCAACACAATGAGGAGTTTATAGGGAAAGGAAGCTAATTCCCACAGTGGCATGTAGAGGTGTGGAGCAGCATTATGCATGCTGAACCGCATTAGATATGACTTTCCTGAGGTGATAATCCTCACACTATGCACGTACATAAATAGGTATTTGTTTTTAGCACAGCCCCCTTCTCAGAAAACTATTTGGAACCACCTTTCAAATAATTTTCTTACCAGTAATTTCTTTTCTTTTGATATAATGCTCAATGTTCATGCACATAAAATGCAAGGGAAATCTCTCCAGGATTAGAGTTGCTCAGCCTAGGAGACCAGCGACAGTAATACCAATACATGCCTAAGCAGAAGGATAGCACCCAGCAATGCACATAATACATGATAACCGTAAAGTGCAGATTACCACCTTTTAAGGGCAGCAGATTACTGCCCTTTTAATCAACTATTTACAAATTGGTGGCTCTCCCAAAAATGCCTGAAGCAATCTCACACGCAGATTAGGAACCCACTGTCTTCATTACAAACTTCCATTTCAGAGGTACTCAATCTGAAAGGGTTGTCTTTCTGTTTGCCAGTATAGTAAAACATTCAATTTGAAAAATGGGAGAATTTTCTAAGATCTTCCATCTTAAGTGTTCATAGTACTTGGGACAGTCATTTGGAAAAAATTCATCACCACCAGTCTTAAAACAATTAGTTCAGTTATTTCCCAGTTTTAAGTAGTCCTTTATCCTGTGCTTTTGTTACTAATTGTTACTTCTGTACCATTCACTTCACATAACTTCAGTTACTATTGACAGGTGACCAGCTGATAGTGGTTCAAGACTTTCTCTGTAATTCATGGAGAGGAATAAAAATTTCATTATCCACACACAGAGCCCTGTGGAGGAGTTCAGGCACGTACCTGTCGTGGTTTTACCCCGGCCGGCAGCTGAGCACCACGCAGCCGCTCGCTCAGCCCCCTCATTGGAAAGGGGGAGAGAGTCGGAAGAGTAAAAGTGAGAAAACTCGTGGGTTCAGGTACAAGAGTTTAATCAGTGAAGCAAAAGCCGCGTGCACAAGCAAAGCAAAACAAGGAATTCATTCCCCACTGCCCACGGCAGGCAGGGGTTCAGCCATCCCCAGGACAGCAGGGCTCCGTCACGCGTAATGGTTACTTGGGAAGGCAAACGCCATCACTACAAATGCCGCTGCCCCCCTCCCTTCCTCTTCCCCTCAGCCCCTTACAAACCGAGCATGACGCCATATGGTATGGTACGTCCCTTTGGTCAGTTGGGGTCAGCTGCCCTGTCTGTCCCCTCCCAACTCCCCGCGCACCCCCAGCCACCCCGCCGGCGGGGCGGTGTGAGAAGCAGCAAAGGCCTTGGCTCTGTGTGAGCATCACTCAGCAACAGCAAAAACATCTCTGCACTATCAGCGCTGCTTCCCGCACAAACCCAAACACAGCCCCACGCTGGCTACTGTGAAGAAAATTAACTCTCAGCTGAAACCAGGACACAGAGACAGGTCAACACCTTGCACCTGTGCTGCTGGAAGTTATGAGGGCCAGAAACCCCTAGGTTGGGGTGACTGCAAAGACCCCCCCCTCCTTCCCTGCCCATGCTTTCAAAGCCTGTCCAGCACAGGCGCCAGCTGCACTCCCTGGCAGAGGATGGGGCAGTGTCACCGGAGCAAGCAGCCAGGATGGAGCACCCAGTTCCAGCTTGTGGCAGGGTGACGCTGGCTGCACCCAGACACAGCCTTCTCCTTTCAGCCTGCCCAGTGCCTGGCTCTAACTGGTTAGAGTATATTTACCAGCTTGAGTCCCATGCTGCCTTTGTGTATTCCCACAACAGATCAACTCAAAGTGGGTTTGTTTTTTTTTAGCTCTTCCAAAATGCTCTGTAGAGTTATTGCATGCTGTAAAAGTCTGCTGTGGTGCCTGAAATATGCCCTAGATCCTGTGCAATGACACTGTTGGAGGGGGACATGAAGCTTCAGTGAGTCACAGAATCACAGAATGGTTTGGGTTGGAAGGGACCACAAAGATCATCTAGTCCCACCCCCCCTGCCATGGGCAGGGACACCCTCCACTAGACCAGGTTGCCCAAAGCCCCATCCAACCTGGCCTTGAACACTGCCAGGAATGGGGCCTCCACAGCTTCTCTGGGCAACCTGTTGCAGTCAGTGGAAGTGAGATATGTGTTTGCTAGAAAAAATGCCAGCTAAGTAAAAGGCATCACACTATGACTCAGTTAGGGTCACTGTCTACTCTTACCATGACTAAGGACCTTTAGTCCCTGGGTCCCAGTGACAAGCACCTGCCGGTGTCGTTGGGAACGTGGTGCTCTCATGGAAGTGAGAAAGATCCAGCAAAAAACGTTTGAAGGAAATGAAAGTAGGAGAGGAGCACAGGCATGTCTCTGCATAAACACACACAGCACCTGGCACTGGCTGTTTGCTCGGAGAGCGACTCACCCTACCACGCTGGCTGTTCCCTGACCCAGTGCGGGTCTGATCACTGGTAGTGAAGCAAGAGTCCTCCTTCCACTGTTGCTGGCTGCTGGCACCTGAGGTGCACCTACAACAAATGGCAAACTGGTCAATCTGACCTCAGAAGACAGAGTGACTGATCAGTGTTTGCATTTGATACACTTACAGTGGTGCCAAGTCAGCTGTTTTCTGCCCATCTCTGCTATTTACTCTCTCCAGCTCATTAGCTGGTGTTCGATGTGGACAGCAGTGCTCACAGGGCACCGCTCCATGTGACCGCTCTGCTGGTCTTATGTCTGCCCTGCTGCAAGTATGGAAAGGGGCTGTTACTCCCCTCTCTCCCCTACCGCCACCCCTGCCAACGAGGGAGCCATCCTGCCCCTCCTTGGCTCCCAGGGGACTGGGAGGGACTGGAGTGTGCAGCCCATGGACGGGGGGCAGAGGCGTTCCCCTCCTCATCCGCTGGCGGCTGGATAAGCTTAGCCATAACCTGAGACTTTACTCTAGGGACACCAGGAGCTGAACAACAAGCTTTAGTTACATGCAGATAAGCCAGAAGTCATATTAAATTGTGCATGAAATAAAACCTGACCGCGAGGTGGACGTGGCAGGGTCAGGTGGCTGACCCAGCCTTACTGGGGCTCTTGAGCTGCATCCAAATGCCATTGCAATTTCTACAGCCTCCAGCTCCACAATCCCTCCTTTGATGTGCCTCAATGATCTTTTCAGGTAGTTTATTCCACAGCCTGATCTCCTTTAGCACTGAGAAAGGTTTATACCTGACCTGAATCTTTTCTGCTTTACGCAGAGCTGATGAGCCTTCATATTATCCCTCACAGTTTTGGGTAAGCAAAACTGTTTTTCTCTTGCTTCTTTTCACATTTCAAATGTTTGTACAGCATTATCATCTTCCTCTGGATTTTAGCTTTTTATTGAAGCGATATGAGAGAGTGGAAGAGAGAGCATACCAAGACAGGGATAGATAGAGATCTCCATAGTAAGTTATGGGAGAAACTGAGCAATGTTGCACTGCACATAGTATGTGTATAGGTGTAAGTGGAGGTAAATATGCATAGGAAGATACTTAGATTTATATTCACAACAAAATACAGAAAAATACGTAAGCCCAAATTAATTTATGTCATAAAAATGCTTCATTAATTAGTTGTTCTTTTAATGCTACACAAAAATTCTCCCCCCTGCAGAACAAAAGAAAAAGATCTGAGTAGTCTCTGAATGCAGCCAAGCTTCAAGCAGAGCAGAGTCTCTAGGAAAGAGGAGCTAGGAAGGATTTCATTCCCTTATATGTCACTTACTGAGTTTTGTGAGCCTTTTTTTCAGAGCATCTGGTCCTAGAGCAGGATACTGGTGCAGATGCCTCAGCAGACCAGTCCTGTATGGCAGGCTTTATCTCTCCATTTTTAACCTAATTCATACACCCTCAAGACACAAATATTATCTGAATGCACAGTAAAGGAGTCACAGAGTGACAGCTAGTGCATGAGCAGAAGACCTGTCATTTCCATTGCCCATTTGTCATTATTTCTTTAGCTCACCTACGTTCCTTCACAGCATGTAATGTTGGGTCTCTAGAGAGACACCCTACCAGATATCAGCTACCCAGTGCTTCCCACAAGGATGGGATAAGTGATGACAGCTTTGGCTGCTGCTCCTGTCCTGATCACACAGATAGGAAGGGATGGTGCAGTCCTGGGCTTTATTCACCCCATTACTGCATCTCTGCACAGCACAGAGGACTTGCACCCAAACATTTCATGATGGGTGAATAGAGTCAGACCCACACTTTTGCAGATACTCAAAAGTCCTACAATTCCCTTTAGAGCCAACTGTTGACCCATGAGACCCCTGATTACCTTTCCTACCAACTGCAGTGCTTACCACCAGAGCCCCTTTCCCAGGCAAGTCATGTCTATGTTCTTAGCAGAGCTTCTCAGATTTTGCACTGGAAAAAGGTCACCATCATGCCATTCTCTGTGTATGAAGAAAGGCTCAGTGCTTTTCTTTCTATGAAGCCTGAAATGCATTTCAGATATTGAAAACTGCTGCAAAACTAGGATCCCTCCCCATGATTTAATTTTCAAAGGCACTGACTTAATTCCCAGAAGGCAGCGGTAATGCTGGCTGTAATCAAGAGGGCTGTGCCTAAGAAAAATAAGAATTCTCCTCCAACTAATTTTCACTGCCTGGGTACATGACAGCAGAAAACCTTGCAGAAAGCAGGTAGAAATGCCCCCTGGTATGACCAGATCTGCCCCAGTGGGACAAATCCACAACTGCTTTCCCCCAGCAGTGTAAATGCACCGATAAAAAGGGCTGGTGTCTTTAACCTCAATAAGTTTAATATACCTTTATCTCCAGCAGCTAGTTACTGTTTGAATGCTATGTTGCTAACTAGTTTTCTTTAACCCTAAATGGCAAAATGATCACAGGGGAAACCTGGGAAAATGTAATGATTCCCAGCTATTCAGAGTCCCCCTCCTGAGGGAATCAGTTGCCGTGTTTGGAGCTGTGGCAGGGAAAGAGACAAGAAATGGCATTTCCAATCATCAGCTTCTGAAAGGCAAAATGAGTGCAGCCTGCCTGTTAAAACCTGGTGAGGACTGAATTAAGCAGAGGAGAAAGGAGGACCATATCATTTGCACAGCATGCCACATATTTTCCCTCTCTCTCTCTCTGTTCTCTTTCTGCCTCAGCAGCCATCACTAGAAAAACACTGAGATACAATCCTTCCTTCTGAGAACACAGTGAATAATTCTTTTCTAGACAAATTCAATCCTGGGAAAGCCACTGGTCTTAATGGCATAGTAGCTGGTCGAACAAAGTCCCAATTAACTTTATGGCCCAACAATCTGAAGTCTGCTATTAAAATTTTCATAACAAGATGCTGGAAGAGACAGACAGACTTTTTATAGCAATCATTGCATGAGACCATTCCCTTAAAAACATGCTTTTCAGTAATCAGGATGCCTCTCTGGATGGTAGGAGCTTGCACACCACTGCAACTGCCCTTCATGTTTGCACTTTGGCAAGATAAATCTGCTGCCAGAGCGTGGGCCAGCCAGCAGCGTGGTGTGCAGGGCAGATGGCTGGTGCTGTCAGCCATCTCCATCCCCTCTCCCACGGCAAATGTCAAATGAGGAAGAAGTGGGAAACAGATTTGACTTACAAAACTATTCCTGTTTGCCTTTGGTGGAGCCTAGTACCTCTGCCTCCTCTCTGCTAGGGCTTGTCTGTATTTATTTACTTTTTCTGTCTTACATTCCCTGCCCACATCAAGAAGACAGGTGAATTTTCAGGCCTGAACTGGCACTGCACCTAATTTATTACCTGTTTTCTCCATTGAAGGCTTATCTTCATTAGTGCTTTTCGAATACCAATTCTCCATTATGTATCTATGGTAATTGTTATTTTCCTTTAAATTTAAAATTTATCTATATTAAATATTTCTTTAAAGGAAAAAAATCCCCAACTTGCTTTTCCTAAGTTGGATAGATCCCTCTATGATTTTATCATCTTACCTGCATTTTTATTGCTGTTGTTTGTTCAATGATAAAAATTGTCAGGACAGAAGGAAGAGTTTGGCCACTTAAGGAATGGTTTTGGTATTGCTAAGAGAGCTGCTGAGAAACAAACAAGTTTATATTTGATATGATTCCATATTGACAGAGGTTGACCTTATCTGAGGGCAGCCTTAAAAGGAGAGTCTGTTCAGTCCCAGGCTTGAGAGTAAACAGACAAGTGGTCCTTACGTAAGTAGTAATAAGTGTTTACAACATTGTTCAGATATCTTCATTGTTCTTAGCTGTACTTTTGCAATACTTTTGTTTGTTTAATTTCCTTTCTCTACTGTAATCTTAATGCAGTCATAATGGATTTGATTATATGTTGTTGTCTTTCTTGGCTTATTAGAAACTGCTGGCAAACAATCTGGAGCTCGAATGTGCTCCTGCAAAATCAGCTGTTTAATAATGCCAAATAACAAACACTTTCCCGGTGAAGAATTTGTAAATCGAACAAAGGGATGCATCTCTGCAATACGCTAAATGAGCACACTGCCTGCAGTTAGCAGCATGACTGACAGTTGAAGAAAAAGGGCAGCAGTAGAGAAGACTGCTTTCTGAAGCTTACTCAAAATACTTTTGCCTACAAAGCACGCATCACAAATGTAGCAGAAATGCTGTGCAGTAGTAGATAGGATGTATGAAAACTTTTTTGGGGTGACCTGAATGTCTGATTTCAACCTATCACAAATAACACCCTTGTCCTGAACTTACAACAGAACAAAACCTCACAGCCCATCTCTCCTCTTCTGCTCCTGGGAGGCAACAATTTCAACAGAATACCTTCAGTCAGGTCTTTGAACCTTTCTGTTGGTTCCTACTTCAGTATCACATCAAACAAGCTGCTTATTTTCAATACGAAGGCCTCCAGAGCCTCAGGAGCAAGGATTCTCTCTGTATATGTGTGTGTATATATATATATATTATTTTTGTTTCCATCTCAGTATCAGTTTACTTTAGGAGGCTCTGTCACTCAGTTGTTAAGTGAGAGTCTTCATGTTTTTTCTGCTATGGGAAGCATTCAGAAAATGTTGTGGTGGCTTACTGCAGATCTGGCCTGATATGCTGCAATGCCAAAAGTGAACACGCTGCCCAGGTGCTGAGCAGGGTGAAACCCCTTCCTACCTCCCTGGTGAGTAGTGTCATCACAGGATGAAAGCCCAACCTCGAATTGGGCTTACAAAACCCCTCTGTTTAGATAGTTCAGGTTTATATAAAATACTTAAAATGAAGGAGCAAGCCACAGAACATCTCTATAGTCTTCTCAGCCAAAGACCAATGTAGGACCAGGGTCCAAGGAACTGTTTCATTGTCAATACCAAGTACAGCAGAGTGAAAGAGGAAGCTGAGAGCCCTTGACTCTTACCAGAGACAAATTACGGAGATAGATGCCTATTTGTGAGCCAGTGGGTAAGTCAGATGCCAGCATTGGGATCTGTAGCAGCTTTGTGGAAAATCCAGCTCTTATTTCCTGTGCACGTTTTCCAGTCACCCATAACAAGCTTTCACTGGGGGCCAGATGCCATACTGTGTTCATTCCTTCCTTTTCCCATTCCCTTTCCCTTTCCCTTTCTTTTTCTTTTCCTCTATTCACTTTTTTTTTCCTTAAGAAAAATACTGTGTTTATTAATTAATCTCACTGCTGAAACAACTTTGACACCTCCATCACATTCATCTGCTATTCCTTGTGTTATGCTTAGCTTGTAAGCTCTTTGGGCCACAGACCGTTTCTCTCTTCAGTGTTCCTAATTGCCACAGTAATAAGAAAAGAAAATAGCAATTATAATCTGCTGAGGTTTGTTTGTAATAATAAATAGACGCTGAATGTTTCCTCAAGTGAACAAAACCACCATGTCTTGCTTTTAAAATTCTTAGATTTGAACTCATCCATGTAGTCATTCTATGTGTATATAATTAATTTAGACTTGCATCCCTGTAGAAGACATCTTGGAAGCACAGACTGAAGTTTATTTGGTAAAACACAAGCGCATGTACTCCTAGTGCTGAACTGGGCCTTCAGGGAGCAAGTGATGGCTGCCCAGTCACAGCTGGGTGACTGCACTGATTAAATTGAGGGATATTAATGCTAACCATTTCCCTAACCTGCTCTCATTCACACTGAGTCTGACCAATGGTCTGAACTGTGTGACTACACTCTGTGGAGCAGAAAGCCCCCTGATAAAGGGACTGGGATTATAGATCCAAAGAAAGATTTCTTCAGCCCTACCTGCCTGACTCAGTCAACGCAAAATCGCAGATGAGAAAGCCTCAGCACACTGATTTTACAGACACACATGTTTTCCAAACAAATCCATGCAGCCCTTTCAGTGTTCCCCAACACTACTTTTCACCTGAGTTGTGTTGTGGTGGGTGTAAGTAGGACAACGTGTAAATATTAAAAAGTCACCTCAAAGCAGGCAGAGCTGTGTGAGACACAAGTGGCCATCAGTCAGACAGATACATAGGAAGCCAAAGCACTCAAAAGGTTTCTTACTATTTAAAATACTGACGGAATAGAGGTCAGGAATACAGTCATTCTGAAAATAAAATCATTCAGATTCCAGGGTCTGAGCATACCAGTCCCTTCTGTATAATGCTGGCACAAATACCAGCATGTCTCTCTAAACCCTAAAAAAAACCCATCCAGAAGTGGCAAATGTGCCGTGACCAACTTTATTCTGCAGCATTTGCAATACCTGATGCCTTTGTCACCACCACCCAGTATTTTCTTATCAAGGCTGTCTCTGAAATCTGCAGAAGCTGTGCTTACCTTCTCACTCAGGAGATCTGACTGCACGGTATGAGGCAATGGCTGCTCTGCAGAATGCTGCTGCATTAGGTTTCAGTTTTCTCCTAGGTGAAGTTCAGACTCGGTTTTGACCTGCTAGGCCAAATGGGACACCAGCAGTAGAGAACTGGGCTCTTGCAAGAATGAGCATTGGAAAAGGAACACAAGAACCTTTTCTTCTTACAGAGATGCTGGAGGCCTGCTTGCAATAGAGGGCTTACCTTTGGAGGTGTGACTATCCGAATAGGGCGCTCTGTCCTCTCTATGTGTGCATGGGCTTGTTCTTCACACGATCAAGGGCAGATAAAGACCAGATGACCCACTTGGCTGATCTTTGCTCAAGTGAGACCAGAACAGCTTATGGTCATGCACGGGGTAAAATTCTACTCGTTGACACTCAATGGAAAAATTGAAGTTTGTTCCAATGAGATTGGTGCTCCTTCACTCTGTTTTCCTAGAATCACAACCAAGAAATTGTACATGGACTGGTATGAATATACAGCAATGCCCACAAACATGCAGTACTGCAAAACTGAAGAGCTTCAGTCACAGAAAATTTTGTGCAAATCTTGCCTATTCTATTATTTTCAGTAACTGTCATCTGATCAAAAGTACAGCTTTACAAACCAAAACGTATAGAATTGAAGGAAGCCAGCACAAGCTATTTTAGTGTGTGTATTATCTAAAGTAGGCCTTCCATCTGTTTCAAACCTAATTATTACATCATCTTTATGTAGCTCGATTTACAATGAGTGAATTAAATGCTTATGTGAGTGCTTCATACAATGTGAAACACAGCTGTGTCATTTTAGAGACAGAGTAGGGCAAAATGTTCTAGACACACTGAATTTCTTTTTTCTACCGTGTTTGCAAAAATATTCCTTTGTAGCTAATATTTTTCCTGCTCCCTGAGTAATACACAATTGCATTTTGAAGAACCGTACAGCATCCACTCAGATTGCAATAAAATACTGAATATTTTTATCTGTCAAAGAAAAGACTATGAGTTTAGTGATGAAAACAGCAGTCTCTATTAAAAGCATTCAGCTGGGTCTTCCTAACCTAGCTGTTGCCAAACAAAGACAGATTAAGATTAATTGCAGTAATTAAGCAAAAGGACAGGCTACAGCATTACTAGCAGCAATGTATCACATTCATTGTTCCCAGATACTTTATTCAACAGTAAAACAGAAAATCACATGAGCTCTAGTCTATGTTATGCACATTTTCTGTAAGGTTTAACTCTCTAGCTGATATTCAGATACAAGGCGTGTGCATGTATAGTCTGCCATAGCGTATCTTTCTTTAAAAATACCTTTAGCTGGTAAAAGCAAGCCAGATTTACAACACATTTCTTGATTAGATTATAACCCTCTAAAATAGCCTAACGGGAGCAGTTTTTTAAACTATCAATTTTTGTCTTGGGTTTCAAAAATCATCTGACAAAGTTGTAGTGAAAGGAGAAATAGAATACACATTAGAGTCTAGGAAAAGCTCCTGTTTCAAGCAGAATAAGGAATAATCACCATTTTCTTCTCACTTCTCTTCTATGCAAGTTTTTTGCTTGCTTTTGGGTTAGGTCTTGGTTTTGCTTTTTCTTTGTGTGTTTGCTTTAAAAGACATGCACTCTGCCTGAAGCCAGTTTTAGTCACATTGTGTGTTCAGCTTAACAGTGTCACTAGTCTCACAGCAGGACATCACACATTAGCTGTATTCCATTTACAAGACTTGACTGTATAACCATTCTGAAAGCCAAGATATTGGTTGTTGTTTCCTCAGAATGGAAAACAAAGGACTGCTGCATCTCCCAAAAACACACCCTGCCACACTAGAAGACTAGATTTAAAAATCATGCTCATATTTAGGATAGTCCAAGGCACATAAGTTGTGTTTGACCAATAGTGTATGGGCTCAGCATAACTTCTGCTCCTCAGGACACTTCTTCCCATCCCTCTTGTCCCCACACAACTGGTCACAAAAGTAGTCACTGCTTAGCAAGATATGACCAGAGATTGTTTCAATTAAAAAAAAAAAAGAAGAAACAAATCAAACATAATTCCTCTTTTGTCCACTGCAGTGTGGCATAGACACATCCTGTTTTGCGAGCGTTGGCACAGCTTAAGGTTTAGTCACTATAAGGGAAACGTGTATGCTAAGAAATCAACAGGCAGTTTTTCAGGCAGAAAGGTAGCAGAAAATAAAGTGCGCTGTATTCTAGGAAGAAAACAGCTATTTTCTTCATTTGTGCTTTGAACTGGAGAGTGAACCTGATGCTGGGAGGAAACCATTAAGTGTAACTGGGGAAGGGGAATGTGTCTCTTGCAAATAATTTCCCATGAATAACTGCCTGTTCTAACATCTTTTGATTGAGCTATTTCTAGAGCTAACCCTCTGCTTGTAAATACCGATACTAATCTTGTTTCAGAAATGTTTCATCTTGGCAAGGCATTAATAAGCACTGTACCAGAAACTGCCTGGAGCCCAGCCATGTACAAGGCCTTGCTGTAATAGATCGATCAACAGTGGAGGTAGGTGGAGACCAGGAGAGTGATGTTCAGTTGCCTCGGTGACTCTTCAGACACATTTTGATTTGCCTTTCCATAAACCATTTGCACAATAAAAATTTAGCTTGTGTTAATGCTCCCAGAAAACAGACCCTAGTTTCCAGTCTGATGTTTGCTTGATGAGAAAAGAAAATTTGATTTAATGGAGAGAACAGGCCACTGTAATGGCAGTCTCATCCAGTGGGACAACAGAAGTAGAGCAAGGGAATATCTGTTCACGCTCCTGGGCTTCAAATCAAGGGAACATCCATTACAAACTATTCACTAATCACTTACAGAAAGGGAGTCAGTCATACAGGCCAGAAGTGATTTGTGATTACAAACTTTAAGTCTCCTTAAAGGAGTCTGATTACCAGGAACTGAGGCCCTCAAGATTCTCTCATTCTTCAGTTGCTTTTGAAAGCCATAACCTGTACATCACAGACTGTTAAATAATGAGCAAATCCCAGGAAGCAGTCACTCATTGCAATGAATCGTTCTTATTTGTTGTGGTGGTGATGTTGAGATAAAGATTGGCAGCTTGGGCTAAACAACCAGAGATAGATCCTTCCCCCCACCCCTATAGGAAGTTTTGCACAAAAGCAAAGTATGTTGTACAAAAAAAGACAAATTCAGCTCTAAATATCTTCCAATATCAATGCTGCATTAACAGGAGAAAGAAAAATTATACTTTTCCTATTCAGTGCAGGGTCATCAATGAACTTCCACCACTTGTCTGAGGCTAAAGGCTTTCTCACCCTTTACGCCAGATGAAGAGTATTAATAGCAACAAGTGTCAGCAGAGAGAGGCGGTGAGCGAGTCTTCGGTACAGCCTGTTGTTGGTAACAGTCTGATCCGCTGTCCAGCTGAAGAGCGAGACTACAGCTGCCAAACAAAGCGCTGCTCTTTGAACTCGTGGCTGCAAGCATGTAGGGAAAGGTGCCAAGCATGATTTTGAAGTAGCCTTTTAATAGCAGATAGCTAAAATGAGAGGTTGCCCTGAGTGGAAACACAGCACACACCAGAGAAGGCACTTTTGCCTGATGCGGGAAGGCTTCCTGTTTGTACAAGATGATGCACATGGCATTATTTAGTAGAAGAAAACCTTGGATGCTTTTTTGGCTCAGGAGGCATCTGAATTGTGGCCTAACCGTCTGCATGTGACACCCTGCAGCACCTATTAACAAAACAAAAAAAAATTTTGAACTGTACAAAGATAAAAATCCAAGAGTCTGGCAGGGACCATGTTCACCTTATTTCTCCATAACTTTTCCTTAGACTCTTACAACCAACAGGATGTTTATGGCAATATATTTAGAGGTAAATTATTAACAATGCAGACAGCAAGATTCCGCTTCATTCTCATAAAAAGAGAAATGTGCTTTAGGATAAAAGTCAACAACTCATTACACGAGTCACCATCTAGTGGTATGTTAAGAACATGTACTGCTGCTCTTTCAGTTTAGGGGTTAAACACACCTGTGGTTTTAGGGACTTAAGGACATCTTCAGTGCTGCTCAGAACAGCATGTGTACTTAAAGCTAACCTCTCAGTGAATATGTATATGGTACATACATGTCCTGTATTTTCTATGCATGTATTAATATATTAGTATAAAGATATATTTTAAGCAAATTTGGTATTACTCTATGCAAAGTTTAGTTCAAAGCTTTAATCAATGTATTTGAAATGATGGAGCATAACAGTCAAACAGGTACATTGGTTTGTAGGCTACCTGTTATTTAGCCTTTTTCTTCTCTCTGTATGCATTTATATGTGTTGCTTCTCTCTATGCACATCTATAGCTATATATTTACGTCTGTAACTGAGGTTCCACAGCGTATGATCAAAGGTGCCTGTACTGTTAACTAGCCGGCTGAGTTGCAAAGAGAAACTTGTGGTTAACTAGTGCTATTCTGTAACTGCTGGAACAAGTGACATCTCCCCCACTGCAGCTATCTGTTCAGGGGAAAAGCTATTAGGACTGACAGTGAAGCTCATTCTTGCTCATTATATTCCAAGCCCTTACAGATGAGGCAATTTTTCACTCTTCTCAGTTGTGATAAAAACTGAGGACAAATACAGCATTATACTCTTATTCAGCCTGTATCTAAAAATGTTCTGAATTTATTTATCCCTGAATAAAAGCTGTATTCAAGACAGCATTCCTCCCCAGTCTACCTTCCCTGTTTGCATTTATATTTAGCATCTTCACTTGGGACCAAATCTTCGAGACCTTATTTGACTTTTACCCAATCTTTCTTCCTGCATTACTCACCATATGAGATTTGTCTGACAAGGAACTAAATTAAAAGTTCACAGAGAGGATGTGCACTAGAACTTCCTGACGAAAAAAACCCAAAACATGGCAAAACAAAGGTTCACTGATGGCAAGACATGACATTTTTGCTCCTGGGCTTCTGAAGTGCTAGAAGATACATGGAATGGAGATGGAGGCAAAGAAACAATGTAGGCATGGTGAAAGGAAGGCTAGTCTGCAAATAAACAACTGTGATTAGTACTTGGCCACATGCAGCATTTGTTGGTGGGACTCCCATGGAAAAAGCAGTATCATCTGTCACAAAGGTTAATACAAGGTGCTAATAAACTTACCCTTTTCACCACAAGGTTGCTAACAGCAAGAACGTGACCCCTTCACACTAACTACCATCTACTTTTGGAAGACATTTATTATGGAAACCTCTAATGTCAAGGCATGGTGGTGAAAGATCTTTCTATGACTGAGTGCTGCAGTGATTGTGCTAGTCTTCATTAAAGGCACACACACAAAGAAATGTAATGAAAGTATCTAATAAAGCACCTGGCAAGCTTGGGGGGTGAATATTGGGAAAACCTAGTCAGCAAAGCAGAGATTTTTAAACACCATTACCACCTTTCAGTTCCTGCCTCCTTGGACTGAACCTGGAAGAAGAGGAAGAAAGCGTACTCTCTATGTGGTCTCACATACTGGATTTGGCTCCCTCAGTGGCAAGATATCACACGTTAGCTTAGATACAGAACCTGCCCATACTCTTTATACTGTTTTAAGAGCAAATAACTTCAATTCCTCCATTTAGCTGCTGTGCTTTAATTCACATTTATTTTAGATTAAGAGCAGGCATATGGCCAGTTACTGCAGCTCAGCTCAAAAGAGATAACTTCTTAGGTCTTATTTGTCTGCTTGAACCTTTGAAGTCTGTCTGTGTGGTCCTCTGTGGAGTTTGGGAAGGGAAAGAAAACTGAAAGAATAGTGCCTCAGACTCACTAATTCCCCTGCCTCAGATATCCTGAGAGCCCTCATGCCAGTGGGAGGCACGCAGATTAGTACTTCCCCAGATTATGTGTTACCCTTAAAAATTCAGTTTAGTTTTCTCCTGAATGAATTTCGTGGATTCCTGTATTATTTTCTTTTTTAAAGGCATGCAACCTTACAAGTGGCCAAAGACACCTCTTGCCCAACCTCTCCTTTCTACCTGTGCTGCTAGAAAAACTGCTCTTTGCAGATGGGGTCTAAAAGGCAAGATGGAGCACTTACAGCTGGGGCTTCATAGCACAAGGGCAGATGAAATAGAAACAGAAAAATATCTATCTTTAGTAGAAAAAGAAAAATATCAAGAACGACTCTAAAAGAACAAAGTGGATTTAGGAAATGCTGAGGCCCCACCACGGTTACTGGGAGAACCCTGGGAAGAGGAGTAGAAAGAATAGGCAGTCAGATCTGCAGGTGGTGCAAATTAGTATTGCTGAGGTGAAGTCAGGGGCACTACACTGATTTGCACCAACAGGGACTGAAGGCTGTTACTAGAGAGGAATGTGTAACAGCTCTATGATGCACAGATTTCGCTTTCTGTGGAGAATATTGTTTCAGTCCCTCCCACGGTTTGTCAGTGACTGCTCCCTGGTGAGAACACGAAGAAGTTGTCAGGTCTATTAACCTTAACAAATGTAAATATGAACCCAAAATGTGGAAAAATGCTTGGATCTGAAATGAATTTCATTCTAACAGACTGCTGAGTTAAACAGTCATGCAACCAGCACAGCAACAGCAGCCCCTGAGAAAGGAAATTGTTCAGGTCATTCTTTTTTGGGTTGTCCTTCCTGCCTGTTTCTTGGTTTGGTGGTATGTCATGTAAACAGATGCATTGAAGGAGGCTGGAGTCACTTGTGTGATTTATCCCAAATAATTTACCTTGCAAATGCAGGCCTTTCTTCTCCAGTCAAGACTGTTGTTCACAATTTTTCAATACATCTGCAAACAAATCTTACTCACCAACTCACTCATGAAGCTGGTGCTAGGAACAAGCCATATGCTCAGTTCTTGTAGCATCTGACTGGAGGCAGGAGCTGTATTCCCTTATATCTGTTCCCTGAAGGAATGGCATGTCCCATGTCCTCTGTCTCATGGGGAAAGAGACCTTTTGCCTATTATTCTTGAACACGGAGAACTGTATGGTATTAGGCTAAGACCAATACTGAGAGATGGTCTGGAGCATGACTTAGTTTGGGATGGAGTCTATACTGTTTATATTTCCCATGAATACTCATGCAATAAAACCAAGTACTTAGAAAGAAGTTTAGCCTACATTTCCATGGCTGGACCCATGCAGGAGGGCCTGAGGTGTCCTACTGCACTGGGGTTGGGATGTCAGAAGCTGTGTGAAGTGACGTATTTCTCCTTGTGAAAAAGCTTTTTCAAAAGAGCTCCCTGCACAGACCTTTGCATTGGAAGGGATGGGATGAGGCTGGAGGGAGGAGTGAGCTAGGGAATTCATCACTTGCTGAATCCTTGTGTTTCCTGCCAACATACACACACATGCCCACAAGAAATGCTGGATAAGGTCCCACTAAAATTCAGTCTTCTTTGGGCTGGTCAGTACTTGCAAAGCAACTCTGTGGCCCTTCTGCAGCTTAAGGAAGAGAGAAGCCAGTGTCTGGCTAATGATTTCAGGTTCAGTTCTCTGAGATCCAGATTCATACAGCTGCACACTGCAATGTTTAAGAAGTCGGACACTGGGCTCTGCTTGGTGTTCCCAAGGCTGAGTTATGTGCTGAATGGAAGGACTGTCAGGCTCAGGCCCATGGGCTGCAGAAGCTGAAGGTGTTACAGCCCAGGACTGTCCACCTTACATCTTCACCTGCACCTCTGCTGCCCTGCTCCCCATCAACAGCATGACACACACTCCAGCATCTCAGCAGTTTCAGTGCCAACCTGGTGTCCTGGGTTAAACTGGTGGGGAAAGGGGGATTGAGTTAAGTTGAAGGATTGGGCACTTGTGCTGCTGTTCCCACCTGTCAGCTCTGTTAAAGCAGCAATGCCCTCCATCCAGGGGTAGATTGAGTGAAAGCAGCCCACCAAAGTTTGTCTGTCAAACCCTGTAAGTGCTAGGGCTGCAGCTGAGAACTGGGAGTCCAAACCTGGAGACAGGAGATGCAAAGGGCAGAGCAGGGGAGAAAGTCTCAAGTTTTATTCTTCCTTTGGCCTGATCTGCAGTAAGCTGTGAAAGTGAGTGTCAGCCTCCAAGATCTCACTGAGGGCTCATGCATTGGTACTGAGTGTTTCAGGCACCGGCGAGTACGCTGCTTTCTCATACTGCAGGGCAGCAAGAGAAGACAGAGGATTTGCTTTGCTTAACAGCCTAGAGTACTAGGGTATGTGCCCAGACAGCAGGCTTTGAACTTCTGAGTAACCAAAAAAAAGAGGGAAGAGGGGGAATTCAGAAGCAATAGGAGACTTGCCTTTAGATGCAAGGATATTCATGAATAATTTCCCTGCTACAGTCATACAAATCCGCTCAACGAGACAAAGGGAAAAACAGGACTAGATTTGACAGAAGAACTTTAAAGGATACATGTACATTAGGTTTCTCTAGCTCCACGTGCATTTGGATGAAAAAACTCTTTTTTTTTAACTGTTCTTCCATTAAAAAGAAGCTATTTAAACTTCAACAGAGATTTGTTGTAATTTTTGAGCTGTCTTCTATTTTTTGGATTCCAAGTCAGAGGTAAAATGGATAGCCCTTCATTTTATTTAGCATGAAATGAATTGCAAGAGAGTGGGACCTCTAGGAATAAAAAGTCTTCAGTCTGTATGTTCATGTAAGTGTAAAATGTACTGCAAGGCAGAGTGCTTCTCCAATTTCGCTACAGATTTGTAATAACAAAAAAGTGGACTCTTAGGAGAAGTGAGCTATGAGCTGTGTGATTTGAACAGTTACATTAACACACAATAAGAAGTTGCAAAGGTTCAAGAGAGTTCTCTCAATAGAAAAAAATAAACGCAGAACCCAGAAATCCATAAAAAGACAGTAAATAAAAGATTGGATGTGGATGACATCCTTGATAAATGCAAATCTAGACTGATTTCCATTTGAAAACAAATACAAGGTCCTGGTCATAACTAGAGCAGAAGAAGGGAGGCAGGAACAAATGAGCAGACAAAGGAAGGAAGAAGAGATCATATACATTGCAATGTACAGTTATCAGTGCTTGGCTAAAACACAGTGTGAGAATGAATGGGAACTGATACCAAGATGATCATTTACAATACAGAGATACATAGAACATTCTGTCGGTGTTTGGTAGGAGGGAAAACTAATGCCTGAGTCATTCAGAGAGTGCTGACAGTCTGTTTATAATACCCACATCTGTCACACCACACTCCGTTGTAATCACACTCCCCTTGATGGGAAAGGAGAAGATTATGTACATCCCCAGGGAAGGATGTACTCATATGAATCTGCAGGCAACGTTCAAGAAACAATCCACTCAGAACTTGCTTAATTCAAGAAGCAATAGAGCATAGAGTGCCAGTAAGCTACATCCCATATACAATAAAGCTAAAAAAAAAAAGAAAAAAAGGGCATACTTATCACTGAACAGACATTTGATAACAACATTAAAGGAAGAGAGCTGGAAATTGGGGGGAAATACCTAACTAATACTTAAATAACTCCTTCTGGGTTAGATACAGGTAACCAAGGCCGGGTCTTCATGATCCTGATTTTTGGCTTTGGGTGCTATTTTGATCAAATGTAAACCATAGGACTGTTGATACTGCAAGGCTTTGTTTGGGGGTGGGACCATAAGAAACCTGGTGTTTCACTTGGTTTGCAGTTGGATGTATAATTTAGTCCAAGTTTGCTCAAAACTTGGCCATAGTTTGAACTAAGCCCAAATTGACAGTATAAAGCTTTGGACTGTCTGCCTAGGCAGAGGTTCCCAATTCCAGTCTTATAGAGTGGGGGGGGTAGGGGGTGGGGGGGTTACTTTTAAAATTAACATTTCACATAATTTTAATCTTATTTTCCCTTCATACAACAAACTGTTTGCACAGATAGCTCAAAAGGCATAACTAGAATAGAATAACATGCCTTAAAAAGAACTCTTGCTTGTTAAATACCAGAAAAAAACCCCAACATCTGTATGTCTCTACCTTCCATTTGAAAAGTCTATCCACCATGGTGCAAAAAAAAATATTTAACATTCAAACACACTGAATCTTAAGACTCAAACATATTTGTGACTATTTCCTGCTATTTACTCTACTGTGAGGCAAACTGCACAGAAAATGATGTATAGTACTTTCAATTTAAACTCAGTGCTAAAAGTTTATATTCTAGGCTGTCCACGTAGCTCAGCCTTGGAAAACAAGATACAGAGAATCAATAGGTTTCTATGCTAATAACGAATCCATAACAGCACAGAGTAGCTTGTGCTCTTCCGCTGATAGCATCGGTGTAATGGTAGTGCCAAGGAAATGACAAAGATTTGAACCTCTGCAAGATAATGATCACACCGACTCTCATTCAGGGGAAAAAAAAAAAATTACAGCCACATGATTTTAGCAGTATCAAGCAAAATGGAACATTACAAAGGTTGCATATCCTCAAAAATTGGAAACTAATATTATTGCTGGATTAAAACCTTGGTACAGAGTTTGGGGATTTGTGAATCAGACATGTGAGTTTTGCTCCGCCCCCCCACCCCATTTATCTTGTAGTGATATTTCCCAAAATCAGCTTAGAGGCACAGCTACATGATGTTCATATTTTCCAGCTTTAAGGAGACAACGAGCCACTACCACCTCTGCTGTTCCACCCTCGCTGCCAGCCTGTGAGGGCATAAAAAAACCCAGCACACCAGAAACCGCCAACATCTCTTCCCAAAGCAGACCGGGGATCTGTGTGGGTGCAAGGGCAGGGCTGGAAATCAGTATTTTCCCCTAGATGAAGGCAGCATTACCAGCTCTGCAGGGTGCAGTTGTTTCCTGAGCTGAACCCTTGAGATAAGGCACGCATTGTTCCCCGTGGTAAAGCACCAAGCTGTTTCCTACACACCAGGCGAACATGTAGCGTGCTTGTCAGAGCCTTATGCCTTGAAAAATTAGGGAATTGGCCAGGAAAATGGGTATATGCAGATAGGCACCTGCCACACGTGCCTTCTGTACTGTAGCTGCACAAATGTCCGTACAACGTTTTACAGCATTGTTCTTAATTTTCATCTCAGACCCCCGGCATTCCCTGCGGAAAGAGTTCCTTGTAATTAGAGAGTACTCCAGCTGTTTTCATGATGCAGCTTTGTGGATTTGCTCTGGTTTATGCATATTGTGTCTGAATTAATGTACACTTAAGCTAATCAGGTATCTCACGTGTAAAGCATCATAAAGAAGCTCATATGTACTCCTCACACCCTGGGACGATAGTCTATTTGTTTACATCCCACAGGCTATTTGTTTTAGATATACCTGCACAGGAGCTTCACTTCTCTCAGGCTTCTGTTGGTACTATGGTCCTCATTGTTCCTCTTCCCTCCTTTAGCTTGCAAAAGAAAGCTGTGGCATCTTTTATATTTCGTGTCCTGCCTGTAAGATCTGTGGCTGTGCACCATGTTTATAGAGTTTGAGCCCAGAGGGGATCTTCAGCTCGTCAGCTACTGCCCTTCAGACTGTCCTCTGAGTAACGTGTAGTTGGCAAGAGAGACACATCTTCAGAGAACATGCCCGCTCTGGAAGGCATTGAAAGATGGAGAATCCATCACTTCACCTGATTGTTTCAATCACTCCTACCAGAACAATGTGTGTCTTGTGTTTAGTTTGAATTTGCTGTTCTTATAGCTCCACGTCCATGGTTCTTTCTGTGCCCTTGCTTGCTAGGTTAGATAGATGATTCACTCCCAGTATTTTCTCCCTGGTATGCAACTATCCTGTAACCAAGGAGTTTCTTTTCTCATGGATTCATTCAGTAGTGCCCAATGTAGCCTTTATACGGTGCTATATGGGACACTACTTCTTGGAGAGAAATGAGTTAGATCACTTCTAACCTTCTTTATTTATACAATTAAACATCACCCCCTTAAAAAAAAAAATCAGTAAATTGCTCCCTGGTTAACTATCCTTCTTAACTGCTGTTTTAGAGTTTCACTGACCTGTCACTGTATGCTGCTACCTGAAACAATAAGCCAGTACTGAATCTCTCTACAAGCATTAACTAAGAGACTAATGTTGAATAGTGTAAAAGTATTCTTAGTTACAGCCACTATCAAAGAGAAATCTGGACTGCTGTTGCCCACACTGGTGGCACAGACCTTCTTTCAGAAAAGTGTAAATAGATGGTTACATCCTGCAGGGCATTTTCAGTACTTAAACTGAGTGACATGCTCACTGTGATGGCTTAGTCTAAATATTATGTTGTCTAAGGCACAATTTTTCACTTTGGGTATATAAGCATTTAAGAGCTAGCAAATGGAAAGACGCTTTCCCTGAAACCACCTGCATGACCCTCTTAGATTTCCCTGTAAAAGCCATCGGACAGATACAGCTTCAGAGCAATTCTCATTTACTCATCAGTGTAGCAGTCTGCGTGGCTAGGGCAAAGTTGAGGGTGCTGGGAATGCCAGCTGTTTTCTCCATCACCGAAGCTCCAGGGACACTGGTCTGTGTCTGCTGAAATTTCTCTCTCAAATCAGCCCTCAGCCCTGCCAGGTGCCTGCGGGCAGGTCTCGCTTTTGAGGGCAAGGCTGTTCTTCCCCCAGAGAACATGTTTGCAGATTATTTTTAAGCAGCTTCACTTCATTGCTCCTGCATACAGGGCAGGTCACTACCCACAGTTACATCAAGAAAATGGAGGGAGCAGAGAACTGAAAGTGATAATGTGGGAGTGTTTTCAAAAAAATTACTAAAAAGTTATCTTAGACAACACATAGTTGTCTACCCTAAGTGCTTTAGGTTTATCAGCTGTACCGTGAGCCACTTTTAGCATTGGAAGAGCTTAAACGCAGAAACACTACCAATTTATTCTAGCCAGACAAAAGGTTTCATTCCTGGTTATAATGTTGAAAGCAAGACCATATAAACAAAGACAACACAAAGTCATCCTGAGTGGCACTTAACATTTCATACCTTTCCTAAGTGCTACTGGGGCCCCTTGAAGCATGTTATACTGACATCCTGAATTGCTAGTTCTTAGATTTAAATGCTAGTTTAGAGACTTACAAAGTTAGTCCTAGTCCCAGGGACAACCATGTGAAAAATAAAGAACAATAAGGAACATTTATGACAACACTGTTTTTCATAGCATGTCATGTTTTCTTCAAATATGCATTTGAAGCCCTAATCTAATCAATTCCATCGTCATAAAATTCAATTAGTAATAATTTTTAATCCTTTTATTTTTCAATCTGGTAACATCTTCATGTGTGCAGCTAAAACTTTTATTTGAAGTGCTGCCTTAAGAGAATCAATATTCAGCACTTTTTTATAGTGTCCAACTTTGTTCACAAAAGGAAAATATTCTTTCTAGTGCAGCATTTGAGGCTGGATTGTGAAAAATCCAGCTACGGATCACCGCTATGAAAGAGCTATGATAGGAAGGCAGATTGTTAGTCTCTTCCAGAATACGTGTTTGCATACAGGCCTCTGAAGTCATCGCACTTTGTTTTGTATGCAAGCAATTTGCATCCAGATTTTGTTAAGCTTCGATCCTTCAGAAATGCTTAGGATTTCCTGAACAGTACTTTTAGGAAAAAAGATTTCTGTATTTCATCAACTAAAGCATTACAAGCTTTTATTATTATAATTTTAAGACATCATAAAGTTATCAT
Organism: Psophia crepitans; assembly: GCA_013399095.1. Classification (NCBI taxonomy): domain Eukaryota; kingdom Metazoa; phylum Chordata; class Aves; order Gruiformes; family Psophiidae; genus Psophia; species Psophia crepitans. The sequence continues at coordinate 182,232 of VWZZ01007375.1, read as the reverse complement.
TGTGAAAGAAGAATAAAGAATGAAGTATCAGTTATTCAGAATGTCTTTTTATCATCCCTGTCTTAGCCAAATAAGTATTTGTAGCCTAAAATACAAAAATATCTTCTAATATAAGATCAACATTTTCAGACTCCTTTACTTACAGGCTTTTGGAGATAACCACCTTGCAGTGAAATTCCTCAACATCTCCATGCACTCAAGGATGACAAAATGAAAACTGCCTTGTAATTCAAAAGAGCATTTGGCAAAACTGGAAAAACAATTATAAATTTTCATTGTACATATTCAAGGTCATATAGTGAGTCATATACAGCTTCCCTTTTTGTATTATGCAGTATGTGAACTAGGATATTATTTGGAATAATATTAAATTTCTTATTATATTAGTATGTAGATAATTTTATCTCCTTATGTTAGTAATTGCATGGTTGGTTGCAAATATTTTTTGTCAAAATTCACACTACTTTATTGTTAAACATTTTTTATATCTTCCAGTATTCCTGATGTAATTTCATGTTGCGTTCAAAGTAAGGAAGAAGACAACAAACTAATGGACTATCCACCTACCCATACAGTCAGGGACAACTAGTGGAACATTTTAATATCTCTTTATATTGGGATATCAGTGACCTTTTTAATTAAAAAAAAAAATAATCATTTGCACTTATTGGTAGTTCTAAGCAGACCTTGGAAAACATTCACATTGCTGTCTCGATGAAGTGACCTGACTGTGCACTTCATTGCTTCAGAAGAAGTCACTTCATCGCTTTCTGCACTCTTACATTTTTAAGCAAGAAAAAAAGTTGTTCTTTTAAACTATGCTACACTTATGTTTATTATGGACTCCACTTTCATGCTGTCTTGCTTCTGATAGTTTATTACAAGCAACTGAGGTTCTTTGCATAAACTGCAATAAGCTCTATAACAATTATTACTATCTTTACTGATCCTTCAAAATTATTTTCCATTCATTCGGGAAATTGCAAAGCTCTTTTCATTTAGGGAGTGTATTGTGATTTACTAAAGAAATTACTATTGCCATCACTGCCAAAATTACGATCCCTATAAGGATGTAGCTCAGTCAATGAAAAATGCTATGGTAGTTAAACTCAGACTTAATCTGCCGGCTCTGTATAGAGGCAGACATTAGATGCTGTATTCTAACAAATATTACTTATTTATAATAAATATATGTGATAAAACGCTCTTTATTTACTGAAAGCTTAAATACATAGGCTAATCCTAGCAGTAATTCCTCTAGGTAGACTTCAACTATACTGAAAATACATCTTATACTTTCTTTTTTTTGCATTTCAATGAGAGTTGAAATTCTCTTCACACAAAGTGTATAAAGAAATAGAGTATTCTGCAGGTTAAAAAGCTCTACACAGATGTAAAAATGTTATTTTGATGGAGATCACACATCAGAGCTATCTGGGGAGAAATGAAGTTTCATCAAAGTCAGGTTTGACTCAGTAATTCATAAGTCCCCCCACATCAAAGTCCTCTGCCATGCCTTCAGGACAGTTTGCAGTGAGCCCTGCTATGATACTTGCCTAGAAACTTCCAAGATGTGTCTGAAGAATCTGTGTTTCACAGCCCTGTTATGCACACAGTAGGTACTAAAATTTAGCAATAAAAAATGCTAATGTCTCTTTGTGTCAGGTATTTCATTTTTACATAGCTATTAATGGCACTTCCCAAAAGACAGCTTTTGGTTTGTTTTTTTTTTTTTCCTTCTTGCAAACTGATCCTTATCTGGGTTACAAGTAGAAGGATCAGCAAGTTATCATGCTGTGCCATGGCTGTGATTTTACTTCAAGACAGTACTATCTCTGTTTTGTAAGCTTTGTGGATAGTTTTTGTTAAAAGACCAGATTTTTGCAGGCTGAATTCTACAATATAAACAAGGCTTTACTGACCAGTTAATTCCTTAGTATAGTTCTGCAGAGGTTTGATAGACTGGCTTCAAGGCTTCAGCCTACACCTGTAACAGAAGAAATAGGAGACGGTCTTTTTATCTACGGCAAGAGCCTTGACAGCACCACCTGGCACTACCTTTCTCTCTTTTGTTCAAGATTTCCCTTTCCTCACCTTTCTTGGCTCCTTACTCCAATAACAAGGAGGCTTTGATAATAGAGAACTCTTTATCAAATATGGCTCTCATAATTAAAATCTTACTCCTACTACCTCGCTTTCTGGAATTGCACCTTGAAGTATGAAATGCAAAACACCTCCTTCCCCTCCTTGGAAATGTCCTGGATTCATAGTCTAGCCATGTGCTTGAATTAGCACATTCTTTCTGCTTAAAGTGGTCTTCCTAGAGGTCAGAACCATTCTAAGATAATTTCAAGGTACAACATTTCCACAATGTTTCATAAAGCATCTATCATAAATTGCATTCACTGTATGCATACCTTACCAAATGCATAATACTTTGTTCTCCCTGAGCACTCTCTGGAGACATTAGTAATGCAGATGACAGAGCACTTTCTCAAAACTACCTTCCCTCTCTCTCTCATCTGTTTCAGAAGCTCATGGCATAATGGTGACCAAAATTGACACTGTAAGATTCAGAATTTTTTTTCTATGTAGGAAATATGAAATTCTGTGGGTCTTGGCTAAATAAGTCTGTTATTCTGTTTTCATTGCTTTTTCTTACTTTTGGGAGAAGAAATGTTTTTCTACCACATGTAAGGAATTTATATTGGATATGTTTTCTTCTCAAAGCTGAGATCTGCTTCCCTCAAGAGGATTTCCTCTGAGTAATTGCCTAACTAGTGGTCACTGAGCTGTAATTACTCCAGATGAAACCAATTGTCATCATCCCTTACAGTGCAAACTGTGCACACACTCCAAAAAGCATTCCCATTAGTCATATTTCCAGCAGAACCTGCACATTTTTTCTGCTGAAAACAGATATTGATTTGACACAGTGCTGAGATGATATGATGTATAACTGATTGTACAATTCGGTACAGTATTGGATTAGACTAATGCAGCCAGGTTTTCAATCTAATTACCTCTGCTCAGCTGATGGAGAGAGTTGTACCCTGTGCAACTGCCTTGGCAATTGTCAATATCACTTGATGATAATCTACTTAAATTGAAAGAATCCTAGTGAAACAGGAGCTTTCTGAGTTTCTTCCAGAACTTTTTTAATGTTGTATGTACTTTTAAAGGAACATTAGGTTTTTCTGAATTGGTAAATAAACATCTGAATCCTACAAATCCTACTCATGCAAAAATCACAGAAGAAAACAGTCAATATTTCCATAATCTTTGAAAGAGTGTTTGTATCACATTGGCTGTCTAACATTGTCCCATGAATGCACTCTGGCATGGCTGGGTCTTAGCAATATATGATGATAAATACTTGAATTGTGCAGCTGGTCCTGGATCTCGACCCAAGACTTCCTCTAGCATAAGATTAGCTAATGCATTTCTCCTTACTCCCTGAACAGTACCTGATTGATAAAGCATACAGTCACAGATGTCTCAAGTTCGTCAGGAAAACTAGGTAGGAAACATTTCATTAATATCCAGCTGGACAAAGAGAGGAACTAAAGCTTGCAAAACGAGCAGGAGACAGGAAGTACAGGTAGTCATTGGTCACGAGTAGCTCCAGTTTTAAGAAGCAAAGAATTGTCAAAACCCAACAAAATAATTTGTTTTATATTTTCTGTTATCCACTACTTCTCATGGACATCTAAGTCCCATCACTTTGCTCTCCTAGTTCTTGGGAAAACAATAACACGTCCTGAAGCACGTCAGGAAAACAGGTCACTCTCACTTGAGAGTCTTTTGGGTCCATGAATGATCAAGACTGAAAAAGATTGGTCAGAGACAATGAGGTGATTACCAAGAAGCTAAATAACACCTTTGTATCAATAAGCAAAACAGAAAAAATGGGCACAATTCCTCTGCTCAGACTCTTCTTTGTGGGAGAACTCATTACAGAATCTGTTTGAAACTGACGTGACTGTAAGATAGACAAGGTTATTTTTGTCCTTGAGAAAATGGTTAAAAGTAGTAAATTTTCAGGATTAAGATGGTGTTCACCCAATATCTCTGGAAGAGCTTCCCAGTGAAATAGTTTGATTACTAGAAGTGGTGCATAACGTGCTTAAAACCACCCCCCACACCTGAGGACTTGAAGGTGTCATATATAATACTAACTGAAGAAACAGTTTCAGGGAGAATATAAAATTCCAGATTTGGAATCCTGATGCCTGCCCTTGGCATTAACAGTATATTAGTATTGCAAAGAACAGATACGTGGATAAGTATGATCCGCTAGGGAAGAGTCCACATGTGGGGTTTTTTTTAAGAGGATGTCTTACCTTGCAGAATCAGCAGAGTTATTTGAAGAAATCAACAAGGGAGTTGAGTAAGGGTGATCTGACTGATGTAGCTTATCTGTACTTCCAAACAGCCTTCAGCAAATTTCCTCATGTTTAACTTCCTTAGCACTTCTAAAAAACATCAAAAAGAGAGTAGGAGTGAGCAACCAGTTGATATGGTGATGGTTAGAAACCAGCCAACATCTACAGCGATGTGTGCAGGAGCTGGTTAGCATATTCATAAATGAACTGACTGTGAAGAACTGTACAACTTACAAGACTGAGTGCCTGAGTAGATCACAGCGGCTGATAGCTTTCAGTACAGATAAATGTAAGGTGATGAACACTGGACAAAAGTAGTTCTAGTGTAACATCCTAAATGGTGGGCTCTGAGCCCAGCACTAATACTCAGAACTGAGATCATTCCACGAATACATCAGTGTATTGCTCAGCAGCAGGGAAAAAAAAAGTTAGGTATTAGTAAGAAAAGTAGAGAACGGAATAGACAAGGATATTGTACCACGGTATGAATCCATGGTTTGCCTACACCTTGAAAAATATGCAGTTTTAATCCCCCTGTGTCAGAGAAGTTATATTAGAATTAGAAAAGATGCCAAAAAAAGCAAGAAGGAGAATCTGAAGTTAGAAATATTTTCTATATAAGAAGCAATTGAGCAGGCTACGATTCCTGAGTTTGGAAAAATGATCATTTTGATGCAGTAATGAGCTTTAAAAATCATGATTGGCATGGGGATGGTAAATAGGAAGCAACTGAAAGTTCTGTTTTCCACTAGGAGAACTGCAGAGCTTCAAATGAAGCTGGTGGGGGCCAGATTCAGAACAAAAAAAACCAAAGGAAATGGTTCTTTGCGCATCAGGTACCTGACAAGTTGAAATTTTTGCCAGACGATGTTGTGGGATTACAGAGCATTTATATGATCCTCTTTTGTTCAGCAAGCAACTAGTAACTGAGAATGTGATCTTGTGTCAGGACAACCACACGAATCCGTATGTCCAGACCTGCTTTTCGATGATTATGGATTTGATGGGTTGGTTAGGACCTGGAAAAACAAAACCCAAAGCAACAGCAAAATGACTAGCAAAAATTAAACAATGCTGCAAATAAATTGTGTACAGTACATGCTTTTTCTTTAACACCATGAGTGTTCTGAAGAGGCAGGAGCCCTACTGTCACACCTGGCTCTCGCAGGCACCAAGACAACAGAGGGCTATGTATCGGGGCAGGAATCTGCGGGCTAGAAGCCAGTGAATCACTGAATATCATGTTCCAGCTGTTTTTAAGTGGCAGAGTAAGAAGTTCAGGGCCCTGGAGAATTGGTACAACCTATGGCCCTGCTGTGCACTGTAAATCAGGGGAAACAGCTTGCAATTACCCAGGACTGTTGCAGGGCTTGTCAATATACTCTATTTTACTGCTCATCAGAAAGGCCCAAAATCTCTGGGCAAGATTCTTAGTGGATGTAAATTCTAGTCAATTTAAGTTAGAGTTTTAAAGTTTCAGAATCAGGTGAAAAATAAATCCTATTACAAAGAGGGGGGAAAAAAAATCACAAAACCTGGCCAAAAAGGAACATTTCCCCCTCTGCCTCTCCTGACTACCATGTATGACTGCTCCAGCTTCACAGCCAGAAAACCCCCATCCAGTGGAACAGTCTTTGACTAGATAGTAATCTGCTCTACTGTACGCATCTATCATTTTCACCAAAAAAAAAAAAACAACCCATCTTTTACCTTTATGTTGTCACATCCAAGAATTGGGACCTCAGCTAAAACCCCCTGAAGCCAATGCAGACTATCATTGACCAGTTGGCATTAGAACACACTTTGAGAATGTAAATCTACAACCTGCTAGCAAGCTAAATAAATATCTGGGTTCAGTTCAAGTTGGACATACAGTTTAATAGTAGTGACATCAGTGAAATTACACAGATCTGTAAGCAGACTGAACTTCACTCTGTCTGTTGTTGCTCAGCTGACTTCAGTAATTCACTCCATGAGGTAACACATCAAAATGGCACTTTTCAGTATCAGTGGAAAGTTTCCAAGGGCTAATAATAATACTTTACAAACGGGAAAGCCTGTTTTGCACTGTTTATGCCATGTGCAGGGTTTAAAAAATCCAAGTCAATCACTCTTTCAAGGCAGCGTGAAATCAAGCCACATCTAAAACATGGTGCATTTATTAGGATTTCAGGAAAAAGTGTTCTAGATATTATCTCTGGGATGAGACAGACTCTGCAAGAATGACATAAAAGTATTCTTGCCTCCAGAGTTTCATTGGCATAATCTGTCTGCAACACCTACAGAATATGATGCTGTGTTGCAGGAATGTGGAATCAGTCTTTTTTAGCAGGAAAAATTTGGAAGATCTTGAAATATGTCATTGTCATATATGTGTCTGTGTGTATGATAGAATATAAATACCCGTGCTGGTTTCTTGAGATATATCTTCTTGCACATACAAATACTAATTGTAGTCTTCATCATAGCATAGAGATATAGCCTACTGTGGTATCTGAACTATGGAGAAGACCAGGAAAAGTAAAACAGAAAGAAAAAAAAAATCATATAGATATTTATGTAATCTGAATAATTGCTGTGATGAGAAGAAACCAGGACCTGCTGACAAGTTTCTATTCAAATCTTTTCCATTGCTATTGACCAAGAGCCACAAATTCACACAATTTAAAAATTCATTATGCCAAGTCATTCCCATTCTGCCTAAATTTTTCTCTTGGCCAGACCCAATTGCAAGAGGAGATGACATTGCTGACACAAGTGCTATCAGGTAAAGAATTCTCCCTTAGAGGGGGCACAGAGCTGAGGCCAGTTAAACAAAGGGAGAGGAGAGAGGAAGTCAACAGCTGAGCTGTAAGAATAGGAGAAGAACTGGGAGATGGAGCCAGGTGAGAGAAGAAGCGAAGGCAGGTTAGGGCCAGGGTGCGGAGTGTGGGACAGGAGGTCAAAGGACTTTTTGGAGCCTGAGGAAGAGAGAGCTGATGGAGGCCCAGAGACTGAGGGATGGTGGGTTGGATGTAGCAGAGTAGAGCAGCACCATGGCTTGTCACAAGGTCCGTGGCCAGCAGCACCAATAGCTGCACTGTCAGAGAGAAATCAGAACCACAGCAGAAGAGGCCCTGCAGGACAGCCATGTCCACTCACAGACTTCCAGAAGCGGTCCCATATACCTCCACCCAGACACATATGGACCCACCACCACCATCATGACGCTGCATCAGTATGAGCTTTGGTTCTCATAAACTGTGACCAAAAAATGTGAAGAGTTTTGTTATATGAAAGACTTTCGATGTTCGAAAGCAAACTGAATTTTGCTGTGTTTGTTGTTTTGTTTGGGTTTTTTTAGGCTGACAACAGTTTTTTCCCTGTATCTCTTTTTTTTTAAATAAAATTCACCAGCATGCTTCATTGCAAAGGTTATAGTAGACAAGCCATATTGATGGGAAAAAAGACAATCTAGATGAAAAACACTTGGAACTGACCAGTTCTTGCCTAACCCCTTCACTCCTAATCACACAATGAGAAACTTGAATGGGTTCTGAGAAGAACTCAGGACCTACAATGTCCCATCTACTCCCGTGTTCCTATGGAAAGAACAATGTAGAAGGCAACAAAAAACCAACTTAAACTCTGGCAGTCCACAAAATTTCCAATAGCCCAGTTATTTCCAGTCAGTGGAAGTTTGCAGGACTGCGCTGCACAGACAACTAGGGACAGAGTATTTGTTAAACCTGATACACTGGGATCTTTTGCATAAACATTTTCACTTATGTGGGGAAACAAATCTCTAAAACACAGTGGTCTGGATGTAAGTCTCCGTTGCAAACATTCTTGCAACAGCATCTTCAACTGGATCAAGATGGGATGCCACAGCCTGTTCTGATGATTTCTTACAGTCTAGTTGGTCTGTGCTCCTACATGATGACAGTACATGAATGATCCGTGTCTATTTAATATCTTTAAAAATGTACTAAGGAACTTCTAACTTTCATACTATGTACAAAGAGTGTCCCACTTATCATAGAATCATAGAGTGGCTTGGGTTGGAAGGGACCTTAAAGAACATCTAGTTTCAACCCTCCTGCCATGGGGAGGGACACCCTCTACTAGACCAGGTTGCTCAAAGTCCCATTCAACCTGGCCTTGAACAATTCCAGGGCATCCACAACCATAGAATTAGGGAATAATTTATGTTGGAAAGGACTTATGAAGGTCATCTAATCCAACCTCCGTCTCCCCCACCCCCAGTTAGTTCAGGTTGCTTAAATAGTTACCTAGATAAATCCTGAACACCACCAAAGACATCTGCATTCTGCTGACTATTTAAAACTATCCATGTACAGTTTGGCCAGTTCCCTCACCTAGTGCAGGCACTGGGAGTACCGCTGGGACTGTTCAGGATTCCTCCACCCAGGGAGTTCACCAAAACATTGAATCATACAAATAGTGCCTATCAACTGGTCTAGGCACAGTAGGCAATTGTCTGAAATTCCCACCTGGATAGCTGTAACAATGAGTCAGTTGCTTTGCTGTGAAGCAGATAAGAGATCAGTCTATCACCTTGTCTCAAATCAGTCCATTGCCTCATCTACACAGAGACCATCTGGGGACTTTCTGGATCACCCAGGGAGCTGAAGACAAAATGCATTGTGTATGTGCACAGATACAGTGCCGGTACCCATCTACATCACAAACCTTGGTTTGATAATTTTATCACAGTTATAGTTTAAATTAAAGCGTGCCACAAGCGCTTCATTCTTGAGTTTAACCAGGCCTACCACTTCACTGAATGTAATATTAGCACACACATAATTATGGGGTAAAAGAAATTTTTCCCACTTCAGCATTTCCATGCATTCAACCATGTGATACTGTCACATTTATGAAGCATGATTCTATTTATATGTTCAAGGACCTGTCATAGCAGCCTCAGCATCAAATAGCTGCTCTGCTGGTGTGAGCAGATAGTTGCTAATGGGAAATGTTACAGAGCTCTTGCAAATTGAAGTGGCCAAATCTCATGCTAAGCAATATTGCCGCTTACTTTAGGAGTAAATTTAGTACAATTTTGCATCTCTAAAAAATTGCTCCTACAAAAATGGGTGTTTATAGCAGCAGGCGGTGCCTCCAGGGAATTACCTGGCTAAATGTGCTTCAGTGATCCATTTTAGAGAAATCATTAGGAACTGATGTCCATCTCACACATACAGCTACCTTACAGCTTTAACCCTGAATAAAACTAACTAACAAACATAACAGTTCTGACAGAACACCAGAGTCATCTTTTGGTTTACTCCAAAACATACTGACAACTACTTCAGTAACAAAGAAAATGAAATGTGAAACTGCTAAATCACATAAACTAATCTAGAATGAATGTGTCCCCCATATTTCCATTTACATATAAACCTCATATACTAACCCAGTAATTGCTGGTACTCCAAAAATCCCATCTTTTTTTTTTTCACCAGCTTTGTGTTACTGAGCAGAACACCGTGATAAGAAACTGTCCTTAGGCCTTCCTCCTACATGCTTGAGAGGATGGACTATTTTGTGGTTTCTCAGAGCTTTTTTTTTTTTCCTTTATTGCTTTTGGTAACATGATAACTTTTCAAAATAATATAGTTTCACTCCTGCCAGTGATATTTTAATGAAAAATACTGCCTGCTGCAATCTTACAATTCACCTTGATTTGGGACAGAACAGTGTTTGCAACACTTATTCTTTCAAATAGGAAAGGTTTGCCATCTTAGTGCAAGAGACTCAATTAGACCTGCCTTTGGGTTAGAGGTTCAGACCTGCCCTGTCCCATGCATAGTCCAGAACTGCAATAATAATAAAATGATTCCTTTATAGCCAAAGGCACTAACAACATTCAGACCAAACCTGTGAAGTCACAGGTTCATCTGCAATAGATATTCCAGTATTTCCCTTGACTGAGGGAAGAGTTTCTGCAGCTGTCCAGTCAGGACAGCCTAGGGAGAAGAGAGCTGAGCAAGGGAGCAATTCAAGTGGAAAAGTACCACTTATAGCTTAGACCAGTATCCCTTTTTTCTAGGGGTTCAGGGTATACAGAAAACCGAGGTATGTTCCGTACACACATCCCTGCCTTAGACTTGCTCTCTGCTCCTTACAGATTTTGTCATCCAGGCTCCTCTCTGCCCACAGCAATATGTATAGATTGTTCAGAAGTGTCTGCGTCATTTGTAGCGCTGCCAAGCTTAATCCACCTGTGAAGGTGCCTGAAAGCCCATTCGCTATACACGCAGAAGTACCTGTTACTGCCTGTGAAGCTCAGACACGCTACATGTCTTAGCATTTCTTCTTCAGTTTAGAGAAGCAAAATTGGCAACTACAGATCTAGTGAAGAAAATGTGTTGCTAGTCAAAGTTATTAGAAGAGTCCAGTCAAGCAGATTTGTGTCTTCAGATAGCCACGAACTCACATCCTGAACTTTATCTGCCGTTCCTTGCTGAGAGTGAAGCACTAGTTGTATGTGCCATGGGGGCCTGGGCACTGAGGATATGCCAAGCAGTTATCTGTATTGCTAGGATTTACTTGCCAAAAGGGCAGTGCTCCAGGATGACACATTGCCACTGTAGAAGTGATTAACTGCAGATAGGTCATCATTCATCAGGAAGGGATGGAGACTTTGGGGCAAATGGAGATGTTAGAAAACAAGCGCAAGGAACTGGGCTTGTTTAGTCTGGAGAAGAGGAGGCTCAGGGCAGACCTTATTGCCCTCTACAACTACCTGAAAGGAAGCTGTGGCGAGCTGGGGGTCGGCCTCTTCTCGCAGATAACTAGTGACAGGACTAGGGGGAACGGCTGCAAGTTGCGCCAGGGGAGGTTCAGGTTGAAGATTAGGAGAAATTTCTTCTCGGAAAGGGTGGTTGGGCATTGGAACAGGTTGCCCAGGGAGGTGGTGGATTCACTGTCCCTGTGGGTGTTTAAGGAAAAGTTAGATGTGGTACTGAAGGACATGGTTTAGTGGTTAATAGGTGTGGGGGGGGTCGGTTGGACTGGATGATCCTTGAGGTCTCTTCCAACCTTAATGATTCTATGATTATTCATGAATGATGCCACATGAGATCTTATGCCCAACGAGGGATTGCCATGCTGGCCAGCTTAGTGCAGCTGCTCACCAGTATTATCCCTGTCTGTTCTAGAGTCCTTTTGGCTCCTTGGTCCTTCTTCACAGGCTGATCTTATGCAGGCTTTGGGACACCGTCATGACCCTGTACTACCTCTGCATATCACTTGCTCATAGTCTATATTATCTCTCCCATTCAAAGTGTGGCCCATTACTATCTTTGAAGAAAATCAGAGACATAGCTGGATCTTCTAAAAGAAGTCTAAGGATGGAGGGGTAATTTCCTGTTGCAATTCATCGGGCCACTCCCACCCATAACAGCTGTCATGACTATAGCATATTTAGGCATCCCTGAGTGAGACAACAGCATCTCATGGTGACAAAGATAAGATATAAGCAGAGGCTGCAGGGAAAGAGATCTCTCTGTACCCAGTAATGCCAGGAGATCATCTACCAGTGCTGCAACACAGCTTTATATCCTGGCTGGAGTCCAGGCTTTGCTACAATTAGCATATTAGCTTCAATTATGTGAGCCTGCAGCTAGCCTTTAGCTAGTTTCTCTGTAATTTATCTTGGGAAGAAGAAGTTTGATCTCAGCTGTCTTGTTCCTGATGTAACTTGATTCAGACTGAATTTTATGCAGAATATTCTTTCTCTGGCTGACACGTCGCCTATTTCTAGCCGCTCTGGAGTCAAGATTCTTTTTCACGTCTCAGGAAATCTGTGATGGGTTCCCCTGCGTGCACAGCTTGGGTGCTGGTTGTTTGAAGATGTCCAAAATATCCTGAAAAAGCCCTAAGTTTATATCTCACTCCAAGGTGAGTTTTATAAGGGACCCAGCATTAAAGGGTCAACCCTCAGCCTCAGTGTGCATGTCCTCCTTAGGAAAAAGCAGAGCCCCACCAGCCAAACCAGGAGAGCTGGGAGAAAGGTTTCATGTTAAAATACTGGCTGTTGAATCAGATTCGAACCAACTTCTCTGTTTCATTGTAAACCTTTCGGGTGTGATCTGGGCAAAATTAATTAATATTTCTATATATTTTTGTGGGGAGGCAGGATTAACAACAATGACCTATGAAGCTGACTGTAGCACAGTAAGAATAAATTTACAGATAGTTATGAGGTATTTAGACACTGCCATGAAAGAGGTCATGGAAATGCCTGACCAAAACTGCCAGTTCTTTGCTTTTTGTTAATATATTAACCTTTCCTCAGCAGGATAGGGGCCTGAAGGACATCCTTTATTCTCAGTCAAATTTCTTCTCTCCCCTCAAAATAGCCCAGACATAGTTGAAGCAACTGAGGAACAAAAGGCTAAAGACTGCTGGAAAGCCGAGAGCTGCTTAAGCTAAAAAGGAAATGGTTATGAAGGATCAGAAGGAAATGTAGTAGCCCTCCTGGGCCTTCAGCTTAGCAGAGCAAACCATGAGCAGTTCTTGTGGTGACCCTGAAAGAGAGGTTAGGAGGAGAGCAACAGCTCTAGGATTTTTGTTCTTACATCCAGCAAGATAAAGAACATCACATTAACTCATGAAAATGTGGGAAAATGGAAGAACAAGTATTGATGGACTGCTTTTTTGAAGTGAGATACGAAACGAAACACCTACCACAACAATCTCTAATAGATGAGATGAGAGAAAAGAAGAGATGCCCCAGTCATACAGTATTCATGGGAGTTTACTATCTGTGGATAATCCACATTACTCTTTTCACAGATCTATGATCTGATATTTAATTTTTCCGGCACATTGTATTTTTGGCAGGATTTTTTTATTATCTCGCATAAGAACCAAATTGTTTTGCAGCTCTAGTATAACAAACTCAAACTCTTCTTCAGAGTAATTCTAAAAAATGGAGAGAGAGAAAGATTTCAGTGATGCACAGCCTTTATGTGTTGTTTTGTTACAAGACATGTATCATCAACTTCCCACACATTTTTTTATGCAAGAGAACTACAGGATGCTCAGCTTGGTGCTCCACAGTATGACACCACCACTAAACAAATGACAGGAAATTGGCAGCATGCTGTGGATTTGCTTTCTGCAACTGAATGGAAAACACTGTTCAGTACAGGCCTCCTGCCCTTCCCTTTCCACCCACTCCTGCCATACCTTCAGGTTTCCAAAGCAGCTCTTCAAACTGAATAAAGCCTCAGTCCTTTATAGGTTCAGTATAAGGTTTGCCATTGTACAACAAAAACTAGCTACTCCTGAGGTGTCACCTGGGAGCCGTACAGCCCCTCCTCCTCTCCCCAACAACAGAATATTTTACTTTTTTTTAATAAAGAGGAAATCTGGAAGAGAAAATACTTCATTAGGAATTTCAAGAAGAATTAGGGTGGGTGGGATGTGATCACTCCATCTGTGTTTTTGTTACAATTTCATCTGGAAACTAAGCAGTCCATTGCACATGCCACTATAAATATCAGCCTGCGCCCCAGGCTGTTCACCCCATAGAAAATTAGTAATTACAGTTAACAGTGCCAGTGCTCTCAAGTGGCCAACTCTGAGCCACACCTAGTGCTTCCAGTGCAACTCCCAGCCCTACACCTTATACTCTTAAATATTTCACAGGCCACTAACATGAAATTTGCAATATAGTTCAGGAAGACCTTGAACTGGGCATCTCTCTTGCTTTAAATTGAGACTAATACAAGTTGAGAAGTGTGTTGCCAGTGCTGTATCCTCCTATCACTTCATCTCCAGGGTTAACCCTACCTGCAAGCTGGAGGCAGCTGACTGACAAATTGCCCCTGTTCATAGCCTGCATCCCATTAAATCAAAGGCATTGGGCACATAGTCTCTTTGCACCTAAAGAGCTGCAAGGAACTCCAAAGTCAAAAAAGCCTGTCATGCTGCTCTTAATGACCTTAGTCTGGACAGATTTCCTTGTGGATCAAACTTAGAAATACACAGCATGACTGCAGATGTAAGCACCAATTCTGTACCCTTGCTATCTTATGTTATTTCCTGGACTGTATCTACCCAACCACACAAAGTGGCCCTAGGTACACTCCAAGCTGAATAAGGATCTTGTCCACATTATTTACCTGATGAAGCGAACCCCAAAGGGGTATTGATGATTTTGCTCAAGAGATAACTTAGTCCTTTCTTCTGCTTTCAGGGACCTTCCAAGATGACTTTCCTGGCTGTTGAGTTGGGTCTGGCACTGAGCTCCATGGTAGTGTGGATACCTACCTCCATATCTGTGGTTTCCAGGCAGAAGCGATAAGGCACGCTCCTTGTCTGCAGAACCTTTTTCTGCTGTAAAGGCAGGTTACCAACCCCAACTTACCCACGCTGAATTTCAGCTGCCTAAAAGAAATCGCAGAATCACAGAATGGTTTCGGTTGGAAGGGACCTCAGGAAGCCATCTGGTCAAATTCTCCTGCTCAAGCAGGACCACCTACAGCTGGCTTACCAGAACCATGTCCAGACAGCTTTTGAATATCTCCAAGGATGAAGATTCCACCACCTCTCTGGGCAACCTGTGCCAGTGCTCCGTCACCCTCATAGTAAAAGTATCTCCTGATGTACAGACAGAATCTCCTGTGTTTCTGTCTGTGCCCATTGCCTCTTTTCCTCCTACTGGGAATCACTGACAAGAGCCTGGCTTTGTGTTCTTTACACCCTCCCTTCAGGTATTTATACACTTTGATGATATCCCTCCTGATACCCCTGAGCCTTCTCTTCTCCAGGCAAAACCAGTCCCAGCTCTCTCAGTCTTGCCCCATATGTGAGATGCTCCAGTCTCTTAATCATCTTCATAGCCCTTTGTTGGCTCTCTTCAGTATGCCCATGTCTCTCCTGTATTGAGGAGCCCAGCACTGAACACATTACTCCAGGTGTGGCCTCACTAGCTCTAAGCAGAGGGGAAGGATCACCTTCCTCGACCTGCTGGCAACACCCCTCCTAATGCAGCCCAGGATATCATTCCCCTTCTATGCCACAAGGGCACATCGACAGCTCACATTCAATTTGGTGTCTACCAGGACTCCCATGTCCTTTTTTTCAAAACTGCTTTCCAGACCATCAAAGCCCAGCATATATCAGCACATGGGACTGTTCCTCCCCAGGAGGTGCAGGAGTTTGCACTTCCCCCTGTTCCACTTCATGAGGTTCCTGTCAGCCTATTTCTCCAACCTGTTGAGGTTCCTCTGGATCAGAGCACAACCCTCTGGTTTATCAGCCACTCCTTCCAGTTTTGTGTCATCAGCAAACTTGCTGAGGGTACACTCTGTCCCAACATCCAGATCATTAATGAAGATATTAAACAGGATTAGACCCAGCATTGACCCTTGGGGTACACCACTAGTTACTGGCTTCCATCTAGACTTCATGCCACTGATCATCACGCTCTGGGCCTGGCCATTCAGCCAGCTTCCAGTCCTCATTGTCTATTCATCTAGCCCACATTCCATCAGCTTCTCCATGAGGATGTTACAGGAGATGGTGTTGAAAGCATTACTGATAGGTAGACAGTATCCACTGCTCTTCCCTCACCTATCAAGCCACTCACTTCATCACAGAAGGTTATCAAATTGGTCAAGTATGACTTTCCTTTTGTGAATCCATGCAGACTACTCCTGATGACCTTCCCATCCTTTATGTGACTGCAGATGGTTTCCAGGTTTAGCTGCTCAATCACCTTCCCAGGGATCAAGGTGAGTCTGACCAGCTTGTACTTCCCTGGGTCCTCCCTTCTTGCCCTTTTTGAAGACAGGAGTGTTGTTTGCTTTCTTCCGTTCCTCAGGCACCTCTCCCAATCTCCATAATCATTGTCTCACAATGATATAAATGATCTTCCTCAGCACTCAGTGCATCTCATCAGGGCACATTGACTTAAGTACGTCCAGTTTGCTTAAGTATTCTCTAACCTGATCCTCTTCCACCAAGGGTATGTCTTCCTTGCTCCAGACTTTCCCCCTATGATTTTCCCTAAGTCCTTAGATTTCTCTTGCTAGTAAAGACTGAGGTGAGGACAGCATTCAGTACCTCATCCTGTTTCTCAACCCTCTGTTGCAAGGGTGGCTGACTTACCCAGCAGCAAAGCTACATTTTCCTTAGTCTTCCTTATGCCACTTACATATTTATAGATGCCCTTCTTTTTGCCTTTGCCATACTTCACCACATTCAACTCCAGGAATATACTAGGGATCCAATACTTAGGATGTCAAAGTTGGAAAGAAGAGGCAGCATAGACTATATAGAGCCCTTTTCAGGGATATAACATGGGCAGAGCCTTTGCAGATTCTCCTTGAAATGCATTGCAGAAACAAAATAAATGTATACTTCACACACATTGGGCTTCAACTTGGATAAAAGCTCCTTAAACAAAATCAGGTGTTTTTCAAATGATGTCTTGTAAGAGAAATGTCATTTCAAATCTGAGCCAAATTCAGCAATGTCTTCCTGGGGGTTATCCAATCTGGGACCAGATTTAGACCCAAGCATTTGCGTATGTGCACTGTTTTCCCTCACAAGAAGTTCTTGGCAGGAAGGCATGTAATTTCCAGCAGAGCTATCTGGGAAAGGAAGTACAATTAAGCCTGCAAAAGCCAGGCAAAACCTAACCCTTATAGCAAAGAGCTGCTCAAAACAATTACAGTTGTTATAGTGGATAAAACTCACCAAAATGTGCAAGGATAAGCTTGAGCGATGACAGATGTGAGGCCTGGGTCTTAAAACAAATGCAGGGGGCAAATTTTATCCCTACCAGATGGCCATGTGATTACACATTTCAGTACAGTGCTGGAGTTTGAGATTTTCTGTCTATCGTCTTGCAAGAAGCAGCTTCAGATGAGTTTCCACAGTAAATATGCATCATTGACTTTTATTCAGTTTTGTTTAATGGACTCTTGCAATACACTTTTTAAAATGTAGTTCTATTTTACGACTCTTACTTTCTCATACTCTCCTCCTTAATCTCTTTCCTCCTAGATCTTTAATTCTGTAGAAGAACCACTGTGATGTATTTAACTTTCATATAATTTCCCTGTTTGGCAATAATACCCCCAATTAACTACAGCTCTCATTAACCAATTTACTCATTTATAATCAAGGGCAATGGCTTTAACAATTATAATAATATGCCTTGTTAATAATGTCTTAATGAGGATTATCCTTATACTGCTCTCAGAAGGTTCTCTTTTTCCCTAAAATGAGAAAAGGCATATTAATGTAAAATAACCTTCTACCTCCTGGCTAAGTGTTTTGTTGGAATAAAAAGAAAATATGGAAAAGTACTGTAAATTTTTAACCTCCATAGGTTACGACTTAGAAATTCAGTAACCTAGAGTAGGTGGAGTACATGATGCGCTAGTCCATAAATCAGTTCTGGCCTCAGACCTCTTTCTTACTTGCTATAATTAGACACCACGAGGCTAATTGGGGTGTAGGCAAGTTTATCAGCTTCACTGGATGTAGCCAACAGAATACTGTTAATTAACTTAGGAATAAAAGCAAAATAAAAATGTAAAGATCTAGTCAAGTTTTTACCAAATTAAACTAAAAGACCAAATCTAGGAGAATCTTCTCTTGTAAAATTATCTTAGAAAACACAATAAAACTGCAATGACTGAACATATGTTCTGCTAGCAGTAGCATTGAAAATTTAACATCTAGAACAGGCAACTAATGAGACAGGTTTACTAATGATCAGAAAGAATCTGGCATGGACACATTAAAAATAGAAGCTCACACATATGCAGGTAAAATAGAGAAGCTGCAAAAGAAAGCTTGCATTTAAAATAAAACAGGACATAAATCAATGCATGATCAGACAACCTCTGGAAGTTTAAATGTTAGAGAAAGAAGCACTTGGTGAAAGATAGCTCTATAACGCATCTGAACTGATAGAGAACTGAAAGCATCTCTCACTTCACAGTTTTGCTAAAACAGAGACCCACAAACTGGTCTGACAGTCTCTGGGGAATAGAAATCTATTCACTATCATCCATGCAATGCACATTTTGCCATTTCACATTCTGTACACATAAAGACCCATTAACTTCTGATGTTTACTATTGTCATGGTTTAACCTCAGCCAGCAGCTCAGCACCACGCAGCCACTCGCTCACTCCCACACACTGGGATGGGCAAGAGAATTGGAAAAGTAAAAGTGAAAAAATTCGTGGGTTGAGATAAAGACAGTTTAGTAGGTAAAGCGAAAGCTGCACATGCAAGCAAAGCAAAGCAAAACAAGGAATTCATTCCCCATTTCCCATGGGCAGGCAGGTGTTCAGCCATCCCCAGGACAGCAGGGGTCCATCACACGTAACAGCTACCTGTGAAGACAAATGACATCACTCCATACATGACCCCCCCTTCCTTCTTTTTCCCCCAGCTTTACATGCTGAGCATGACATCATATAGTATGGAATATCCCTTTGGTCAGTTGGGGTCAGCTGTCCCTGCTGTGTCCCCTTCAAACTTCTTGGCACCCCCAGCCTCCTCACTGGTGGGGTGGGGTGAGAAGCAGAAAAGGCCTTGACTGTTGCATAAGCACTGATCAGCAATAGCAAAATCATCTCTCCACTATCAACGCCTGTGTCCAGCAAAAATCCAAAACAGAGTCCCACACTAGCTACAATGAAAAAAAGTAACTCTATCCCAGACCAAACCAGTAAAATTATCTTTTAAAACTATTTATAAACCCTTTAAGCCCTCCACCTTCCAGCACGTTACTCAGATGTCCCTGCATTCCCCATTTCAACACTGTTAAGGTGTGAATCTTGTCTTAAGTGATCAGTTAGGATTTTAAGCCATACTTCAGTGAGGAAAAGGTTGAATCTTATTAGCTCTAAGCACTGGAGACATGGCCCTTGACATCATAAGAATCTGTAATGAGATTGGGAGAAATTTATTTTCAGAGGTCAATATTATTTACAAGCATCTGGAAATGTTGGTTTGCCATAATCAGTTCTTTTCTCCCCGATATTTTGTTTTTAGTGAATGGAAAATAGGAAGATAAAAACAGCAATGCCCCAGATATGCTTCTGTTTCAGATAAGCTATTGCAATAACAGCTACAAAGTGTCCAAATAGCCTTGGTTCCAAGTTTTGCATACTATAAAAATGGTAAATGTCACACTGTTCAATATTTTGCAGAGATGTCAGATCAAGGCCTTTTCATCCTACACATTTGACTGCACCCTTAATCTATTTTTTTTCATCAAGCACAAAAGTTGAAAGTAGCCTTAGAATTAATTTGTGTAAGAAGAGAATTCTCTAACACACAAACAAATTTCATTACTTTCCATTATTCCCTGGAAGGTTCCCTTGATATCAACAAATACACATGGATGAAAACTTGGCTGCACTAAACCCATCAGGCCCTTTCCTATTGAATTAATTGGAGGCACTTTTTAAACTGGTGTCTTACAAGGAGTAGATTTTACTCTCCCTTGAGAAGTCACTGTCTTTACTGTGAGGTAGACAGTATATTTTCTATAGCAGTTCTGAGGCAGCTTAGGAAAGTGATAAGAGCTCACTGAACAAATTTTGATGGACTCTGAGACCATATGAGAATGTAGTTAAATAAATTAATAGAGTTTCCAAAAAAATAAGATGCTTCTACTCTATTCCTTGAACAATGAAAACATCTGGTTTGGTACTGAACTTAACAACAAGGGCCTTGCCCTTGACTGGGACCAAGCTACTTCTAAATCACTGGTGTGCCAGTTCAATTCCATCACCCTACTTTCCTTTTCCCTTTCCCTTTTCCCTTTCCCTTTCCCTTCCTGCTAGAAGAATTTAAAACCAAACTTAATTAAGCTACTGACATTGTGAGAGGGCATACAGGAAAGTGTTTAAAATGAGTCTTGTGTGACTTGGTTCTTGATATCAATCTTATTTTGAATTCCTAAGTTACTGTTTAAAAACATGTCTTAAAGGCTGTATGTAGGTTTTTCTGTGACTGGTATTTCTCATGTTTTGCACAGACCTGTGCCTTCCTTTACAATGAAAGACAAGCATTTTCCTATAGAAGGTTATATGGACTCGGCTAGCTCTTGATTACAATTTGCTTCTCCCCAGTTGCAAGTGCTTGGGGTGTACAGCCTTCAGAGAGAGACAACTTCACTTTTTATTGTGAAAAGCAAGCTGAAGGTAGAGGGGAAGAATTGGGGATGGAGCCAAGCAGCACTTGGCCTATTTTTTAGTGCTGACCTCACTGTTAATGGACATTGATATTTTTCTTCTTGTGTTTGTAGGACTGGCTTGACTATGACATAAATAGAGATAAGAGAGGCCACAGAGAAAGACAGATGGAAAGAAGCACAGCTGAAGGATGGGGATTAATATACCAGGCTCATGACACGTTGGTAAAAATATGCACAAAACATGAAAGTCATAAAACAGGACACTGGCCAAGTAGAAACCATGACCTCCTCAGTCCAAAATCTTCCTACAAACTAATACACAGCTTTAGGTCACTAACAGACTAGGTCAGCTTATGAAACTGGAACTAGTAGCACATTTTTTCATATCTTCTAACCAAAATCTTGGCCTTGTTAGACTTCAGTGAGTTACAAATAACTAGGATTTCAGTGCTAATGAACCCTTCCACTCCAATCATTTCACTTCTTTGAAAGCCTATGCTTCAGCCAAAATTGGAATTGGTTTTCTCATTGATACAGTGGTATCTGTTCATTCATTTAGAGATGCAGAGTATATTTGCCATTTGATTATCCTCTGGACACTAAAACACATTGAAGTAATAAATAAAAATCAGTACAACTGGGCAGACAAGGCTGAAAGTTTCAAAACCAGTCATATCACCAGACTAAATCCTTAGTTGGAGAAATAAAAATAACCATGTTCTGTTCAAAGCATATAAATAGTATATGAATGAGGAAAATGTTCATTTACACAATCCAGACTGGTTTGATTCAAGAAACAGCCAAACAGCTGGCCAGTTTGCAAGATGGATTACTTCTTCACACACCACAATCAAAGTCTGGACAGATCTCAGCCATTTAATGGTACATAATTATTTCAGGCTTCTGTTTATAATCACTAGCTTTTTAGACACAGTTACTGCAACCCATTTAGCATCAGCCTGGATGTACTACCTGAATACCTTCACCTACTTGTTCTGAAGGGCAGTGGCAGAGACAGCAATTTATTCCATCTCTCTTCATTGCTAGTAAAGAAAATGCTTCTTAGCCCAGGTCTGTGCTAAACATTGACACTCAGCCTCGAGATCCATCATCATATGTTGAGGTAATATCCCTGTTCTGGTCTACCGGACCAGTTATTACTTCTTCCAACTTGTGATGGAAAACTGGTAAACCATAGCAGAAGCTAAAACGCCACTATTCAGAGCCCTCTAGAAAAAAAAGGTAAACATCTGAGGAACAGATCTAGGAAATGCTACACAAATTAAAGATTAAAAGAAAGGGCTGGACTGGTGACATGCCATGGATGCTCGGTATCTGTTGGCATCTAGCTCTGTGCTTTTGCTTATGAAAGAAAAGCCCAGGACCCCCCCTCTCTTGAGTCAGCAATAATGTAAAAGTAATTGAACATCCTGCAAGAAGAGGTCTGTCATGTTCTTGTATTTCACTGGTTCAATAACCTGATGTTATTAAAATTTCTTCCAACCTTCTTGCTATTAGGCAGTGCCTTACTTGATCAGTTATGAAAGATGGAGCAGGCTGTTAGCTTACAGAGTTTCCTTCTGATACAGAATTACATGGTAGGGTGATTCTACCTGCATGTGAAAGCAAAAATAAGACTTTCTTTGGCTACTTTCTCATTTTTCTATTTTGATTTCCTCATATTCTTTACCCAAGGAATGTCACAGACTAGTAACATCCCGTGACTCCATTTCACACTTGCTTAGCAATAGTATTGATGACTTACCTCTGGTAGCAATCTGCCTATGTGAAGGTACGCAATACATCTTGGGCTCAGGCAAAACCTCCTTTTCCTCCTTTTGCAGGATATCCTTGTACAGTTTTGGCTAACAGCATTATCAACTTTTTCCACTACTCTTCTTCTGTAGCTTTTTTCACCTTTACTTCTAAAGATAGGAGACAAATATCAAGATGAATGTTTGCTTTTACAATGCATTCCCTGGGGTGAGGGGGAGAATCATAAGAATTTGCTTTGACATTCACATGTTTGTAATTGTCTTGAGTATTCTCAAGACACATCAGTATATTCTCTTTCCTAATTTCCCTTTAATCCACCACAGCAATAACCTCCCTCTTTACACAACACTTTTAAAGAGCTGGTGCTGAAAGCCTCCTTGATATCCCCAGATGTTAGGATGCTCAGTCCATATTTACTAGCAGAAACAAAATCATGCCTGGACTCAGCCCTAGAGTGTAACATTTGTAGACCAATACATGACTACATTTGAATTATAGGAACCTCATATCTGTTTTCAATGACGGTTGTGATGTTTCCCCCAGCTGATGGCTTGGAAATGCCCTGGGCACTACAAGAAGAAAAAGAAAACCCACCACTCCCTTAGAATCTAGATGTACATCACACCAGACATTTTCATTACATTTTATACTGTGCCATAGACATAGAACTATGTGTTTCTTTCTGTTCTCCATAAAATCCTGTGAGAACCCAGTGTGGGGCAGAGAATGGTCTCAATAAGCAAGATTCCATGGCAAACAATAGTCAACTTATCTGCAGAAAAAAAGGCTTCAGGAGGCATAGCTACATGGTAGACATGACATGCTTTACTGCTCTTAACTGTATTATCCTTAGCTTTCTTAAATGATGTCCCTTTTTACCTGTCTTTGCCCCGTTGATGCAGAATTTGCTTGCTGTAGCAAACAAATAAATTTTGATAACAACCAGAATCAAGCAACCAATTTCGAGGCTTATTTACCAGGAAGATTTTTCTCAGTAAAAACAATTAGAGCTGTTGCCATAAATCCATTGCTGGCAGATACCACTGCTTTGATTATATCTATCAGCCACTGCAGTCCCATTCATTCTTTGCTGGATAAGGTCCTCTGTCACACATGAACAAACTCTTCTGCTGTGCCAGCAAGCAGGATTGATTGGCGATGCAATGGTTTGGACACACTAGCTGCATCCTGTGCCTGCCACTGGGTCTGGCAAGTCCTCCTTACCGGTGCTTGCTCAGAGCTTCATGCTCTATTTCACATCTCTGTTGGGTAGTATTCATCTTACCTAATGTAACAGTAGCTGCCTAAAAATTAGGTTTAGAGTAAACTAATCACCAGTGCTGACTCTGTAGGCCATGGAGAGAAATAGGTATCTATCAAACACTGATGTTCTCCACCTGACTTCCTGCTTTCTTGGTGGGCTTCACTCTCTTCTCAGTTGAACAGAGAAGTGTCATGAACTGACTGGGCAAGAATTTTAAAATACTGATGTAGGTTGTGATAGGCAGTATTATACCGCTATATTTATGACTTTTTAGTTTTCTGTGGAAGCAGACAGAAACTATAAACACCCTATGTGTAAGAGTGATATCCAGTATCTATTACAACATAGTGACATGGTGACAGTGTCACATGTAGTATGTGACATGGTGACAGTGTTACAGGTACTATACAGAAAGCCAATATTCATGGCTGAGGTACCACAAATATGCAACCCTGTTCATCCATGTGACATGGCCATAGCTGATTTTGCTTATGTTATGATCTAGTCAGTTACCTAGAGACAACTCTGCCAGTCTTTACCAAACGCTTCCTTCCCCTTTTCCACATATGGCTGCTTAAACTGTGACTAGAAAACTGTCGAAGGCTCCCTGTACCAGAGAATTCACTGAAATATGAGCCTAGGAACTACTTCTTCCTGTTCTTTATAATCTTCTACTAATTTATCCCTGTCTTCGTTCTCTTTCGCACTGGTTTTCTGAGTTTTTATGTTCTTCCCTCCCCCTTATTCCCTTTAGATTACCCATCAGTGTAAAATTGTATCAGCACGGTGACTGTTTCTCATGCTTTTAATGACAGCTCATAATTGCTCACAAGAAAGGGAAGCAAACCATGTGAAAAAGTGTATGCATAAAATTGTCATAATGTCATACGCAATGCTGAGATCAGTAATGAGGAGGTTGGGCCTTAGTTAAGATATCTAGACAGCAAATATATACCAGGAAGAAGAGACAGAATAGAAAAATGAAATGAAGTAGTGTGCACAGAAAGATAAATCAATATAATAAAGGAAACTGTGTTAGAATCAGACGGGAAAAAAAACCAAAACCCTGTTCCTTTTGGGTGGCATAGATAACATGGCAAATAACTCTGGGAATAACTGGCAAAAAATGATGTTTGTAGCACCTAACTGGTGCCATTCCACTATTATTCTACAGGAGAGTTGGGGACACCCCAGAGAGACAATGCATTTGTCACTGTAATCACTGCCTTCTGAAAACAGCAAATGTTGGGCTGCTTCTGTGAACACAACCACAAAACCCCTTCACAGGCTAGGGTCCTTGGATCAGGCTTTGGATATCATGGTTCACACAAGCTCATGAACTTGTTGGTTCACTAATGATAATTATTTTATTTTTGCAAATCTGCTTCCCAGCCCATGCTATTTAAGTGGGGCAATAGACCAAACATTTCAGAGGCCTCTCCTTACCTGTTGGAGGAGAAGATGCCAAATTCTGCCAAGGATCCTGGAGAATGCAGCAAGAGAGGGCAAGAGAGAGAGTTGGGGTTGTTTCATATTTGCTTTATTTCTGGAACGATGTCTACAGCTCCTGCCTCCATTGGTATCTTCTAGCAACACAGCAGTTTTCAGTGTTCAGGCAGAAACAGGATGACATCAGAGGTGTAATACAGTTCATTACTGGCCTTGTGAATGAATGGGTGGAGTAACAGTCCACCTGCTATAAGATGTGGCTTCAAAAAGGCTAGCTTTGCTAAGGACTTGGCAGTCAGTTAAATAAGACAGTACTCTTCCTTATCCACCACTCCCAATAAGGGTCTTTTACACTGAAGAATGCAAAAGCTGAAGCAATTAAGTTGAAAAGAATGCAGATTTTTATATTCCTGTGAGAAAAAACTTGGTTGCGCTAATAGTATATTTAAGTTTAAGCCATGATGTGTCAAACTTGACAAATGCCCAGCATGCAATGCTGAGTATCCAGTACTTAGCCCAAATCACCTGCTGTTGAAAACATGGTTGTGTCTCCTGAGGTTTGCAACTAAGTGGTTCCAATAACTGGAGTTGTACTTCACCAGCTGCCTTTCAAAGTCTGGCTCCCCCAGTTAGAGAGACCTGCCTGGTTTCCCGAAGGCAATCGCCTCATTAGGACGTCCCCGTGCATTTCTGCAGACCCCATCAAACTTTTCTCATGCAAGGTTACCTAGCACGTGTGCTCCTTAGAAATACCAGGTGATTCTTCTGTCAACATAGATATTAGAATGTATTAATGTTGATTAGGATAATGAGGGAGTGCAAGGGGGTATGACAAGAAACCGATAATCTGCTTGTGATCTATTCTATACGCGTCAAAGAGGATGAGGTTTTGGAGCTTTTTGTGTTAGAGTGAGCATTGTGAGAGGGGAGAGAGGTGAACTGCTCAGGTATGCTCTGAGTTCAGGAGGAACAAGGAGGTACCAGATCTCAAATCTAATACGCCTTTCGCACAGCAGAGGAGCTGTCATGCAAATCTGTGTTAGTGGTCTGTTTGTGGGCATGTTGAGGACAGAATGCAGATTTCCACAGTCCCTTTCAGTCAACCTTTTAAAATAGCTTGCAGAGAGCAGCGAGGCTTTGTAGGCAAATGACTTCCTTTTACAGGCAGATGTATGTCCTGGCTGATTCGTTTTTATAGTAATGTAAAAACATATAAAATACCGATCTTAAACACAGCTTGCCTTTCCCTTCATTCTGGCCTGATTCTGATCTAGTAAATCAAGTTAGTGGCCACTTAGCCCTGGGCTTCACTTCTGGATCATAAACCAGTTCTTATCATGTGATATTTCCTTGTATTATTGTTCAACGTACTGTGGTAGGAGAAAGCTGACCGTGAGAGAAGGAGTTAAGGGGGTCTTAGATTTTCAGAAGAGATGTTGCTTAATAATTATCCAGACGATTGAGAGCGAAAGCTAAGAGAATCTTAGTAGATGAAATATTGTTTAATGATTGTCTAGTTTGTGGTATACCTCAAAGAATTGAATTAGTAGATGTTGCTTAATGATTTGCTAACTAACTGGAGCAGAAAGTCTTGCGACTCCTCACAATGGACAGTTCCTGATGGAAGTCAGAGACCCGTCCTAAGAACCAGCTGAAACCGACTCTGCAGTTTGAACAGAAGCCAGGGAACAACTTGACCTGCGTAAAGACGAGAGGTCACTAGCGGTGACGAAGAGGAGCCACCAGCCTTCATCTCCACGACCCCCGACGACCACCGCAAGGAGGCACTGCGCAAGCGCAGCTGGGAGGAGTCTATGGAAATGACTCTTGAAGCTAATTTCAATATGAAGCGGGAATAGGTTATGCATATGTATAGGCACATTATGTATATGCAACACTTCACTGTATAAGTTTGAAGCAAGTTGCCACGTTGGAGCGCGCACGGCTTTGGTGGGACTACCCCCCGTGCTGCCCAGCGCTGAATAAACATACCTACTTTACAATCTTACAGATTGTGGAGTCTGTTTTCCGCACGTCAACCGTAAGGTTGCATTAGTGTACAATGGGTTGATGGTACAGCTGGGTGAATAACATCTTTGTTGAATAAGTGAAGGAATAAGTGTTCCTTGTGCTGGGAATGGAAGCTAATAGTCAGTGCTCAGGATGAGGGCTGAGTTTCACAACTCCTTCTGCAGAATTGTATATCTCACCAGCTTCCCATTACAGAATGCTCTGGCTGGTGCCTAAGGTACTTAGCTGACTTTCAAACATGCATTTCTTCACTCCAGTGTTTTCCATACTTAATGCCTATTCTCAGAAATATCCCATTAACATTCTGTTTGCTGCAAGTGCCCCTAGTGACTTGACATTTGGGAATAAGCAGCTTACGTGGCCTAAGATGCCAGTTAATTTTAGCAGTGGCAAGGCTATGGATGGCAGTCCTCCCCACACAAAAATATTGGTGGCATGCTCATAAATCCAAATGCTAGGGGTTTGAAATGGCTGTCAGCTTCTCCCTCTGTTTCATCAGGAAAAAAAAAAAGAGAGAATTTCAATATGAAAAAAAGGATGTGCATGCATTTGCTATGCGAGCTCACTGGCATGTATCCCTGCCAACACTGCCAGCTTTGTCAGTATCTTGGTCAAATACTCAAATCTGGCATATTTTACTGCTTCATGCCCTTTGGCTTCAAATACTGTTGCTATATCTGGAGTGCACTGCCAAGGCAAAAATAACCTATTGCACATTTCAGAGCACTGCCTTCAGTGTAGCCTGGATTGTGTCAAGCAGACTTTCACCTGGGGGAGAATGAGAGGAAAAAAGCAACCCCTTGTATTCCTGAGTTTCTAGCTCACTTGGGACTGGTGCTATCTGGGGATTGATCTTGTGACAAACTACTTGTGTGCATCATCCCTACACAAAGGTAGGGATCTGGAGAAAGTACCCACAGCAAGGCTCTGCCCTTAGGGACGGTATACCTCTCACACCAGGATCAGAGCTGCAGAGGGTAAATCATAAGCAGTCATCACGATTGTCTTGGGGGCCGGTAGCGTGCACAGCCTTCCTCCCACCCCCATGACAGGATGGGCACAATACACCTTGCTGGACAGTGCACTGCAGAGAAGGGAAAAAGAGAAGAGGAAACCCTTTACCTCCCTTGAGTTACTCTGTGCTTGAATATCTGCAGAAAAGATGTAGTTTACTGAATCCCGGATCTGAAGAAGCCTGTTTTTCTACAGGTTGATGTCTTGAGGCTGGTCAAATTTTCCTTCATAGAAAGATGCAAGTTTTGGCTGAAATTCTGCCTGGAGCTGGGACAGGTGTAAGGCCAGGAGGCTCTGCTCTATGAGGTTCCCACTGCACTCACCATGAGGGTGTTAGCAACAAGGATCCCAGTCTTCCTCATTGTCTCCAGACCCCTGTCTCTCGGTCAAGTTTGGGTGATACCACACACCTGGTTCAAAAATTAATCTGAGGAGAGACAAACAAATGCATATGCACATAAGCACAATTTTTATAGGACACTGTGTGCCTGCATCAGCTGCGTAATTATTCCAATAGAAAGTCTGTAAACTTCAGATAGAGGAGTCTGAACAAAATAAAAAAAACCCCTCCTGCCTGGAAGTGACCTTTCTGTTATTCTGAGTCTCTCTGGCAAATCTGGCAGCAGCTCACAACTGTATCACTGCTGAGTGCAGCCCTGTCCTCCTTGTCCCTGCACCAGACAAGCATTCCCAGAGGTGGCTGAACCATTCAGTCCTCCTTGGCAGACTCCAAATTGTAAGCAGCACCTTTTTCCACTCCCATTAATATAAACCTTGTTTCAGCTCTCCAAGTGCCACAAAATAGAGGTCAGACCTGGAAAGAAAAATCATCTAGACCCACCCTGTTGGTGGTGTTATTTTTGAAGCTTTGAGCTCAAAGACCACTTAGGGGATGTTGAATATACTTCAGGGTGTTTTACTTTACCCCATAACACAGAGAAATGTGCAAATCTGGGCATGTGAGGTGGAGATAGGCTAAATGTATTCTTGTAAAGCCTGTCACAGTTTATTTGCTAGCCCATTACTGCATTTTCAGAGTGGGCTGCTTCCATTGACTTCACTGGTGCATTGGCTAAAACAGGTTAGCGCTCGTTAATGTTTCAGGGTTCAGTGGAAAACACTGATTCTCAGTGAGCCCAGGTATGTCAGAGCTAGAAAAAGAAAAGGTTGACAGTATGTTTTACACTGTTGAAGCAGAGAGAAGGAATGAGACACTGGTTTCGTAAGAAGTTCAGAACACAGTTAAGTGGCAATATTATAATATACATTTTTGTAGGCTTCCTTTAAGATCACCTATTGTTAGGCAAAGCTCTCACTGAAGCAGGGCACAAAAGTGCAAGCTCTGGCCAGAGTGATAGCTTTAAAAGTGCATTTTGCAACTGTTGTTAAATTTCACTGCATTTTTAAGCTATCTACAGTGCTGATAATCAAGGTCTGCTTTGGGGAGGGGGGGGCGCAGAGGATGGAGGAAGCTAAGGTGTACTTTTTTTGTAGACTTCTCTACTTTTCAAACACTGGTAATTAAAATGAAAAAGGCTTATTTTCCTGAGGAATTTCAATCACAAAAGATGTATATGAGATTTTTATTCCCCACTTTAATGTTCCTGCTCTCTTTTTTGAGATAACAGAGGTTATTTCTGGTGACTGGACGCACCTAGGACATGGCCAGTTTTGAGATAAATCAAGCTTTGATGCGTTACAGCCATGTCTCCAAGTACTGAGGCACAGACTGAAAGGATTGGCCTTTAGAGAAAAAACAGTCCTATAATCCTTGGTACTGGGTGACCAGGTTTGCCTCTGATTTACAGTTCTGTTGTAGGATCATAAACCTCGAAGTATTTAGGAGATATAAAACCAGATCTCTTAGAGCACTAAGGATCAGTGATGCAATGAATACCTTAATATATTCATGTGACTGCTTCTTATTTGCTATTGTGCCTTTCAGGGCTCTGTCAAGTTAAGGTGCAGGCTATGCCAAAACATCTGGTGGAAAATGAAATGAAGACCGAAAAGATTAGGCATGAGCCTCAGTCTCCACTGGCAAAAGGGAAATTCACAGATTAATTTCTTTGGGGTTTGCTGCACACTAGGTGGGGTTTGCAATGTGTGCCTTACATCCTGCTGCTAATTTTGACTCCCTTATCTCTCTCATAGCTGCATTCTGTTTTCTTTCCTATAGCTTTATTTCCTGTTCCCTGGGTGACAGCTCTCACTAGTGAGGACTAGTTTGTGGTGATGGAATCCTTTCATTTCTCTTCCCCATTAAAATCACAAGGACTTCTTTAAAATCAATTTTCCCAGTTACTATTGACTTACTAATCTATCTGGTCTGCAATATGATTCCTAGAACAATTCCTTCTGATCATAGACTGTCACCATCATAGCTGAAAACATGTCAGCCTTGACCTGAAGAGAAACATGAACCACAATTGACCTTCCTGTTTTCCACTTATATACCCCAACAGAGTTCTGATAGATACTCTAAAACTCCCAACTATTACATCAGATCTGGAAGTGATGAGCCAAAAATATGGAGATCAGCTCTCCTTATGGTTTCTTGGTTAGCTTCATCTCAAAGTGATAGAACAGAGTTGCAGGTGTCACAGTTTCCCTTTATTCCATGTATGGCCCAGCCTGCAGACCAGACTTCCCTGCATCTAATAGAGGGGAAATCTCATGATTATTTGACCACTGACACTTGGTATAAGGTTACCAGAGCAGCATATCAGGTTTCTGAGGGATTGCCGTTATGGTGCACTGTTGCCAGAGGCAGTAGAACGGAGGGACATTCACAGACTCAAAAGCCTGGTAGATTTTACTGTTAGATTTTATTTTGAACATTTCTCAGTCTCTCCTTATAAACAAGAAGACATACTGTATGATTGGAAATAAAAGGTCTCAGTCAGAAAGGCAATCCAATAACACCCCAAGTACTCCTCTCACCTCTTCACCTTACTAGATTAGTAGTCTCTTCTTGTGGTACTATAAAACATTTCACTGACATTACTGTTACTCCTGACACAACTCCTACAGTGACATCTGTGAATATGCGAAACCAAGGGATGGAACAACCAATGAATTTCTTCATGCCTCCAACAAGATGAATAGCTGAACATAAGCTACTTCTGCTACATTTGAATGTTCTTTCATTTCCACTGCACTCTGAAAATAATAATAAGTAAAAAAAAAATAATCTTAATTTCCTAAATTATTTACTTACCCAATTGCACCAGTTTACTTACAACTTTGTGTGCATGATAATTCATTGGATCGTTGCTTTCTTCTCATAAGATTCATACAGGCAAACCATTCATATTGCTCAAGGAAAGCAACATCCATCACAATCTGCTTTAAATTGTTGCTCCTCAGTGCTGAATTTGGGTTCCTTCTCATTATAACCTATTGGACGTGAAGCAAGAGAATAAATACTAAGGGCCAATTTTTCCAGTAGTACTCCAAAAAGTCACAAATATGTTACTAGCCACACAGTCTTCTGCAACCATGGAGTGTCCCATCGCCTGCACGAGAACAAACACTAGCAGATACCCTGAATATATTTTTGCATATTGACTCATGGTTGCCTTGAAAAGGTAAATGGAATTGGCAAGATTGTGCTGATATTTCTAACCAATAAAACTTTTCCAAACACAGAACAATCACCTGTGCTCCTTAGGTACGAAACCCAGCAAGTCTGAAGTTGTAACTGTTAGTCATTTCTCAATGATCAAAGAATAACATTTTGTAATAGTTTCTTTTATTTTATTTTTTTTTTAAATGTATTTCTCTCACCACCACCAAAGAGCATTGTAATACTTTTAAAAAACAAATTACTTCTGAGAGGAGAGCAAGCATAAGTAATTTCAGCCCAAAGGGTAATTTTGCCTGAAAGTTTTATGCAGCTGAATGGAAGGTTTTAGCATGGGAGTGTTTTCTCAGTCATAACTATAATGCCATGTTATAATGAATGTTAGAAGTCAATCCTTCATTACCTAGCAAACAGCAGAAGTGAAATAAAAACCCAGTAGGTGATTTGGATGCAAGACAGAGTGACAATATTTTCCATCAGTCCAATTTAGTTTTCTCTTACTGTCAGGTCATTACCTCCTGAATGCAAATCTGGAGCATGTCACCACGGCAACTCTTTGGAAATATTTGGAAGTGCATTAGCAGACATCTACCTGTTTCTATCTGTTATAGCAGGGAGCATAAATCACTAATCCTTTTATGAAATTATCCTGATGACAGTGTACTTCCTCCTAAAAGACAAAAGGCGGGGAATGACTGTTGTGTTCTTAGGAGTACGCAGAGAGCCGCAAAGGTCTTTTCATAATTCATAACTACATAATGGAAAGCAGCGAGTGAAGAAAAACAAAGTATTTTATTTACCTCATAGAAAGAGCATTACTTTCCAGAAAACCATTTTCATTTTCTTCATTACCACAGGGAAGTTTATGTCCCTCTGCTTTGTATTTCCTACGGGCTAGTCTGTGCTGTTTAGTCCATTCTTGTGAATGACTTTTTATACACAAAGGACACAAACAAATGCTGCCTTTTATACTTGATCCCATGAGGAGAAACACTCTCCTTTAGAAATGATGAGGGAAAGGGAATAAGGTAGCCTCCTCATTAACATCAGCTCATGTTGCACATACCGTCAGGGCAATAGCCAGGGCAATAAGAAGCCCCCCTGCAATTGCCACCACAGTGACATTTAGCTCTGGGGTCTCACTGGCCTCCCAGGAGTGAAAAGAGTCCAGAAACCACAGGAGAACCACCCTGGCAGGTCTCGCAGCCAAAGACCACCCTGACAAAAAAATTGCCTGTATGCTTGCTAATTGCTACTCCCTTGTATACCTCAAGCTCTAAGCCTGGAAGAAATCAACCAATTTTAATACCACAGAGAAAGACTTGTGTTGCAATACAGAGACTGAAAATAGACATAAAAGTGTAAGATATTAGCAGAAAATACGTTCTTTCCAAACTGCCCAACTAATTTTGTAATATAGTCACATTTAAACCACAGCCTGCTTCTAAGAAATTAATACATGTACTCTTAAACTGTGATTTTCATGATAAAGATGATCAGGGCAATCATGAGGGAATCTAATAGACTACAATATTGAAACCTCAAAATTAACTTTCTGATTTTTCAAGTAGAAGCGCAGTCGTCTTTTGCTAAAATATACAAACTACTGTATGTCTTTATGGACTGACTTTGTAAAAGAGATGAGCAAATCTGAAAGATAAATAGGAATTTAAACACAATAGTACATGTAATGTTAGCTATACAATCATATGAGAATGTACCCATATATCTCTCTAGCCTGAATAATTCCCTTTAGCCTGAACATTCTATGATATGCTGAGTGAGCCTTTTCAGTTACTAAATAGCCCTTTTTTTCAAAATCATTTTCCATTTGAGTCACTCCAGAAATTCAGATTAATATTCTGTAGTAAAGAGTGGGCTCTGAGTAGAAACAAGGCAATTCTGAAGAGTTAGAAGTGCACTTGACAGTAATCCTAAACATGATCCAATACGAAAATTGCATTTAATAGACAAATGTTGAAATATAACAAAGACACTTAAGGTAAAACCAGATTTGGATTAAACATTTACAGATCAGCTTCTAAATTGTAGCTTGAAAGGGAGGCCCAACTGAAACGCCTCTGTGCAGACTCATATAGCATGGGGAATAAACAAGAGGAGTTAGAGATCTGCACACACCTGCAGGGCTATGATCTTAGCATCACGGAGGCATGGTGGGATGGCTCCTATGACTGGAGTGTTGGAATGGAAGGATACAGGCTCTTTAGGAAGGACAGGCCTAGGAGACGAGGAAAGGGTGTCACCCTCTGTGTCAACGATGAGCTGGATTGCATGGAGCTCTGCCTGGAAATGAATGAGGAGCCAACCGAGAGCTTATGGGTCAGGATTAAAGGGAGGGCATGAACATGTGACACTATAGTGGGAGTCTCATACAGACCACCCTACCAAGAAGACCAAGCAGATGAAGCCCTCTATAGACAGATAGGAGTAGCCTCATGTTCACAAGCCCTGGTCCTCCTGGGGGACTTCAACAACCCTGATATCTGTTGGAGGGAAAACACAGCAGGGCATAAGCTGGTGATTCCTGGAATGCATCGATGGTAACTTCCTTTTCCAAGTGATAGAGGAGCCACGAGCAGAGATGCCGTACTTTGACCTCGTTCTCACCAACAAGGAGAGGCTGGTGGAGAACGTGAAGCTCAAGTACAGCCTGGCCTGCAGTGACCATGAAATGGTAGAGTTCAAGATCCTTAGGGCAGCGAGGAGAGCACACAGCAAGCTCACTTCCCTGCGCTTTAGGAGAGCAGACTTCATCCTCTTCAGGGACCTGCTTGGTTACAGTTACCTTAGTCAGGATTCTATGAAACACAGATCATAGAGATGTTTTACATAAGAGGCAATGGGAAGGGACCTCAGATCTTCTAGGTGCAGAAGGTGGGGAAGGGATAAGAAAACGAGAGGGCGAGACACCTGTATTTCCACCTCTTTTCACTATAGGTGCACTACAGGCTCCAGACCTGACCCTTAGGCATCACGAAGGTTTACTGCTGTTTAAAAAAAGAGACCTGAACTCAGAGCATGCTGAATACCAAGTTTAGTCTAGTGAGACAGAAAGGATGGACTTAAAAATGGCATGTCCATCTGTGAGCAGGAGTTAGGAATAGGAAGAGCTTGGAAGTACTTATGTAGATCATTGTGTCTGCTGCCAGCAGAGAGTCTCCTAAGAAAAGCCAGAGTGTGCGTTAAAGTGATGCCTTGTTATAGTTTGGCAAGAGATCAAGACAAAGAAAATAGCAAAATAAAGAAATCTTTGAGATTCAAATCAAAGGAGATCTATTGGGGGTTGCAAATTACACTACAAGTTTAATTAGTTGGTTTAGTTAATGTGGTAATCAGATCTTTAACAATAAAAACAATACAGAAAACAACTGACTTTTCTAAAGCAGTTCTACATTTTATATAGCCTTTTCCAAGCATTAATTCATTAATCCTTGCAACACACCTACAACTCAGGTATCATTATGTTTTATACAACAGAGAAAAGTGGGACTCTGAAATGAAAGCACAAGTGACAGTTTTCAGAGCCACAAAATCATCCAACTCACCAGGTAGAATTCAGGTATCAGCATGCATAATTGCTGACATTTTGACAAATGTCCCCCCAAAACATCAAAGCTGGAATCAGAGAAAGATCTGAAGTCCATAATAGAACTTTGCAAAAATCTTCACAGAGGATAACTTAAGGATTTGCGTCAATTGCAAGAGGAAAAATCTGCTTTCAAATTGGTGGCATAGGTCACACATGGAATTGCATGGTCACTGCTTTAAAAACTGAACCCTAAAACCCTTGCTCAAGACTAGAGTGGGTCTGGAATTAATCTCTGCTAACTTTAGGCACCCACGCTAGTGGCTTAGCATTCCTCCACAGTCCACCTGGAACATGAACATCTCCAGAAGAGCAGTTCATTCTGTCTTGAGATGGGATTTGAAGACAGATTTTTTTTCCCATGGACCAGAGTGCCAGGGCATTTTAGACTGCGCATCTACCTCTCAGGTGGCTGAAGGCAGGGAGATGGGTCTGACCCTTAGACAAACTTACTGACATTTCTCATCATGACTTTCCCAGTTCTCTAAAATCTCTTAATATCTCTCTCTCTCTGCCATTCAGCCTTTAAGTCTAGCATAAACCTTCCTGCAATTTCTTGCTGTTTTCCACTGCTCCTTCCACTATTAACTATTTCCAGCAGGAGAGGGGTTTCTTTTTTTCTTTTTTTATAAAGAAGATAATGTGACATGTAAAACAGATTTTTATTTTAAATTATATGGAGTTGCAACAGTGCAGACAACTTCTGTGCAGTCCAGAGCATGGCCCACTGTTAACCAGCTCTCATTAAGACATGAAAGTAGCTGTGGGTCGATGGGACTCATGGATCATCATGAGATCAGTTCAGTTCAATGTACTATCAAGTTTAAAAAACACCTGCTATTAAGTCTTATCTTAACTGTTCTGTTTTAGCTTGAGGAAAACTCACTTAAGCAAGTCATCTACCAGTAGCCACTATTATTGCTTAACCAAAAAAGTCTTAGCTCATTCTACTCTGCTCTTGGTTGGAGAGAGAAGATGTGCTTTCAGGGCCCAACTTGATAAATTACAGAATTAGTCTCATGTAAATGCCTAAGAAATGTCTGCTTGTATATTCCATGGACTTATTTTGATGCTTTTAGTGCCTTCTGCCTATGCAATTTACAGAGACAGAAGCAGCGCAAAGCTGAAAACTTACAGGAAAAGAACCATAATCTTTTTGCTGTAGAGACAGTGAAATAAAGAAGTCTGAAGGACTGGTATGAACTGATCCAAGTGTTCTCTTTTATAGAAAACAAAGAGGAAGAAAAATCTTTGTGAGTCCTGGAAGTCATGAGGATTGGCTCTGCTGACCCACAGAGAAATCAGTTGGCAAGCAGAGTCACTTTGCAGACTTTCCCTCAGGCCAGCGCCAAACTCCAGGGAAGTGCAGCCATCCCTTGCTGCTCCCCAATACCAGGGCAAAAGGAGCCACAAAAGCACCTGGTGCAGACACAGAACCAAGCTGATGCCAGTACACAAATTCAACCCACTGTGCAGTCCAAATGTAATACCCTCTGCTTCAACACAAGGACTCAGCCTAAAATGAGCCCAGCATAAGGCAAGATAATGTCATCCCTGCCTTAAAACAGCTGTTGGTTTCCAAGTACTTCTAAGTGTGAAAAAAAGCCGTTCGTAATTACTTTTATGAAGAGCCGTATACAATGCCCTGTCATCTCCGGAAGCTTTGTTCCTGTGTGCTCTGCTTTTAGCTCACTGGAGGCTGTGGGCACCTCAGTGCTGATACTCCTGACTTCACGGCACTTTGTCTCCCAAACAATGCAGCCAGTGTTCAAAGCACATGATGTCAAATGACTGTCTCTGTACCACATCATGACTTCCCTTTATACATTACCTCTACACATTTAATTACTGGCTAGCAGAGGCAATAGCACCAAGCCACAGCCCAGCCCAGCCCAACCCAAAATGTCATCAGCAAGATCTATGCTTCTAGAAAAGCATTAGTTACTCAGCTGCTTTATGCCCTGGTCTACTCAGGAGTAAAGAGAGACTCTTGGGTTAGTTCAGGTCATAAAAGATACCAAAGTGTCTACAGAAGGAGTTTGGGAACAAATGATATAAAGAGCAGTAACACATTGCCAAGACCAGATGGTAATCACTCAAGAGTTTTGAAGCAATTCAAGGATGAAATAGCTGAATTGCAGAGAGACTTGTGTAACCTTTCGTTTAAAACAGTCTGGGTACTTAGGATTAGAGGATAACATATGTGATATGAAGGTCCCGGTGGAGAA
Organism: Psophia crepitans; assembly: GCA_013399095.1. Lineage (NCBI taxonomy): Eukaryota > Metazoa > Chordata > Aves > Gruiformes > Psophiidae > Psophia > Psophia crepitans. Next base: position 144,703 of record VWZZ01007375.1, on the reverse strand, counting down.
TTACAGGAACATCAAATTGATGCCCATATTGGACAAACTAATGGAAAGTATAAAGACTTAGCAGGCAACTGCATAAGCATTGTACCATAAATAATTCATCCAGATAGAGTCGGAGGAGGCTTTATATAAAACGCTGTAATTCTGCCTTTTTTTTTTTTTCTTTAAGGCCCTCACCAAAAGCAGCTCTTAAAGGAAAGGTCTTGCATTATTACAAGATATAAACCAAAAACAATCAGTTCTTTCAATGGAGGGAGGAATCAAGAGGAATTTTTCAGGGATCTGTGTTGGGAACTTTACTGTTCAACATATTCATAAGGAAACCTGGAAAACTATCAAATAGTGGAATGAAGAAGTTTGTTGACGACACAAAGGTGCAAGCTGACTGTATGAAGTCTTAGAGCAAAACTGAGAAACAGAATAAAACGTGTAACCAAATGACAGATGATGTCTGGTATAGCTAAATATAAAATGATGGGCACTGGAAAAAAATAACCCAAACTTCACACACAAAATGATGGGCTTTAAACTGGTCTTCACCACTTAGGAAGTCCTGAGGCTCTCGCAGGTGGCTCCATTGAAATGAACTAGTCAGTACCAGTCAACAGAGCAACTCAAATGTTCGGTGTTACTAGAAAATGAATACAGAACAAAATGGAACATTATTACGTGACTGTATAAATCCATGGTTTGCTCACCATTTGAATACGATGTGCATTTCTCATCTCCTTATCTTGGAAGGTACTTCAGACTTTGAGACGGCTGAGAGAAAGGCAACAAGGATGATCAAGGGCATGAAAGGCTTGGCATGTTGCAACATGGGATAGACACCGTGAGGTAGAAACTTTGGAATAATCAGTTTGTAACCAAGGTAATAGGTAATGGACCTAATTGACCAAGGTACAATGCTGCTATGTTCCATGTACAGTCCCTACCCAACCAGGCAATAGGCCCGGGAATATTAATCTTATGGAGCATGCTGTTTTGGACAGGTGCATCCACGTGTACCGTCCCACTTGGTGAGTGTAAGGGAGAGGTAATTTTTTAATTCTCTGGGCAGTAATCAGGAGTAACAACAATTACTCTAGAGGTTTAAACAAATGACAAATTTACTTAAAACTCATCAGAACTACAAAAGAGAGAGGCTTGGCAAAGGTTATAACAACAC
>VWZZ01007375.1:66095-143096 GCA_013399095.1 Psophia crepitans | reverse complement strand
GAATATAGACCCTTACTCACCAAGCATGCGCAATGAACTTAAGAGGCACTGTGTTTCTAAATTGAAGCGAGCAAAGAATTGACCAATCACAAGTTAGAGAGTATGAATATGTATAGCTATAATGATAATATGATGAATATGTATATTTTGGTGCTATATAATTTGTGCATTGGTGATCACCTGGTACACACGTTGGGTGGAGCTGCCTGCCGTGTATCCAGCGCTGCAATAAAGAATGCCTGCCTTTTAACACTACTTTGCTGTTACGAGGTTTATTCCCGGATTTTCGGTGACAATATTAAGGATACATGAACAAGCTAAGCACTGCAGTCTGGAAAAGGAATAACTGGGGGTGATGTGGTATATATTTACAAAATAAATGTACCATGGATGGAAAGGGCTGGTTTGTTCAGTGTCTTTTAGTACAAGAACCGGACAGCATCTAATAAAGATAACATGGGACAGGTCCTATACAAAGGAAATGGTTTGATTATTCACACAGTAGACTGTGGAACTTATTGCTAAATTGCTTCAGGTTGCTAAAAATTGACACGAGTTCAAAGTGAGACTGCACAAGTGCATGGAAGAGAAATACAGTGAAAAGTGCTACATACGCTGAAAAAAAACACATCTAAACCAGGAAGTCCCTGAAGTGGAAAGAGTTGGGGCCTGAGAGAGATTTAGGAGGAAGCGACAAAAGTGTTTGCCATTTCCCATTCTTCCTTAGATGTCTGTTCATAGATACTTTTGGCAGCAGGGCACTTGGGTTAGATGGATAGTTACTATGACCCAATACAATCATCAACTGGTTGCAATATAGTCATATCCCCTTCTGACCCATGGAATAAGCAGATGGATTCCAAGCTTTCAGTGAATGAAGCCCCATTTGAAAGGTACTGTCCCAAGTGGGCACTTGCTGTTCATTACAGCTGTCCAGGGAATAAGCCACCTATCACATCAATAGTTTTCCTTTATTTTAAGTACAAATGAGAAAGATTTAAAACTTCTTTGAACATGAGCCTTCAGTGCTGGAGGATCAGGCTTTCTTGTGAAAATCAATTCTATTTCTCTGAATGTGTCAGGCTACAGATGTCTTAATCACTTCTACCTCCGTAAAATTCATTTCCCGTAGCCACAGTAGAGATCTGGGCACCTCAAATACAGAATTACAGTAAATAGCTCAGGTAAAGAGGATTTTTTTTTAAATATTCCAGTGATTCAGCTTTCTCTGAATGTCTTAAGACTAGATAAACAGTCTCTTCAACATCTTGTCGTTACCTTGAAAAGGAAAAGGAGTGAGGAAACAGAGGCAGAGAATACTAAATCTGCAGGGTAGGGCAGCAGGAGAAACACAGAGAACAACAAAGATATGCAGCATGGTAGCTAGCAGAAAACAATCAGTGTTAACACAGAAGATGACTGTGAAAGCCTAATCCATTTCTGAGGGCTTTCAATCAAGATTCTCACCTTGATGTAGACCTGATTGCAATACTCTTACTCATGTTTAATAGCATCTGTTCTGTCAGATGTTATTTGGAAGATATCTCCCAGAAATCAGTGAAGCCACCTGAGCTGAGGTGTCATTAACATGAGCTGGAGATATGGCTCTCACCAAATCAACACAGGCCAGAAACAATCTCTGTGTTGAAGCCAGTCTCTAAGAGAACCGAAAACTATTTATAGGCACTCATTCTTCTGAAATAAAATTGAGCTTTCAGGTAAACTTCTTGTTTAAATATGTCTCGTTCTTCAACGTGCTTGCAGTCTTCTGAATTCAGAATAAGATAGATCTTTATTTTTTTAAGGATAGTTTAAATTAAGGGCAACAGGTGAGTGGGTGTTTGTGCGTTAGGATAATAGGTCAGAGAGAATTAATCTGATGAAACCTACTTCTGTGACTTGAATGACAAGTCAAATTTTGCTGAAGGAATCCTGCTCCCATTCTGTGGTCAGCTCCACCTTGTATGTTAGTGTTTATAGCATACCAGCAGTTGTGTGCTGAAGCTTCTGAGCACAGATCTCTCAGCTACTGAGCTTTGATCCTTTTCATCTGCAGACATCTGGAATGTTTTTTTAGGAAAAATTTCTGATAATATTATGGTGAATTCAGTGGTGATGAAACTGGGATTCCTGGAAAATGCAATGCATTTCCAAGATCTCTGATAAACATGCAGCAGTACATTAAAATTCAGTACCTAAATTTTTTCCTATTTTCAATTTTCTGCTCTGCCCCTCTCATGAAAGTTACCAGCTTTATAGTAGCAGCCTTGTCCATGAAACAACTCATGAACCACTATAGCTTTCAGCCCAACTAACCATAAAACTGGAGGAATTTTACCTGCTATCTCCCTTCCTTTTACATTCATATTTTCTTCAACTGTTGTCGTATTTGCACTGAAAGAATTCTCTGTTAATCACTTCTTGTGAATTTACATCTCTTCTGTGCTGCAATAAATCTGAATTCTAAATGCAATACTTTCTATCTGCAAGATTATGCTATCTTGAAGTCTGTCAAAGGAATCCTTCTACACGGAAACATTGCATTATGATTAAGAGTTGTCTGTAGCTTTTGAAGGTGGAGTTAGGAGTATGAGTGCATAAAAGGAAACGGTACCTCTCACTGATCTCTGAGTTTATCCTTACCTCATTGTGAGAGGCTTCTGTACCGCTACTGCTGTTTGCCTTTGACATTTGCTTTTCTGTGTCCTCAGATGGTGCTAATCCATAACGAAACCTAAACAGAATGTGAGACAAAGCACAGTTGAAACAGGTTACCATGTGACCTGATAAGGCCCACAAGTCAATAGTGTTGCACTGACTTATGTGCCTGAAAGGCCTGGTCTAACACATCAAACATACATCAGAACATACAACTGTCTAGAGTTACAGCTGCATACCATGACCATGCCTTGAAGCAACTTTATGTAGACACATGTTCTTGGATTTGCTCTGTGAATCTGGGACACTGAAGTACCCAGGAAAGGACCTAATAACAACTTCATAAACTACATTACCTCTGTGAATACCAAGTGAATCTGATGCAGTTCTTCTTATTAACCTCAACTTTGGCCTCTAATACCCTTTATACAACAGTCACTTCGGCATATTAATCACTGGCATTTCTACTTTTTATTAGCAGGTCCATTGAAAGGGCACAAAAAGTGCTCAGCATATCCTGTTTGCAGAGTGAACCAAAGTAGCTTTCCTCTTTAGCACTGAATATAACTGAGGATGCAGCAGACAACTGAGGCATCCAGACTCTGCTTGGGCTTAAACCATCTGTGCAAGGACAATACTCACTTTTAATGAGAAAAGCAACCATGAAAAGTCTGCCCATATGCTGTTTAATATGGATGTATCACACATGGCAATCTCTGCCCCAGGTGTATTTGAGCTGTTATAGCAAATAGTATGTTTCTGATCAACAACTCATTTTTCTATCTGAATTATAACCATTTACATTTTGGAAAAAAAAAAAATCACTTCAGAGACCATTTTAGGAAAAACAGGCAAGACTGAGAAAGTCAACTCTGGTTACCTAATCACACAGTGTTTCTTCTACATCCCTGCTTTTGGAGATGTGGATATTTGAGGCATTGCTTGCAAAAAATAATGTTGCAGCAACACAGCTGACTTGGTTAGATAAAGCTCTGAAAGCACATACGCTTGTGCTACCTGTGGAAGGCAGCACTTCCAGGAAGGGAAATACACTGCACCACCTCCTGAAAAGTAAGAAGGGCTGAGCCTCTTAGATAAACTATCACAATTTTCTTCTTAGCCAAAATACAGACAAAAAAAGGCAGCCAACAAGTATGGAAAGACAGCCAGAAAGCTCAGCCAAATTAATTCATCAGACAGTCTTTAAAACCTGCCTAGAGATCACTGGCTCCTTCTGTTACAATTCCGTTTTGTAACCAGGCTCTTTGTGCTCAGACTGCGCTGGGATCAGAGTGTGGGCTCTGCCCTCTCTTCCTACGCTCAGGAAGACCTTCTGAAGAAGGTATGCACAAACCCTCCTCAGGGGAGGGGGGAGGTGCCAATCACCAGCACGCAACTACAACAGAGGGCCTGATCCTGTCACATCTTAGCATAAAAGTCCCTCCCGAGCTTCAGACAGGCAAGTACTGCAGGAAGTCTGGAAGAAGAGAGGTTTGCCATGAGAAAAAAGCTTTGACGTTCAAACAGAATTAATGTTAACACCTTTTGCTTTGCAAACAGTTTGCAGAAAATGTGGTTTATGATATTTTAGAGAGAGGGAGGAAAGATCTCAAGGATTTTCTTTAGAGGAATATCCATACTTAGATGTACACATCTGTGTGTGCATTATACAGTCAGTCGTTAATCTCTTTAGACCTTCCTACACACAAAGCCTGCACTGTCCCTATCACCGTACCATTGCTTGAACTTAGCATTTCACACATGTTGTCACAAGTAAAAGTGAGGTGACCAAAGGGGGACTACACCATCAAACGTACCAGAGCCTATCTCAGGCCAAACACACACAGGATGCCTCTTCTCTCAAGTTTTGGGTTGGACAGTCTTCTGTTATTTTGAATACGTTGACCAGTATAATAGAACTAAAGGTGAGACGTACAGTGCACCACAGCTTAACATTGTCCTGGGATCATGGAAAGGTGTGTGTAGTATGCTCTAGAAGCACTTTCATCCCCAAGTAATTTTGTGTTTTCCATTGTAGCTTCTCCCAAGAGATGTATATGTTCAAGGCTGCTATGTACCCCAGAACCTACAGCCATCTCACTACTACTTTGTGCACCCTCCTTTCCTGTTAGCAGCATCCTTCGGCAATCTCTGGGCCTACATTCAAACTGCAAGCTCTTTGGAGCTGTCTCTCTTATGAAGCACCTTCTTTATGAAACAAACAAACAAACAAACAAGGTTGGATTTGGTCTAGATCCATGTCACATCTATGCAAAAGGCTAAAGTCTGAACATCTTTAAGACACAAATGAAGCCTTATAGGGAAAGAATTCAAAGTTTCAGCAAATGAGGTCTGAGAGTGTGTCCTAAAAATGGAGAAATAAATGCAATTGTTGTATTGCATGCCCCAGAAGGATACTTTGAATGCCAGATGCGCTGTGGACATGCATATGTAGTTCCTGTAATTCCATGTTTACATTTAAAGAGATAGTTAGACATGCAGTAGGGCCTTGATACTGTAGTAGATTCAATACTTACACTCAATTTTCATACTTCATCAGATCATTTTGGCTCATTGACTTCACTGTGACTGACTGCAAGCATGGTTAAGGAAAAAAACATTTTAGTCATAAAGAATAAGAAGTTAACTCTGTAAAATTATATTTAAAGCAGCTGACTCAGCTTTAGCTATTGCAACAGTACAAACAAAACATTGTTGTGTCTTTTATTGTGAATGCTAAGTCATCAAAGGCACAAAAACGTGTGAAGTGGAAGTGATTATGAACCAAAGTAATCGATTCTAGATTTAAAGAGGCAGTAATAATCAGAGACCTGGACAGGTCTGACTTAAACAGAAGCCAATGCTCAGGAGCAAATTGGATCATCAAATTTTAACACGTCTGGCATCTTAATTACACAGGTTTTGCTTTGTTCGATGGCTGCATTGATTTATTTTTTTGCTATTTCTTTTCTCACTAGAATTTTCAGAACCTTCAGATTTCCACTGTCTGCATATCACTTTTTTTTTCCCAAAGAATTCCTGCTCTTTTTCATGTTCCATTTTAAATCAAGTCCCACCTACAGCACATTTTGATATTTCTGAGCTGTCACTTCTACCTATGATTCATTTTTGCATGTTTTGTCATTCCTAATTTTGCAGTTTCTAGAAGTGGCTCAGGAAGATGGCAGGTGATAGAAAGATCTACAGGAGAGAAGGAAGAAAACATCTTGTATTTCTTAGTGAGCTAAATTGCAGGCTGTGACATTTTCAACAGTCCATATGGAGGTGATGAAACTGCCTCCAAAGGACAGTAAATGCTTCCCCACAGAGACTCTAATATGCATATATAAGACACTTCAATCACTTACCATCTTCTATTGCTTGGCATTTCTCCTTAGGTTGTGTTTCCTGGGACTTGGGGATGTTTCAAGTCCTTCAAGACAGAGCGGGGACGCTGAATCACTGGGCTGATGGAGGTGGTATATTCCCCATGCTGAAGTGGCCAGTTACAGTGGAATGCTGAAGAATATTTTTTATTGTTGTTGTAAAGAAAGATCAGTTCATAGAAACAGACTACCCAAACACTTCTGAATTAATGTATCTTTAGCTAGATCAACTGACCAAGAAATCACCAAAAATAATTTCTGAGTTGAAATCAGGTAAGAAAACTGAAATCTGCAAGATCCAGAGAATTAGAAGATGAAAACATGATACTTCAGGAACTGTGAATCATCTGAAAATCTTGCAATAACTCTACCTTATTGGGAAAACTATGAGGACATGTATGCATTTGGGTCCATCGTCTTTCCTTCTTTTTTTAAACTGGGGGGTCTCTAATCAATGTCTCATCTGTCTGCATTGCCATACTAAAATGTAAACTATTTCCTTTCATCTGCAGATTGAGAGGACACTGCAAGGATTCAATCAAGCCAGATATTAGTTCAAATTCATGAGTCTCAACTCATCAGCTATTCTCACAGTAATCTCATTTTCCTCTTTGGATGCAAGCTCTAATGATGACTGCTTAAACTTCACATTGCTTTCTTCACTGTCAGTTACTATATACCTCATCTTTTTGACACGTCTTGGAACTGATTCAATATGAAGTGTAGGCAGAGTTGTCATTAGCAATTTGACATATATACACATGCTACTTTTACTGCATCCTGGTCTGTACTATCCTAGCATAATTAATCAAACTTGGCATATGTCTGCAGTAAGGAACATATAGGGACTGCTAGCAACTACAAGGCACTAGTCAACTCCAGCTTCTTTTCAGGACTATTCCCACCAAAGTTAATGGGAATAATTTGTTGTCAACTTCTCTGAAAGTCAGTCTGCTCATATCTTTCCTTCTTAACATGAAACCTTAGAAGCAGAAGCAGCTAGGAGATACAAACCAGTGAACGCAATGACATACAAATCTGCACATAGGTTCCCACTTAGCCCACACCTCCAGAGAAACAGTCCTACCTCCAGTGTTATGACATGTGGGGCAGTTCCACCTATCTGAACAAAATGCTGCCTTGAGGTCCTTGAGACAGATCCACCTCCAGGATTAGAAAATGAAGCAGAAGGACAAAGCTGTGCTGCTCCGATACACTGCAGAGACCTGCTCAGAGATGCGATTTATTAGCCCAAGAGCTGTGATGTACTGACATGACTATATTAAGTTTCCAACACCTGCCTTGGATTTTCTGTGCAGTGCTCTTCTGTGTGAATGTGGCATTTCTAGGATCTCACATGTACTTACACACGTTTGTGTGTTTGATTTGTCAAACACTTCCCCTGGAAAGCAGTTCTTCACAGACAGATATAGAAGCAGGAGATAATAGCTAAGTTGTTAATGCTGCTGAGCTATTCATGAGTTAGAAACCAGACTCCCAGCCATGGTCAAATGCTAGTGTTTTTCAACCAGACAAGGCTCCCACTCCGAGCTGGAATGAGTAAGGCAGAAATAAATAAATGTCTCACATAGTCATGGAATGTTTGAAAATTGGGTCTTTGAAAACGAGTCTGAGTGCTATTTTTGAGGTGAATTATTCAGCCTGAGACCTGCTACAAAACTGAAGCAGGTGAACTATTTTTTCTGTGTGTCAGCACACTGTAATAGAACAAACTTCTTATTTCCCAAGTATTACACAAAGGAATTCCAGATGTATTAAGGTAAAGGTCTACCTCCTATCAACGGCAGACAGTTCTCAAGCACGTTTTGGTCCCAAGGACTGAAATGGATTGAGATGAAAAAGCCTCTTTTTTTAGGAAAAAAAAAATCATACAGGAGAAGAATTTTAGAAAAAAAAAATCAGACCACTTCTAGAGAAGCGACACAGTTGTTTAAGGATCACAGCTTTCTCTATAGAAATAAGGTTGAGTCAAAGTCCTTTGCTGTGTGTATGCAGAAGCTGCATCCAGACAATAATCCAAGCATGCCGATTTTAGCTGTAAGGCTAAAGGTAAAAGACTTCTTTATTTTACTGAATGCCACAGTGCCTACCTACTATGTTAAAAGTTGCTTCATTTTCAAGCTACAGCAACTTCATAATGGGATCTTTTAACCATAATGTTCTTTTTTTTTTTTTTTTTTCTGGAAATGCCACTCAGCAAGTAAAACTACATCAACCATGTCCACTTCCATTTTTGTGATTGGTTCTCATGGCTGAGCTTTCATATTGTGCTTAATGCCTTGGCCAGGAATAATCAAACCTGCCTAACCATTCAAACTTAGAGCTTACACCAAAAAGCCAAGTAATGCAGCACACAGAGAATGAACATGTGCTATGGGTTTAGGACCAAACATGCACTGGCTTGGTTCAGAAACCCACCCTTTATCAGCAGAACTCTTGGGACAATGCAGAGCAGAACATGCACTCCTTTTTTCCCTCTGATTATATACTTTGTATAAGCCCAGCTAATTTTGTTGCAGAATGCCAGTTACTGGAGATGATTCTCTGTTCCAAAATAATATGCAGATTACCTTCCAGGAAAACCTCATTCAGTGCTGTTGAGGGACTGCAGAAATTATTTTGGGGAAAAAAAGTCTGGTTCATCTCATCTTACAGAGACTGTATCAAAGACATGCACATGACTCAGAAATGCTGTTCAAAGAGAAACAAAGCAAAATCTAGCCCTGTTTTTCCAAGGTTTTGATGTGGAGGATTCTGACAACAGAATACTAGAGTCTCAGATATCTTTCTGCCTTTTCCATGTTGGTGAAATGCTAACTTAGGGCATGAAGCACCTGTCAGAAACCTCCGGAGAGTTACCTATGTAAAGATGATGTTTGAAACGTGGTTTCTCTAGCAGTCAGTCTATCTTTATTCAGTAACACAGCCGTTCCTCTTTATTTCCACTTTTTAATGTATTTGCCAGCCTCACAGGTGCCTTTGCAATTCCACCCCTTTCTTCCCATTTTTCCTGCGCTGGCAGCTCTTTAAATAACCACTGCTGTTATTTGGTGGCTTTTAGCAGAGTGAGCTGAGCATAATTGGTAATATATTTCCCAGTAAATTCATTAGGCAACAGGCATACATTTTTTCTATTACATCAGCCCTTACACACAGGACCATCATTTCATTTTCCATTTTAAATTTAAATCTACTTCAAAACTTTCCATATCATATTACATTACATCCTGTCGTTCTGTGCTACTTACAAATGGCAGGAGGAAATTGTAAGTAGCAGGCTAATGGTCTAATTTATAGATGTGGCAGGGCAGCTGGAAATCAGGTTTCTGCCATGACCATCATCTGGAAGTATTTCTATTATTAGATCAAATCCTGAGCAAACTTTTTGGAACTTCAGTTACAGAAGGATTCTTCCAGCCACTGCAGTGGCAAAGGCCCCCACTTCCCAGGATGCTATTTTTACCACATTGTAAAGTTCTCTAACAGCACTTGGAGACACTCTTGGTTTCTTCTCAGTGTCCCCTCAGCAAGTCCTCAGATCTTCTTGCTTGCTCCGTGGGGATGTTAAGGGCAGATGATGAACACATCTGCCCCCACCTTCAAGACATTGGGGACAGCAAAACTTCAAACTGCAATTATGCTGCAGCAATAATAGCTTCCTTTTAAAATATCCCAGTGCTCAAGAGTGAGAAATAATCTAATTCTCTTCACACTTTGTCAGAGGCTGAAGACATTAAGTCAGCAAGGGAAGGCATTAGGAAAGGCAGAACTAAGCAGTGTCTGTCCTAGGAGGCTAAAATTGACTGCTTTGACTCAGCTGCAAGCTCTGCTCTGTTATACAGCACTACTTCCACTTCATCCACATTAGAGAGAAGAGGTCTCCTGGAATTGCCCTGCACTGGCACACCACTGCTAGAGCAGTGGGATGGGTGCCTGTGGTATGGTGATACAACATAGAGTTTCACATTTCTCAGAGAAGTGATCCAAGTGTCAGGGGGTCAGATGCTCTCTCTGCTGACTCGTTGCATGCTGGGGAGCCTTCTTAGCTATAAGCCCTCCCTGGACAACACTTCTCCCAGCCCTCATGTTTCCAATGCCAGCCCTTCAACAAGCTCACATAGTTCTGTGCCAACCTACCACAGTTGCTAGCAGGTTCCTCACGCTGGAGCTGAGTGTTTCTTTAGGCATCTCAGAGCTTTGCCTTTAAGATTCACCACATCTGTGAGTGAGACATGTCTTGTATTAATCAGTGACCTTAAAAATAATTTTCAGGTCAAAGCAGGTTAAAGTGAAATGCATGGAGGAGTATTTATTTCCAATCTACAAAATAAACAACCTGGTTTCAAATACTTATAAAAGACAGAGTTGAAAAGCCTGTACAAGCCTCTACTAATTCGGATCACATCTGAAAGGGTGACTGTTTGCACTCCTGACTCATTTCCAGTAATTTTCCTGTTGAAGCATGCTAATCTCCCTTTTGAGCTTCTCCAGCTCCATCAATATTCCACCTCCTTCTGGATGTCCATCAGATTTATTCGGTCTTAACAAATAACAAAAGGACAACTAAAACTTGAGAATCATAGAATGGGTTTGGTTGAAAGGGACCTTAAAGACCATCTAGTTCCAACACCCCTGCTGTGGGCAGGGACATCTTCCACTAGAATCGGTTGCTCAAAGCCAGAAACGTTATTTTAAGGGACCAGTCACTATTAGCTGTACTTGACTGGTCTATTAGCAACTTCTTGACTGAATGAGAGGTAGGACTCCTCCTCTCTGTCCCACGATCTCATGTAACTTTGTGCATACATTTTAGTGTGACACATCTTCATTCACTGAGTCAGGTCACAGTTTGGAAATTAATAAACACAGTTGCTACAAACATCCACAGGCCTGTAGCTCTTACTCAGGCCAGGCACTGAAGTAGTCAACCATTTTGGAGAAATAGTAAATGGGGGCTGACTGAATCCCAGACCTGGCTTTGAAAGGAACCACAAAATCAATTGACAGTGTAGGTCTTCCACGTTCCACGCTTTCAAATGCTGTTTCTTACCATGTGTATGGATACTCTGCATGCACAGCTCAAATTCCCAGTGTCATTTTCCTTCTGCCCAAAGAGTTTTCATCTCTGATAGCATTTTGTGTACTGGCAATGCTCTCCTTTCCACTATTACTGTTTATTAAGGGCCAGGTCAACCCGTATCTTCAGCAGCACCATTGACTGAACAGCCCTTCCCCACTGTGGTTGCCCTGTCACATCCCTGTACTGCTGACACATCACTGTTGGCAAGGCCTGTCAGAGAACTAGGGTACGAAAAGGATCCAGCCTAAAACTATTTTTGAGCCAGCTATGCAATCAGTCCTGCTGACATAACAGGGGGAGCGGCACAGGACTGTAAATGAATGTCAGCGAGCAGCCCAGCTGCCAGATACCTTTGTGGCAGTCGAGTTGTCATCACATCAGCCAGCCAGCACTCTGCTATGTCAGGGAGAGCCTCTCCACCACAAAGGACCTATGTCACCTATTCCCCAACAGGAATCCAGAGGGGACTAGGTCAGCAAAGCTTTGCGTTCCTGCCATGCTGAAGGAATTACAAAAGGCAGTAACTGTGAAGCAAGATGAGCCCAAAGAGTTAGAGCAGAAACCAGAAGTTTTGAGGTATGTAGAACACTATTGCCTTTAGTTTTTAAGAAAAGCTTATTTTAAATTGTGAGGAGCAACGTGAGGGCAAGGCTGTCCACTGCAGAGAGGTGGAGATGGTCTTCATGTCCATTTCAGTGTTGTCCCTGCTCTGGCTAACGGGTATCCATAGTCCTACCAAACACACCAATGAGACTGGCTGACACAGAGCAGCAAAGGAAGTTGTCCCAGGGACTTACCACAGACCAGTACTCAAAATGTACAGCACATTTTGGGAAATGAGTATTAAAAAATGTAGCTATCCTTCACACAAAAGAAATTAACCTCTTTGCATCATTTCCAGTGAGAAGAACATGTGCAACAGCTTGCTGAAGAATAGCAAAACCTAAGGCTGAATTATTTGGAGACAAACCTGAGCCTGTGTGATCTTCAAAAACTCACCTTACTCAGAAATTCCTTTTCACCTCAGTCTGCCATAACCTAAGGGCTCTTTCCCAGACTCCTTCAAGCCTTCTGTCCTCTCTTATGATGCAATAACTCCCCCTGCTCTTTGCTTATTTACAACTGTTCAAATATCCTCTACACCACAACAAAGTTTGTGTGTGCCTTCCTGTTGAGTCCTTCCTTCTTGATCTATAGCCTCTGTCTGCCTTGGGAAATGAAACCTAGCAGCACAGGCAATTTTTCTTCCTGTTTCCACCTGCTGCTGAATACACGTGCTGCAGGTTAAGGAGCTATGAGTGATGGAGTGTATGCAATTTTAACTTAATGACAGCTGGTTAAAGAGGAATGGGTTAGAAAGGAGAGTACAAAGGCCTTTGAATGGAGTATGCAAATGAAGTCAAGGGTTTGTATGTGAAAGACCATGTATTAGGAAAGAAAGAACTTGAGAAATAGTGAAGGTTTTAAAGGATGGGAGTAGGATCAAGAGACCTTTGGAGGGCTGTAGGGAGGCAAAAGCATTTCTCTGGTGAATCAAAGCAGATACAGACTCTTAAGCCTATTGGTCTGTGTATACTAAAGTTTAGGTAAGATCCCTAAAGAGCAGAATAACCATGAGCAGGTTCATGTTTCTCTAACTGGGACGCTGTCTCAGATCATAGCTATATCATACCCTGACATGAGACAGTGTCTCAAAAAAACACTGAAAGTATGTTTTTCTGATCAGATACCCACCACTTGTTTGGATTCAGAATATTGTATGTGAATTCATTAAGTTGTCTGTTCAAGTGGAACATATTACCAAGAATGCCATTATCTGTCATGACCCATAAACTGTCTGCCAGGTTAAGCCACAACAACAGACTAGACAAATTACCTTCACACAGATTGGCACTCCTCCAGTTATGATCTTTCTTCTGGATTTATTCATGGCTCCCAATTTTGAAACATTAATCAGAAACCAATCAAACAGACTCTAAAAGAAGCAAAAAAAGAAATAAAAATCAACAAACATTTTTTACTTCCTGGCTACTCATTGTTTATAGTGAAATGGAGGCTGGCATTTATCTAGGAGTTTTTCCACATTATTTCCCATAATCAGTGGGTTTCAATGCCTAGCCATACAAAGACATCATCACCACAAGGAAAATGAAAGACACTATTCAAGACAAATAATGCTTCAGGCAAAAAACAGAAAGCATGCCTAATCAGTTTTGTTATAATGAAGACTCCAAACTTTACCTTCACAGTTTCTTATAGATGTGTTTTGTTATAATCATTGTATTTAGCATATGACACTAAATAATCGAGGAGCCAGTACTTAGGGACATGAGAAATGAGAGCAGCAAGAGAAGATGACATGTCACCACTATTACAACCTGTTCCTTTTGCTGCCACTTTCTTTAGCTCCTATGTCCTGGCAATGGATTTTACAACCTTAATATAATTCTAATTGCATTAAGAGGTTTTAAAATATCCCTTCATGGACAAGTGCTGATCCACATTGAATTCAATGGAAATTGTGCTCATACTGCCAAAATGCATAATTAAGAACAAGATTTATCTGTCTTCTGGGAAATACAGCTCGTAAGAGGACAGGTTCTGAGATCTGCTATACAGTCCTGCCTGAGGACCCAAGGACAGCCTAAGGAGGGTAAGCTGGAGAACTGTTCAGCCTCATATCCTCTCTCAAACAATAGACTGGACTGGATGCTTACAGATGAAGTTTCCATGGGGCACCTCCTGTCCTAACATCTGTGCTGGAGAGTTTTCTCTGCCACAGGTATTGTCCAGAAAACGAAGACTGGAAGCCAGCTGTTCTTACTGCTCTGTGTCTCAGCTCTTTTAGAGCCTGCTTTACTTCTCACCACTGTTACGTTCCTGTGGCAACAGCAGCCACAACTTCACTACAGGAATAAATACTTCCCCCTTTTCGCCTTTCATTGGGGGCAGCAGGGAAGGTGCGGAGGAGGGAATTCAACTCCTATCTCCAGTGCTTACTTTTATGAGCAGCCATAAGTAATCGCTTCCAATCCACCATCCCCACAGCAGAAAGTATTTTATTAGCCTTCACATTCCCTTTCCCACCATCAATTTTCCAGGCTAGCAAGTCCTAGTCCATTTGGTCCCACTTTCCAGGAAAGCTATTCAGCAGCCAGATCACTGCTCTCAACTCTTTTTTTTACCTTTTGTGTCCACAGTGGCTGGAACACGTGGAACCAGTACAGCTCAGCTACTGGAGGAAACGAAGGGGGAAGCTGCTGCTGTGTTCAGCACCACTATGCTTAGGAGACTTTTGGTTGGTTTCTTGGCAATGACCCACAGCTAGGAACACAGAAACTGAAAAGAAATAGAGAGGTGTCAGTGTCACCTTTTTTTCCTTCAGGTCATCCATACTTCAATTCTATGTACTACACTCTGGCTGAAATAGCCTGATCAGACCTGTATTTAGTACAGCTGATATGGCCATCTAGGCACAGTTTCTATGCCATTCATAGGAACATGGAACTGAGATTTTTCAGAGAACTGATGACAACTGATACCAAGATCGATTTCCAAGGGGGTAATAGACCATCTATAACCTCATCTTGCATGGGTATGGTGAGGGCTATATTTTTCTTTAGGTACATTCACCAGGGTCTAAAGATCCTAGGAGTTCAGGCATTTAGTGGGTCTCCCAGTTGAAAAGTTATTATGTGTACAGACATCCTCAGCAGCTAAGGAGTCAGTTAAACAGTTGGTAAGGTTGTATCTTTATTTATCCTTGAAGAAAAGAAGAAATCATTCCTAAGTTGCCAGTTTCCATCATGAAAGCACATCTATAATTAGTTTTTAGTGACAACCTCAAAGGTTAAAAAAAGACACGACTTACCATCACACAAAAAATTTCACTGACTTGGACACAGCAAGATACTTTTTTATGGCATTTTCAAACTTTTTTTTTTTTTTACAATTGGCAGAGCTGACTCCAAGCATTAATTGGTAGGATCACTGAATGGTTGAGATTAGAAAGGATCACCTATGGATATCATCTACTCCAAGACCATGCTTAAAGCACAGCCAACTAGAACAGGTTGTGCAGGATGTTATCTGGCTGGCTTTTGAATATCTCCAAGGATGGAGACTACATAGCCTCTTTGAGCAACCTGGTCCAGCCTTCAATTAACTGCACAGATTATTTCTTTCCCCCTTTGGTTCAGGTGGAATTTCCTGTATTTTAATTTGTGCCCATTGCCTCTCTTGTCTTTTTCCTGTCACAATTGTGAAAAGTCTAGCTCCATCTTCCTTACTCCTCTGCTCTCCTCCCTTTGCTCCCTGCCCCCCTTTTCTCCCTCACCCCTCCTCCCAGTATTTATGGACATAGAGAAGAGCCCCCTGAGTCATCTCTTCACTGGGCTGAACAGTCCCAGCTCTCTCAGCCTTTCCTCATTATGTGAGTTGCTCCAGTCCCTTAATCATTTTTGTGGCCCTTTGCTGTACTTGTCCCAGTATGTCCACACTTCTCTTGTACTGTGGAGCCCAGAACTGGATCCATCAATGCAGATACGTCACACCAGTGCTGAGTATGAGGGAAGAATCACCTCCCTCAAACTGCTGCTAGAGTTCCTCTTAATGTAGTTCAAGCTGCTGTTGGCCTCCTTTGCTGCAAGGGCACATTGAGGGCTCATGGTCAACTTGGGGCCCACCAGGACCTCCAGGTTCTTTTCTGCAAAGCTGCTTTTCAGTCAGTCAGCCCCCAGCATTACTGGTACATGGGGTTATCCATTCCCAGACACAAGACACTGCCTTTTCTTTTGCTGAACTTCGTGAGGTTCTGGTCAGTCCATTTCTCCAGTCGGTTGAAATTCTTCTGAATGACAACGCATCCATCCCATATATCATCTGTAGATTTGCTGAGGGTGTGCTTTGTCACATCCATCACATCATTAGTGAAGTTTTAAACAGTACTAGATGCAGGATTAGCCCCTAGGTTACTCCACTAACGAGCGACCAGTCTCCAGCTGGATTTTGTGCCATAGATCACAACTCTCTGAGCCCATTTCTTCAGCCAGTTTTCAGTCCACCTCACTGTCCACCTATCTAGGCCATACTTCATTAGTTTGTCTTAAGGATGCTATAGGAGACAGCATCAAAAGCCTTGCTAAGTCAAGATAAACATCACTGGTTTCCCCTCATCCACCAATCCACTCATCTAATTGTAAAAGACTATCAGGTTGTTCAGGCACAATTTCTTCTTCGTAAATCCACACTTACATCTCCCCATCACCTTCTTGTCCTTCAAATGTGTGGTAATGGTTTCCAGGACTATTTGTTCCATCACATTCCCAGGGATCAAGGTGATGCTGACCAGATTCTCTTTCTTGAAGACAGGAGTGATATTTGCTTATTTCTAGCCCATTTTAGAGAGGCCTATCCCCTTTCCAAGCAATTTCCAGTCAAACAGACCCTGCGCTCCACTTTTATTCTACAGTCTCATATCTTCAGCTCCTGCCTTGCGTTCCTTACTCCGTCCCTGGTGGAGCTGTGGTCTCCTTCCTTTCCAGACTTAGCATTGTAAAAAGGGACAGAACAGCCATCCTATTGCAGAATGACGTGAGGCAGGAGAGGCATAAGACAGTAGAGCTGCTGGGAGTTTTCTATACCTTCCTGCCTTTCCTTCTAGACAAAGGAGTAAGTACCTTGGCCATTTTGCCTGTCTGCTCTTCTCCAGGAGGTGGACAAGTGGAGCAGAAACCTGAACAAAAACTCAAAAACTGGGCTGGTAATTCATTGGAGACTGAAGTTTCTCAACTACCTGGAAACTGGCTCTTATCACAGCAGAATCATTATTAACATTGGCCTCTCCCCAGACAAAACAACAAGCTTGCACACTATTGACAGAAGCAGCTTCCAGATTACACTGAGTGAATATATACAGAGACAGAAACATCAGTGAAATGCAAATCAAAGCAGTGAGAATATGCATTACCAAAACGAGAAATTAAGCAATATGGTGAAAACAAATTTTCTGACGATTCCCTGAATTCATTCAAAGGATGACTATGCTTTCTCCTCTTTCAAGTATGTGTCAAACCCTTCATACATTTTAAAAAAAAACAAACCACAAGACATTTGCAAGTGTGTCAGACCCAAAGAGTGGCTTTCTCAGCCAGCTTGGAAATACTGTCTTTACAGACTCTGTTGCCTTCCCTGCTTCCACAACCACAAACTCTACTTTATTCCAATAACTCCCTGCCAGGCCAGTTCCTTTTCTGTTTGCATGATATAAACTTCACGCTGGAGGCCACATGCAGCTGAACAACCAGCTCGGCCATCTGTATATTACAGCTGAATTTTTTTTTCAAATATAATTTTCAGGTCACGTGTCTGAATCTACATTCATTTTGACACTTTGAAGTATGCAAAGCCAATGAATCAGACTCTTCAATAATGTTGCAATTTTTTTGCTTAAAAGTATTTTAATTGAAAATAAATATTAGATTTTCCTAATTTATACTTCTGTTTCCTGGTATGTTTGCTCCACATTTTCAGGCTTTGTTCCTGTCCTGTGTTTGGCCAGGACGGAGTTAATTTTCAGAGGGAGCCAGGCCAGGTGAGGCACACTGACCAGGCACTATTCCATACCATGTGCCATCATGCTCCCCATAAAAGGGGACTGGCCAGGGAGGGACGGGGTGGCGCTGCGCCGGTCCCATCTGAGCATCCAGTCTGTCTGGTCTGTCTGATCAGTTATCTGTTATCACCCGTTGTACATATTGTTACAAGTACTGTTGTCATTGTCTCCCTGTGCTGCCCCAGTAAACGGTCCTTATGCCAACCCACGTGGTTTTGCCTTTGTCTTTCCCATTCTGCTCTCCATCCAGCCGGGAGGGGGCTGAGCAAGCGGCTTCGTAGTGCTCACCTGCTCTCTGGTGCTGAACCACGACAGTTCCACAAAGTCTAGATGGATTAAGAATGCAAGCAAGGTAAGACCTACAGTAAACTGTGGAACTGGGCAATTCTATAGATCCTACATCAGTGCATGACTTATTTGAGCCAGTGACTAAACTCTGACCTTGGTAGCTGAGCCTATCAGGCTGCTGAGGATCAGGTTATACAAAAATCCATTCTCTCATACTTTCTAAAGAGCCCAAAAGAGAGCTGAATACTCATTTCTTAACTTTAGAGTTTAAGTGTAGGAGAGAACAAACATTGGGAAAATACCCAACATCTTTTCAATGGTGCTAGCTGTGCAAATTCACCCACAGACCTGCTTTTGCTGGCAGAGAAAGCCAGCAGTATTAAGAAAGAAGAGAAATGTTTTTCTTGAATAAAATTCTGCTTTCTTTGAAGGAAGATTTTAGGAAAGAAGAACTAAAATCAGAGTTTGGTTTGTGCCCTTCTAGTTCATGTCTGGCTCCGTTCTACAACTGGAGTTCGTAGCAGGAGAATTGGAGATAGCTGGGTTTGGATTCCTGTTACACTGGGCACTCGCTGTATGAAATACAGCATACAGAAACCTACACACAGATAGAGAAGACTGGTAGGTCTTCCAGGGAACTGCAGGATTTCGGAGATTCTTCACACCACAAGACAAGCAGCTGACACATTCCCCTGTCCAGCTTGGCCATTTTTCTGCCCTTGCAGGTTTATATTTTTTTCCCTAGTTTTGCCTCTGTTGTGCACAGACGCACAAACATATGCCCACTGAAAACCCACAGAAGGAGTCATTCTTTGTTTTTCCGTTCATATCCTAATCACACATCCACAAAGGAAGGTATGTACTCAAGTACACTTCTTTGGGAAGAAAATATTAAATTATCCTTACCAAAAATTCATTTGATAAGAGCAATTAGCCTTAAGAAATGTCACAGCATGGGTACTGGCTAGTGTTTTCCCCTCTTGGAAGCTGTGCTAAAGGATTAACAAGCTACACTGCCATACTTAGAGAGCACTTTTTCACTGCCTTAGGTACCAGATTAATGCAAAACTGTAATCCTTCCATAGTCTTCCAGAGTCTTGAATCATTCATATCTCAGAAGCAAACCATAATTTTTCTGCTTTCTTTCAACAAATATCCAGCCTGCAGCCTCCATTGGGATACATGCAGATAACTAGACATTTTCTCCTGAGCTGTCTTTGTTCCATGTATTAAATTTTCCATGGCGCTTGATCACTACCTTAAATGGAATCTCCTTCTCAAAGCTTAAGGAATCTCTTCATCATTGCCTCCAAAAAGGCAAGATTAAAAAAAAATACAAAATATATATTAACATATAATACAATACGGATATATAATACTTTATATCTATACATACATGTATAAATAATTATATAAATCAAACAAAAAAAAATCAGGTACACTTTTCACACAAACTGCATTTCCGTCTTTTTCTTACAGAAATATATACTCAGTTTTCAGAATGAAAAGAGTATGAAAGAACAAAGCTACTCCTGACCGAGACTATTCACACATGTTAACATATTGCTGGAAGTTATTTAGATACTGTGCTGACAGCCAAAGTAACAATACCTGCAGAATTCAAAATAGTAAAAAGAATATATTCTCTGACAAGAACCTTATTTTTCACTCCTTTGCTGTCTTTGTACATACTGTTCTCGGTTATTTCTCAAACTGATGGAATGTCTACAGAAGTTGTTAAGCTGATACCCAAGGGAACCTCCTTTCACCTGTGGAAGAACTGCAAAAATTTCTGAGAAGTTCCCATCTCCTCAGGGGTCCACAAACTCTCATCAGCCGTGAAGAGTAACATGTCTTTGCAAACACTTTAGTCCTCTTGAGCCTGCTCTCTGGGCAGCTAATTCAGAGGTGGCATATCTACAACCACAGGCAAACCTGTGGATCCTGCAAGCACTTCCAAGCTCTGAGGTTCAGCATTGCAATCATTTCAGTTGCACAGCTGGGTGCACCATCCCATTCCATGTCCTGATTTCCATGCAAGGTTTTCATGCCAGTCTCTGAATATGAATAATGAAGACTTTGAACTGCAAAATGTATCCACTTCAGAGATTGCCAGAGATGCTGCAATGATATTGCCAGATTCAGTTCACAGACACCACCTCACTCATCTGTAAGTAACTGACTTTCAGATGGGGGCTCAAGGATTCTGTATCCTATTAAAAATGCCTCAATCCATCCCTCTTGCTTATTAAATCTAATTAATATTGAATTATAGCAAATTTAAAAGGCCATGGTGTGATTAATTTCACTCATAGTTCTTCAGATTTCTAAAATGAAAAACAATTAGCAGTTGCCATAAAAGCTTGTTTGTGGGTCTTGGCAAGTTGATGTCATGTGCACACATGAAATGTTAATCATATAAATGGTATTGTTTTATGGTAATAGTAATAATGAAAGACCAGAGAAAGAAGAAAAACTCAAGTGTCTTGAGTACCAAGGCAGGACTAAGAGTGCTTCTCACTTTCAGGGTTTTGCTTGTGCAAAAAAAAAAACCCTTTACATATTGCAGCGCTCCTCAACCCAGAGTACAGAGCCACAGCCATTACAGTACGTGGCTGTCACAGCTCATTTAAGGACTCCGATCACTCGTGGCCTGCTAGGCTCAACGTTTCCCCAATGCACAGGTGACAGACATATGTCTATGTCACCAGCTTCATGAGCACAGATCTCTCGGCAGCGGCAGGAGTTCAATGACCAAGTCCACAACAAAACGTTCAGAAGCAAAGCGTCAGAGGTATTGACAAATGGCAGCAACGTTCTGACAGCGGGTGACAAGGTCCCATATGCAAGTGAAGCTTTGTTGTGAGCAAACTGCAAAAGCCTGCTATGGTCAGGGGCTCTCAGAAAAGCCAGGCAAATGAACCATCAACCCTTATTTGTCTTGACGAAACATAAATCTTTTCAGCTGTTGAGGGGGTCAGTGCATGTAAACTAGAGACAGGTTCGAGCTTCCGGATTGAGATGCAGATCTGGATTACAATTCAGAATCATCCTTTTTTCTCCTGCTGAAAAAAAAGGCTTTTCAGGCTTGGTCAGGAGTGTGAGGCTGGGCTTATCTCTATTGCACAGGCCTCACAATGCAAGAAAATACTTGTCTGAAGTACACTGCAAAACCCACAAACCATCTGTCAGAGAAATTTCAACTGACCATGCATTGATTGTCTCCTGGCAAACAAATCTTGCAGGTTCAGAGGTTATATTTCCAGGGAAGCAATCCTAAACTGATTATGAGTGGTTTCACTGTACAGAGGCCTTCTGAGACAGCACTGCAAGTAAAATTCAATACAAGCAACAAGGCTCTGACACCCTGAATGTTTTTCCTGGGTGTGCCAAAGATGAGAGACTTTTCCCTTCTTTCTTGTACACGAGAGAAAACGTGCACTCCTCCCTCAAACACTGACTCAGTTGTTGCACAAGGATTATTGGTACCAATTGCATTTAAATCTCTTCAACACAGTCTTACTTTGGGCTGTTGCCAAGGCTTTAACGGAAGCTTCCCTAAAGCAGCTGTAAAAAAATCATTTCATTTGTGCTAAGATGCACCCTGAACCCAAGCTTGCCTGCCTGGCTTGACTGCCCGTCCTGCCAGCTGACTCTTGGGTGTCAGACCTCAGTTGTTACCATCATCTCGTGCTTTCCCACACTTACACAAAGATTTTCTGATCTGTCTGTCTGTTCACTTTCTATATGTTTCGTGGTGAATTACATTCACCTAGTTGGCAACTGACCTAGAAGAGAACACTGAATCCATACAGCCTGAAATTTTCATGTCGAAACTAAAAAGGAATGTTGTTATTACACTCTTAGGCATCCA
Source organism: Psophia crepitans (assembly GCA_013399095.1). Classification (NCBI taxonomy): domain Eukaryota; kingdom Metazoa; phylum Chordata; class Aves; order Gruiformes; family Psophiidae; genus Psophia; species Psophia crepitans. Next base: position 121,176 of record VWZZ01007375.1, on the reverse strand, counting down.
GACGAGTGGCTGAAAGACTGCAAGTGCAGAAGACTAACAATGGAAGAATTTTATCTCCATATATTCTGGGTAAATGTCATAATGGAGCATAATGATTTTGCACCCTATTTAAACTACATTTTCTTGGAACAACTAGCATACAGAGGAGGACAAGCAATGCTTATTTGTTTACTGAGTACACTATTGGATTTGGATAAAAATGATACTGACATAATGACTATGATTGTCTAAATTTAACATACTTTTAGAAGACAAGTAAAAAAGCAGTCACTGAAAGAACACATAACCAAAAAGGGACAACTATAAATAATAAGGAAGCTTATTAGAAGATTAAGATGAAGATGTTTTCAGAGAGTAGAAACAGAGTAGAAATACAAGTTCAGCGGAAATATAAACCAGTGTAAAAAAAAAAATTAGAACAAAGAAAAAAATGACACAATTAAACTACAAAGGTTAGAAGTTCAAAAACAAACAAACAAAAAGATAATCTCAAAAAGAGCAAGTCACATCCATGCCAAAAAAAAAAAAGAGATGTAGTCTTGGCATGTTCGAAGTATAGAACATGATAGAACAGCAGCAACCTGCTACCAGCTAGCAAAGTCTTTCTCAGAAGCATGAGAAGCAGGAGACTTCTGTGTCATGGGCTCTGTGGGGCTGATGGATGGACGGCATGTAACAGACCACACTTGTAGGGGTACAGATGAATGAACTCTGTACTGGTGTTTGCTATAGAGGAGGTCAGGTTTCTTCAACCATACAGTGCTTTGCAGGGACAATCAGGAGGAGCTGTCTCAAACTGAAGAGCCAGTAGCAAAGGTTTCAGAACAAATAAGTAAAAGAAATAGTAAAAAAAAAATGCTCAAAAAACAGATCTTCGTGAAGAGTTCTGAAGAAATTCAAATACAGAGATATTACCTGGGAGATGTAAACCCTCACTTAAATCAGATGTATTATCTGAAGAATGGAGGATAGAAAGTCTGATGATAATTTCTTGAAAGATTTCCAGGACTAAAGACCAATAAATCTAACTTCCTTCCAGGGAATCAGCAAAAACTATAATAGAAAACAGAATTCCCTCCAAACCACATGCAATCTAGCCCTCTGAGGCTTGGGTTGTGATACCTTTGAGGATTTACAGGGACAGAATCCATACTATTTCTATTCTAGAGTATATATAGCATAAATAAACAATTTTCTTATATTAAAACAAAATAAATAAATGTAATTGCTTAACCCTCACCAGAAAACAACCTTCTTAAAGACTTGGTTGATGAAGTACAGTAAATAGTAAAAACAACTGATAATCTATGTATTTAAATTGATTATGTTGTGTCAAGCAGCCTACACCGATCACATATGATCGGATTCCACAGTTCACGATTCCATGCCGTGTTTCATGTCGTCACTTTTTGCTACGTTCCCATTTACTCTGCCTTATTCTTCTCCTTCCTCTGACTGTTTTTTCCATTTCTCACCTATCATTTTTCTCAAGCTACTGTGCTGACAACCTGTTCCCTGGCCTACGCCATTTCCTGTAATATCTAATGATTTTTAAACTCTTGCTGCTCAGCTAGTTTTCAGTTTGTGTTCTCAACAAAATACAAAGGTCTTCATATAATTTTTGTATACCTTTGTCCAACTTCTTGTCTCGTTAGTGTTGAGAACTGTAGAGCACTTCCCATATTAACCATAGCTCTAGCTTAACCTTGTGACAGCAAGATATTTACCCATGACTACTCAAAACTGATTTGTCTGATTAATTCTGGCTCTTAGCATTTCATCAATAATCATTTGGCATAAAAGTTCTCAAATATTTAACATGACACATTGCATTTCATCTTGCTTTTCACATGCCTTTAGTTTCCCAAGCTTTGATCTTCATTCAAATTCCTGGATTCCGGAGAGCAATGATCACATGTTAAAGCTCTTTTTCTCTGAAATGACCATGACCTAATCAATTTAAAGATGATTTGTAGCCAACAGTCCATCAGTTAAATAGGTTCTATAGCTGCTTGAGCTGCCGGAAAACTATGTGTCAATTTACTACAAAAAAAATCAAAACAAAAAAACCCCCAGCATTGAGCCCTTTTTTTTTGATGTTTAACACTATCCTGTTTTAGAATTAAGATACAAAATTGTTAAACTAATATTACCTTGATGAGTGAAACTTGTTTATAAGTTTCTAGAATCATTCATACAGTTTATGAGCAATTCAACCATGCCAGAACAAGTCCAAGGCCAACATACTGCTGTAGCTACTATAATCAGAACACAGCAGCATTACCTACAGTCATGGGCTCATACTTATCTGCCAATGCGTTGAAACGATGCTTGTGAAAGTAAACATAACTGTGTGTCAGACCGTCTAGACAGGGACAAGTGCAGCCATTAGGCATAACATTGCGTGTACAGTTGACTCATCATGTCATTGCAGCAGATGTCAAATCTGAAAGCATGCTTTAGCCTGTAAGGTAAGTGAAACAGGGTAAGATTATTTCAGAAGTTGAAGATTATGGCCACCAATTTTCTCTTGATTTTTAATTACATATCAGATACTTAGGTCTCTACCTCATACATGAAAATCTCTATAAGGACATGTAAGAAGAGAGGGCTTTTTCTTAAACAACTGTTTGTTAAAATCAATTTCAAGTGCTTATTAATATCCAAAACAAAACAACTTGGCAGTGAGGTTCAGTACTTTTTTCCAGAGAAATCAATGGCAAAACTTCACATGGAAATTAAGATTTTAAATGCATTAATATTCTCAGACAGTGGGTTCTAATAAAAAATTGAGTCAAAAACTTCTCATCTTAAAGATGACCAAGAAGAACAGAGAAATAGATTTCAAGAATATAAAAAGTTTTTGCAAAAGAAAAATAACAATATTTGTTGAGAAAGGATAATAAATAAGGAATTTAAACTGAACTTTAAAGTGAGAAAGCTCAGCTTCGACAAAAAGAAAAAACTTCCTAATGTTAGCAATTGTGAAATAGCAGGCTAGGGAACCTGGAGAGATGTTCAAGTCTTAAAATATGAGCATTTCTCAGTCACATGACCTCCTCAGGGGTTTTGACAGAGTACAGAATAATTGCAAATATTATACAGCAACAGTCAGCAGGAGCTCAGTAACCGCAGATGGCAGCAGCCTGAGCCCTCCTACCCTCTGAGTGACAACAGAGCGTAACTGCTGGCTGTCAAGCTTCTGCACTAGTCAGTGAATTACCAACACCAGTTCAACTAGAGCAAGGGAGTGAATACAAATTATTACAGGAAGCAGGTCTATCTGGTTATCATTTCTCTGTCCCAGAAGAACTGAGCTTTTGCTCATTCAGAGAGTGATAAAAGGCTCACCTTAAACTTGCAAAAAAAAATAATAATAATAATAATCACAATCATCTGTGAGAAGTTAAACAGGCCTAACTTACCCTACCTTGAGGGAAAAGAATCAATCCCAAATCCTTTCCAGGCTTATTTCCTATTATTCTAATGATCCTATTGGCCCAAAGAAAGAAAGAAGGGAAAAATTTTACTTCCACCAGTTGCGCTAGCAAATACACTACAGGATGTCATTATATTTCATTGCTTTTGTATACGTGGATATTGTAAAAGCTATTCCTTTCCAGGTACTGGAAACTAAAAGAGATCAGGGACTCCTATTCCATGCTAAGGAATGTCCACACATGCAAGTAATCCAGTGATGTTCTTCCAAAATAACTATATGCACATAGAAACCCTTACTGAAAACGAGCAGTATGAATGTCCAAAAATAACTTAAACACAGATTACATGAACATTACAACATTACATGAAATGACTCGAGAAATGGCTTCATGGGTTAAAGAAGAGAAAACAGACTACAGATATTTCTATTCTACCATTTCTGTTGAAGTTTTTCTCTCTTCTCCATCTTACTCTGTTTTTTTAAGTGACAAGCATTCACTAATCAAATGTGAAGACATGACACTACAATTCAGACACCCAATAGCTAAAGAAAAACAATTTAGAGGCACATTAGAGATATAGTTCCATCTCAATCCAACACTTTTGTTATGAAGAGGATGTCTAATACATCCTAATACATAGGAATAAACAGGAAGGAAAAGAGCAGATCTGCACCGAGACATGAAAAACTGCTGTGGAACCTGTTAGATGGCAGCAAGAACAAAAAGTTGGCTTGGTAAGTTTAAAAAAAATTGTCATTATCAATAATAGTTGTCTTGAGGTTTCTTCTGTTCTTTGCACATATGAACATGATTACCACAATTAGGATAGCATCTGAACTGACTAACCTTTCATACTATTTTATATTAACCAAGAATATAACTTATCTAAAATTTTGGTGGAAGAGTAACTATTGAGATCAAGAATGAATCCTTCAGAACTTTATGTTGAAACTCCTTTATTTTGTTCCAGATTTTGAAGAATTTGCTTTTTTGTTATCACATTCAAAAACTTACCTGGATAATAGTCATGAGCATTTGCCATAGCTGCTCTCAGAAAGTTCTCTTAATTTTAGGCACCTCTTTACTGGAGTTCAACACTCTCAGATAGATTGCTTCAATAATCACACAGTTCTCCTGTATTCCCTAACCTGATGCCTTCTTAATGTGAGACAAGTATTAGTAACATCCCCTCCTGCATTTTATGACCTATGTACTCAGATAAATACTGTTGTGCAGTTCCTCCATTAGGATTTCTCTTGAATTTGCTGTTTCCCTATAACCCCCTCCTAGCATTTTTACAGTGTATATAGAGTTTAAAAGTATGTCGTCATGCAAATGTCTATTCCAGTAATTGCCTATGGGCCTCAAGGCTGGGTTAAATTCTATTCATAAATCAAGGTGTAAGTTCCTTAAATCATTACTGTTAGAGCATGACTGCCAAACCTGTGTCATTTCTGAGAATGGAAACAAATGAAACTCCAAATTAATTTTTATGCTCAGCAGCAGTTTGAAGCCACTTAAAACACTTTCTTTAAGAATGTTTCCTTAGCATCTTTTTTTTCCTCTCAGATCACCCTAATTTCATCAACAGTTGCCTAACTTATCGCATGAGTTTGCTTCACATACAAATATTAACATACGGAAATCCGAAAGGGCTACAAAGCCTTAAAGTGATTCAAGGCACATTTTTTTTTACGTAGGGATACTGGTCCTTCCAGCATACAAGTAAGGACTAGTAGGTGATAACTGAAGCCTCGGAATGGACTCTGACTGTGACTGGAGATAAAAGAGGCCTCAGAGAAAGACCTCATTCAGGTCTGCTGTTCTGGACTCTGATTCTCCCAGGCAGGTCTGGCTGTGGTAGGTAAAAGCAAATATGATGCTTTTTGTCCACCACGCACAAAGCTAGGAATTTCTTCTTTTTTCTTGGTGTCTGTCCTTTTTTTGTCACTTCCAAATCAAACAAACTTTCAGCTCCACTGGCATTTCTGCTGCAGCCACGGCATGTGTACAGCGTAACGATGTTTGTCCTTAAATCAGGCAAAGCTGTCATGTAGCTGGAGTGACAGGTTCACACTCTGATAAGTTGCCATGATTTCTATACAAGTTTTAAAAATAAGGTTGATGAATAGGTTGAATAACATGAAACTAGGGTGGCAGCCTGAAACAAAGCCCAAAGGTAGAACATAGCAGAACATATAGATAAAACACCCTGACAATGAAATAACAGTATGACACTTCCTCTCCTGTCCCATTCTATCAGTGTTCAAGACTACTGTCAGGCGAGCAGTAGTATAATTGGCAACTGATGATCTAGTTGCCCTCATATTGTCAATAAAGTAATCATAGAATCATAGAATGGTTCAGGTTGGAAGGAACCTCAAGGATCATCTAGTTCCAACCCCCCCTGTCATGGGCAGGGACACCCTACACTAGACCAGGTTGCCCAAAGCCCCATCCGGCCTGGCCTTGAACACAGCCAGGGATGGGGCCTCCACAACTTCTCTGGGCAACCTGTTCCAGTCCCTCACCTTCCTCACAGGGAAGAACTTCTTTCTAATGTCCAACCTAAATCTAACCTCTTTTAGTTTAAACCCATTACCCCTTATCCTATCACTGCACTGTGGAGGTATGCACACTTTGAGCCAAAAGGCTCTGGCTGGTTCTTTAGTGGGATATAAATGCAGAAAACTGGTTTTAAAACCCTCATTGTCAAACAAGAGGAAAGTTCCTTGGGAATGCTGAAGTCCATCAACATCTTGCAACCTGGAAACAGCCCTACCCTTTAGTCCTCAATGTGGGAAAGAGCTTATTTGTGAGAAGGATCTACAGAGCCTGGCTTTCACTCTGTTGTAGAACCATTGTAAGCAGCCAGCCCACTTTTGGTGAAATGATTACAAGCTCCCTACAACAGGTAGTGTTAGAGAATTTTAGCTGTATGCCAAGAAAACAAAAGCCTAAAGTCACTCATGACTTGCAGAGTTAGACATGAAACAGCTGTTGAGCTTGTGACAATCATCTAGCTAGATGACTAGTCCATAGCTTTTTAATTGGCCTTTCTATTCTCAGTCACTGCTTTGAGAATAGATTTTTTTAAGTACTGGCTGTCATCTACCATCTATGATCTATTAATGATATGATATGATATGTTCAGCTTCCATGAAACAATTTATTTTGAGTTCAAGAAAATATTCCCCACTGATAGATACCATCAGAACTGATGCAAAGCAGCCCCTTCTTGGGAGCCGCATCAGACAAAACCAGGACTGAACTTGTCTACTTGTGAAAAAGATTAAACATCCACTGCATCTGTCTGTTCTTGACCACTTTTTACGCATATTGTCCAATGCAGACAGATAACCTTGCAATTCAAGTTTCACCCCCTCTTATCAGAATAATTTTTCAAAATTCTTTATCTACATGGAATTAGGTCTTGGGTTTAGAATTTTTCTTGAAAAGATTAGATTCCTTTGCTTAACAGAAATCGCAGAACAAACTATCAGAAACCCTGGGAAATTATAAACTGCAAATGATTCCCCCTTCTGATTTTCAGCCACACTCAAGCTCCTGCTAGGAAGATCACTTTCTTCTTATAGAATCATAGAATCGATTAGGCTGGAAAAGACCCTTGAGTTCACTGAGTCCAGCCTTAAAACTAGCACTGCTAAGTCCACCACTAAACCATGTCCCAGAGCACCACACCTATATGTGATTTAAATACCTCCAGGGATGGTGACTCAACCACTTCCCTGGGCAGCCTGGTCCAGTGATTGACAACCCTTTCAGTGAAGAAATTTCTCCTAATACCCAGTATAAACTTCCCCTGACACAACTTGAGGACATTTCTTTTCGTCCTATTACTTGTTACTTGGGAGAAGAGACCAACAGCCACCTGGCTCCAACCTCCTTTCAGGTAGCTGTAGACAGCAATAAGGTCTCCCTCTCAGTCTCTTCTTCTCCAGACTAAACAACCCCAGTTGCCTCAGCTGCTCCTTACATGACTTGTGCTCCAGACCCTTCACCAGCTTCACTGCCCTTCTCTGGGCATGCTCCAGCACCTCAATGTCCTTCTTGTAGTGAGGGGCCCAAAACTGAACACGGTGCTTGAGGCGTCGCCTCACCAGCGATGAGTACGGGGGAACAATCATTTCCCTACTCCTGCTGGCCACACTATTCCTGATACAAGCCAGGATGCTGTTGGCCTTCTTGGACACCTGGACACACTGCTGGCTCATAGCCAGCTGTCGATCAAAAGCAACACTGAGTTCAACCATGTTCTTACCTCGGTGATCAGCTCAAGTCAATTTCAGGTCAGAGATTACAAAGCAGAGCAGCATAGCAACTCGCCAATTCTCTTGAGTATCTGTGAGGCCCCACATAGGACAGGAATCCTTTCATCCACTCACGTAGATAGGAGGTATGATATCCAAGGCTATCAGCAGACCACAAACATTATCTCCACTTAAGTTATATTTGTATCTGATATTCCTGTAGTAATTATCCTGCTTTACTTTAAAATACTTAATTCAATTAGACAGATGAAAATATCACAGGTTGTATAAATGCATGCTGCAAAAGAAGTGTGCTAGAGGACCTCTGCATCTTTGGATATAGTTTTGGCAGATGTCCTGATTGCAAACACAATCTCTTTAATGTTCAAATTATGTTCTCTTAATGGTGTTTGCCCTCAGTACATTGGCTGTAATTTACAAGCTGTAAAGCTACAAATCCAGTTTGTGCCTGCTGCTGTAGGTATTATTGCTCTATTAATATCTATTAAGTCTCTGAAATACATTAAGATTCACATTCAACATATTTTTCATTGAATGTTTCAGTCTAATGCATATTAAATAAAAAGTCTAACAGTCAGGAAGCAAATAACACTGTCTGGAATCAAAAAGGAAAAACAAAAAATCTGAATGTGTTTAAAAGACATTATTACATTTGCACCTGAGGGACAGGTTAACAAGCTAACAGGAATTGGTAGAAAGCCAACATTTAAAAAGACATTGCTGTCAGTATCAGCAAGTAAAATAAAATCCAAAATAATTGGGGAGGGGGGGTTAGCACCTAACTTAGATTTCTAAAAAGCATAAATAAAATTTCACACCTACCTCATTAAGTGCTAAGAAAACTTTGTTATGTCCCTAAATTCTATGAATAAAACCCCTGACATTTGAGTGACGATAACTGTCAGCAGGGTTTTGAGTCCATCTGATGGCACTTTGGAACACCTGCAGCTTTCCAACTAATAGGGAACAAAATAAACATTTTTTTGGATCAGCAACATTTCTACTGTAAGCAAGAAGTGAACAAGTAACATCCCAAAGATCTAGAAAGAAATATTACACATGAAGATTTTTCCTACATACATCTGAAATTAATGATGGTATAAAGAGCTTGAGTGGACTAAGTATAGCCAAATGAGGAGAGAAAAGTGTGTGTGAGGATGGCACTATGCTGCAGTACTCGTGAATTTCCAAGATAAGAGATTGAAATGCCACAGAGATCAGAATTTACTTGCCTTTTCCACACATCATGTAATAAATATTTCACTGAATGATAAGAATGAAAAAATACCTGACATGAATTTTCTGCCTTCTGATCCCAAGTATACATAGGGACTGACCAAATAACGTACAATTAACCAAGAAAAAGAGCACAGGGAGTGCTGCGTACCAATGGATGACACTTTCCAAGCAGCACGGCTGGAAGACAGCAAGCCTGTGCTCTGTGTGCATTCCAACACTCACTGCAGAGAGCACGTTTCTACAGGATCACTAGAGATGAATGTTTCCAAATGCCGCTAAAGACTTCTCTGAGATTCTAAGAAATACACAAAACAGAAGAAAAACAATGAAGTCATCACAGCAATGCAAAAGGAAGCAGTATAAATACAAAAGCTGTTATTAATACGTTGAAAATATTGTCTTCAATACAGAGATACATCTTGCCTTGCCATACTTCCCCTGTCTAATATATAAAGTTGAGTAGGAGAAAAGCTTCCTATTGTGGTCATTGCTTTAGCAGGTTATGGGCAATCTTTCTCTCTCAGCTCTCCGAAATGCTACCAGTTCCATGCCCCTTTATTTGTGGGTTATTTACAGTTTCATAAAAAAAATTACTAGCAATAAAAGACCAAATTGTGCCAGAATTCTTGATTTTTACCTTTTCTAGATTTTTTTTCCTCACAATCCTAATATCCTTTGCAGAAAGTTCTTTAGGATATAACAAGCTAAGGAAAAAATCTTTAATAACTATTGTAAGGAAGTCCTATTTAAATAGCATGTTTCATGATTCATATAATTTTTATCTACTTGTTTCAACAGTGCATTATACTATTTCCCCTTTAGCACTGAATAGCTAAAAAACAAAGTAATTCCATGTCTAGTCAGTACCATCTAGAAAAATCACACAGGAGCAGTTAGTATTTTCACAATCAAAAAAACTGTCGTATTGTCAGCCTGAAGGGCTGGCTCATATTCCTTCATGACTATTGTATATAGAACACTTTGTGATTATAACTGGAATTGCAGACATCCACAACAGTGATTTAAAAATGAGTTTTGCAGACCAGTTATAAACTTCTGGGTTTTGCAGAGCAGCTATAAGCTCATAAAGGAAACTCACAGAACGACAGAATGGTTGATGTTGGAAGGGACCTCTGGAGATCATCTGGTCCAATCCCCTTGCTCAAGCAGGGCCACCTAAAGCTGGTTAACCAGGACCATGTCTGGACAGCTTTTGAATATAGGTCTAAGGATGGAAACTCCACAACTACTCCAGGGAGACCTAATTGCGGCCTACCAATACCTAAAGGGGGCCTACAGGAAAGATGGAGAGGGGCTGTTTACAAGGGCAGGGAGTGACAGAACAAGGGGTAATGGGTGTAAACTAAAAGAGGTTAGATTTAGATTGGACATTAGGAAGAAATTCTTCACTGTGAGGGTGGTGAGGCACTGGAACAGGTTGCCCAGAGAAGCTGTGGAGGCCCCATCCCTGGCAGTTTTCAAGGCCAGGTTGGATGGGGCTTTGGGCAACCTGGTCTAGTGGAGGGTGTCCCTGCCCATGGCAGGGGGGTTGGAACTAGGTGATCTTTCAGGTCCCTTCCAACCCTAACCATTCTATGATTCTACTCTGGGCAACCCATGCCAGTGACTGGTTACCCTCACAGTAGAGAAGTGACCTGGCTCCATGTAGTTTGCACCCTGCCTTCAGGTATTTATACACATTGATTAGACGCCCCATCAACCTTCTCCAGGCTGAACAGTCCCAGCTGTCTCAGGCTTTCCTCATAGGTGAGATGCTCCAGATCATTCACCATCTTCATGGCCCTTTCTTGGACTATCTCCAGAATGTCCATATCTCTCATGTACGAGGGAGACTAGAACTGGACACAGTACTCCAGGTATGGTCTCACCCAGTGCCAAGCAGAGGGGAAGGATCACTTCCCTCAATTTTCTGCCAAAACTCATAATGCAGCCCAGGATATCATTCACCTTCTTTGTGGCAAGGGCACATTGCTGGCTCACGTTCAACTTCAGGCCCACCAGGAGCCCCAGGCCCTGTTCTGCAAAGCTGCACCTGCCCACTCCCATCCACCATTCCAGTGTTTTGGTTTGCTTTTTTTTAGTTTGCTAGTGCCAGTACTAGGACATGCGTGCAATCAGCTGCATCAACACAGCTAGGAAAGATGGCAAAACACAGCTTTATATCACTACGTTTCTGCTTCTAGATTTTATTTTTGAAATAAATTATTAACTGTGGTATGAGCAACAGGACTGGAAAGTGAGTCCAGCTCATACAAAATAAATGTTAATCTCCTCTTCAGGAAGAATAGAAAAGCTTCTTTTTTCAAATAAGTAAATAGTTATAAGACTATTCTTAGGTGTAAGATCTCCATTTTGAGAGAAGAAAGATGATGTAATCACTAAAATACAAGTCAAAGAATCAAGATACTTTGATCCTACAGCTTGGAATGAAATAGGTCCACAACAAATTCTCAAGAACTTACTATTCTCATCTGTGATATGAGAGGTTTGACTGAACAAAAAGTTCCACCAGATTTCTGGTCCATGGGTAAAAGAGCTAAGCTATTGTTAGCTCCTCTGTCTCTTTGTACAGCTTTTGCATCCATAAGATAAGGATCCTAATTTTTACCTTCTTTGGGTGCTAAGATATTTAGGTAATTAATGTTTATAAAGCACTTCAGAGTCTTAGATGGAAAGCTGCACAGGAATTAAAATTACTACTAGGTTTCCCAAATGTTACAAAAACACAGTTGTCTTGTCTCATCTAAACACAACTGGTATTGTCAGACTCTCAGAGGTAATAACGACTTTTCAAAACATTTACCATGATTTCTAGTCTTCTTCCCTCCTTCTCCATCTACTTCATCCCAGTGATACACAGTAATAATCTTTACCTCCTTCTGTAACTGAATGGAAAAAACTTGCAAAAACCTTCCTCAAATATGAAAGAATAATATTAAAACATCCAACAAATCTGAAGGCTTTTTATAAACATACAAATGAGTCAAAGCTACAGGGTGTTAGTCCCTACCATTAAGCATATTTAAGCTTTAACATTTTACTTGGTAATGAAGCAAACATGTAGAATAATTACTGTCAAGCAATTAACACATTTTAGTGAAGAGGAAGTATATAATTTGCTTTAGGAAAAAGGAAAGCAGTATATGCTACAGTGATGATTACAGAAAATCAGACCAAAATTCACTGTATTTTCTTTTACAGATTATGGTAAAACATGTTTTAGAATATCCTTAAATATTTTTTTCAAGTTTATTTTAATGCAATGCATTGGGCTTCTCTCTTTGAAGCAGCAAGCAGTGAACATTTGCAAAGCGCAGACTTGATAAATAGGAATGAGACCAGACAGGGCAAACAAGCACACATTCAAAAAGATGGGTAACCCCTCTACATTAAACAAAAGATTCAGCTTGTTGCCAAGGATGTTTGACTGAAGAACTAAGAATATCCTCTAGATCTTTCTGAGGTGTACAAAAGAACAGTGCAGCTACAGAAAAATACACAAAATCAAAGAAAAAAACTTGGAAATCAAAGAAAACTTGGAAAACAGCCTGAGCAAATGCATCTCTCCCCTACGTATAAGCATGTTATCTTCTCATAGGCTGATAACAACAAGGCAGGGATACATAAGCAATTGGAACAGAAGGTGATAAAAGGTTAGGTTAAGAATTGATTTTAAATTAGAATTAAAGCTTGGATAGCACAACGGTTGGCAATAGCTTGGGGTAAATATGGAGATTATCTTTTTCCACTGCTAATAATTCTAAGAAAATTCCTTTTGATTAGAAGCTATACATACCTTCCAGGCATCCTGCAAAAGGACACAACTTTCAAAACACATTTTAGTGGCAGCTTCAACAAAGTAAGTCTTCCCTGAGTACTCAGTACAATAGTCTCATTGTGCTGGGTGTTTGCTCACTGCTCGAGGTCTATATTGCAGCCATGTTACATGTTTTTCTATGTTATGTTGGTAAGAGCAAGCTGCAAGAATCCTTCCCCCACAGGAATCCTTCAATCCCCAGATTCTAAAGCAATGTAACCTGATCTTCTGCGCGTGAGCTCAGTGCTAAATGTACCAATGCAAAGGTCACAGGGTTCAGAAAATGCATGAAGGAGACTAATGGAGTCTCATTCTTGGAAAGAATAAGGTTGCCCTCCTTATAATAAGCATTTATTGAGCAAGGGAAGTCTCATCTCAACAAATAAACTGTAGTGAGGTAGCCTGATCAGATATTCAAAATACTCCACAATGTATAGCGATTTCAGCAAAACAGTGCTGAATTATTACTGTTGTGCTTTGTATTTACTAGACTTTTTCAATGGTTGCCCCACAATTCTGCTGTGTCAAGTAGACTCAGTTTCATCTACTGAAATCTGAATACGAAGTGAGTTTCCTATTGGTAAAAAAGGTTTGTACCCACTGATTTCCACCAGCACATCTCTCAGCAGTCACTTCTTGCTGAGAACAGGGCTATGTCTGCTACTCCTTCATGTCAGGAACATCTATTTCCATCCACTCTATAATTATTTTTCAATTAAAAAAAAAATCACTATTAGCGCACTGCCATTTAACTCTCAGGAAAAACTCTTTCTGAAAGACAGTGAGCAGGTCACTCAAGGCAAAGCTCTAATTGACTGCCAGGTTTCCTTATTCAAAGAGGGTATTCAAACCGTATATAAAGGAGGATGGGAAATGTCTGTCTCAAAGAAGGGAAGATGACAAATAGGTCAACATTAATTTAAGCCACACTGAAGATATCTTTAAAAAGAGCTGTCTGCGGTTACAGAGTGCTACACCTCCTTCATTTATTTAATGCCTCCTCTCTGCAATATAAACCTAATTGCAGAAATGATCCATTCAGCACAACATAATTTAAGACTAATAGATTGCATTGTAGAGCTTTACAAAAGCCTCTGGGGTTCACTGTGCTGCTGCTGGGTCCTACAGGTCTTCAGAAGAGGACCATTCATACCAACACTGCTAACAGGTGAAAAATTGGTCAGTTCTGTTTCTGCTTGGCACACTGTTCTCTCCAGTTTATTTTCATTGGCTGCATTTGGCCTACAAATGAATCACAACAGAAACTAGATACATAACCCTTCAGGCATATGTTGTGTCATCAGCTGTGGGCCAGAGCATCAGACTCACTACATCAAACTGACGTGTTCTACCAACATTCATGATCTTGTATAATTCCACTGTATCATGGCCTGTCTGAGAAAAGGTAAAGAATTAATTGGCATGATATCCAGGTAAAGAGATGTAAACCTTCGATTTCAGATACTGCTAATTACAACAAATTTTTTAAAACCCTTCTAAATTAAGTCAATAAACGTTGTTTCAATTATTGTATTTGTAGAACACGTACATATTATACTGTGGAAGAAACTCAGGAAGGTAGTCCATGGGATAACCTCATCCCTGCATTGCCCAAGGACCAGGTACAAAAGATGAGAAAATTATACATAGCCTCATGGAGGAAATTATCTGACCTACACCCTCCAATAGTATAGAATCACAGAATAGTTTGGGTTGGAAGGGACCTTTAAAGGTAATCTAGTCCAAACCCCCCCTGCAATGAGATCAGGCTGCTCAGAGTCCCACCCAATCTGACCTTAATTGTTTCCAGGGATGGAGCATCTACCACCTCTCTGGGCAACCTGTTCCAGTGTTTCACCACCCTCATTGTAAAAAATTTCTTCCTTCTACCTAGTCTAAATCTACCCTATTTTAAAACCACTGCTTCTTGTTCTATTGCAACAGGCCCTACTAAAAAGCCTGCTCCCATCCTTCTTCTAAGCCCCCTTTAAGTATTGAAAAGTTGCTATATGGTCTCCCCAGAGCTTTCTCTTCTCCAGGCTGAACATGCCCAACCCTCTCAGCCTGTCTTTGCAGGAGAGGTGCTCCAGTCCTCTGTTCATTTTTTATGGCCCTCCTCTGGACTTGTTCCAACAGGTCCTTGTCTTTCCTGTACTGGAGACCCCAGAGCTGGACACAGTACTCCAGGTGGGGTCTCATGAGAGTGGAGTAGAGGGGGAGAATCACCTCCCTTGACCTGCTGGTCATGCTGCTTTTGATGCAGCCCAGGACACAGTTGGTTTTCTGGGCTGCCAGCACACATTGCAGGGTCACATCCAGCTTTTCATTCACCAGTACCCCCAAGTCGTTCTCGGCAGAGCTGTGCTCAATCCCTTCATCCAGCAGCCTGTATTGATACCAGGGCTTGCCCCAACCCAGGTGCAGAATCTTGTGCTTGGTCTTGTTGAACTTCACAAGGTTCACATGGATCCACTTCCTGAGCTTGTCCAGGTCCCTCTGGATGGCATGCTGTCTCTCAGGCATGCCAACTGCACCACTCAGCTTGCTGTCATCTGCAAATTTGCTGAGGGTGCAACTATGTCATTGATGAAGATATTAAACAGTACATGAGTACATCCTCATAGTCAACATGATCTTTTCAGTAGCCAGAAGCAGTAATAGTCAAACTATTCTTCACGGAGCCCTGCTATAAAGGACTTGGGATACTCACAGGCTGCTGAAACACCACAGTTTAAGGGCATGTTCTGCTGCTCAGTTCACGAAGCCAGCACTCTCTTCCCATCCATCAGCAGTGCAACGCAGGCTGCGCCAGATGCACAGGCAGAGACCTAAATATTCAGACCACATCTTTGGCAAAGAGACTTATTTTCTATCTTATATGGTGGATCTCCAGTTTTCACCTTTCCCTTTTTATCCTACTGTGGCACTGTGCTACGCTAAAAAACAGCGATCTGACCACTTTTTCAGCCATATGGTCACGCACTCAGCAACCTCAATTCACCGTGTTGGCAAGGTCTGAAACATTGTCTTTTGTCAAATTAATATAGCTGATCACACATCAGCCAGACCATACTGACCACACTTCAGCAACAAAGCCTGCCTTCTTTTCAGACACATGGGAATATTGCTGCCGTGTTAATGACTTGTAGCTTTTGAGTGCACTAAGAGCATCACACAGGCTACAAGAGGAGGAGTCAGTGCATTTTGAAAAGTTCTGAAAGCTGTAATCACGCCATACAGTAATATCATTGGAAACAACAGGCCGTAAGCCTCGTACTGAATTTGCAAGGCTTCAGGCCTGAGGCTTGTCAGCCTTGCTCTGTCTAAGTATGTCTTTGTTTTACTTGGCCTAGCTGCGTTAGAAATGTCTCTAACTGACCAGTTGGGTACTTATAATTCGTTTTACTGTTGTTTACCTTTGCGTAGTACAACCATAGCTTTATATAGACAGCATTAAAAAGCAATTACTCTATGCAGAATGAGATACTTATGACTCCTACGTAATGATGCAGTATGAGGAAATATAGGCCTGGTCTGAGAGCAGAGACCTTAAGGAGTGGAGAGACAAGATGCGATATAGAGGAGTACAGGTATGATGGGATGATACCCATGAGGAGTAACAAAATGCAGACCTGGACAAAATCGGGTATAGGCGTAGCTAAGAGAACAAAGAAGCCATGTGCAGTACATGTAAAATGCACCACACATTATATATCTAAATGTATCGCGGAGCTGCAGATCAATGAAGAAATCGCAAATGATTTAAAAGTGCATTGGCAGATGTATAAAAATTATCCTGAGTGGTGGATCTTAGAGTGAGGAAGAAGAAACCATCGATATGAACATCCTATTCCTCCTGGCACAGGACTCTAGATGCAGACAGCTCACAGTAACACGCCCCACCAGAACAAAACCAGTGACCTTGGGGGACACAGCAGCAGTGAAAAGGTGAGCGTAACCTCCCAAAATAGGGAGAAGCTAGGAAGTGTTTGCAAAGCAATTTTAACTGCAGTATTATTATTATTCTCTCTTATTCTGCAACAGATCTAGACTAATAATGATTCGTAAATTAGATTGCTAAGATTTCAGCTATACTAATTAAAAAATAACAGATAAATATATTTATATACACACACAGACATAGCTATATATAAATGTGTGCTTCCTCTTTTTCTGTAAACAAGACTGAGTCTAGCAGACTACTGATTCCATTGCTGAGGCTAACTCCCAACTCTACATTACACCAATGGAGATGGAGGTAAATGGAAGACAGTACTGACCCTATGGTAAGTTTAAATTTTGAGCAAAACTTAGTAAGCCCAGCTACAGCTCAAGTCAGGGAACATGTCCTGATTGGTGAAATTACAAACATAGCAATTCTGGGAAAGAAAGACATTAGGTGAAAATATGACAGTGAACAATTAGTTCAATTATGGAAACAAAACCTTAATAAGTGTTTAGTTTGGTAGGAAATTTGAGAACTCGATTGTCAAATATTTTCGCTCTAAATGACTAGCTCTTTCATTACGATTCTCACCATCTCCTGTTGAGAACAGTTGAACAGAAAGGATTCCTATGACTTGGCTTCCTGCAAGTCAAGAAACAAAATTAATTAGAAGACCTTTCTTTCCAGTTGCTGTTGCCTATCTAGAAACATTGAATAATGAAACTTTTGGTTGAGAAGTTTTTAAATTCAAATGCATGAAGAACTCATACAATCAAAACCAAACATTCTCAAATGTTTTCCTCTTTTCACATATCCCATAATGCAGTCATTCAGAATTGCCAGTTCTTCCTAAAAGAAAGACAAAATCCATACATGCTGAAATTGTGTATATTATTTGGTTTGGGGAAATCAGTGCTAGAAGCTTTCTTGTTTTCAGCCTTGTTGTTGGCCTTTCTTCTTTAATGAACATAATTCCAGAAGTTCATAATTTAATTGTCAAATTCTTGATATGAAATACCAATAATAAGGCAGTAATTCTATAAGGTATAATGACTCTAAGAAATACAGTCTTTAAATACATTATTCTATGACTGTAAACAGGAATTCCCTTCTAGAATAAAACTAATGATTTGATCCAATGTCAGCATTTGATTATTCAGGGATATGACAGGGGATTGGGAAATTATTCAGATAGAGCACAACATGTAAATCAGGCTACAGAATACACAGAGTACATTCTCCTGAAAAAGTACTTGTAATCAGATGACTGTAGGAAGTAGGTGGAAGTATAAATACTTAAAGGCAGAATACTATATAATCTCGTATGTCACTGCTGCCAAGCAAACTGAAGGAAAGGCCTACATAAGTCACAGTTTAGATTAACTTCCAAATAATCAAAGGTTAGCTGCAGTTTAGTTCAGTGTTTCAACATTGTTAGTACTGAACTTTGTGGAACCTTTATTAATTAGCTATATAATAAGTACACAGCTATGCTCGTTTGTCTGATTGTTTGCACAGGTTACATTAAAGACTACAAGCATACAAGAAAAAAAAGATACACACCTCGAAGGATACCAATTATGCACTGTATTGGAGCGCAGGAGATGTAGATCCCGTTCTCAAATTTGCTCATGATATGCTGAATGATACTGGGCAACGGATTTTTGGTTTCTGTGTTTCCCTAAATATGCTTTATATTATCTATACGCAATTTAACCATACAGAAATTATTCATAGCAGAAATGGCTCTTGTTACTTTTCATGCGATGGGAGACACAACAGACCCTCATCTCAGTGGAGTACATCTATGTATTAATGCCATGAATTACTTAACAGTTTAGATAACGAATCTTCTGTGGCAGTTGATTGCCCTACATGTAAAACATATCGGCTCTTTTCCAAAACAGCCAGCGTGTCAGTTCAGTTGCAGCCAAGGAGAGGAAAAAAAAAAAAATCCCAGTGAGCACTAGGAAAGAAACAGAACAGATCACCAGTTCCTTGGTTTGATTCGCCTTGGTGGCTGCAGCTGTACATGTCACCGATCCACCTCTCATCTTGTAGTTACTGGGGAGAAGTCTACTCTCCTCTGCTGGCCAACAGCTAGTATTTTGCTTTTCACGGTCACAAAAAAGACAACAAAATTTGCTTCAAAGTTAACAGCACTAAAAATACATTAAGAGAAACACAGTAATTAATTAAACTCTATTTCTCAACGACAATAATGCCATCAAGTATGAATGAACACTACACTATCACACAAATACAGACAAAATACAAGCTATGATACTTCTAAACATGCTTGAAATAAGGTCCAAATTATTTTTAAGGCATACAATGCACTCTGACAATTTAAAATTATAGGACATTTCTGAAAAAAAAAGATATTAAAATAGGTTACTTTAAGTGTAGATTGGTTTTACACTATTAAAATGGAAAATTATTGTGAGAATTCATATGTAATTTGAGTAGGACCTGCATATCAAGGTTGAATTTAAATGAAGTCTTTTGGATAAAATATCAGTGTAATCAGCTCCACAGGCGGCCGTATATACTGTGGATTTATTTTATAATCCATCAGATTTAACCATAGTGCATTCCCTTTCCCCATTCTAGCAAAGCAAAACTAACGCTCTGAACTAGAATAGTGACTAATTTCTAGCAGTAACATTGCAGGAAATGCATCATCTACGGTGATTCATGCAACTACCTGCTGGTGGTACCTTAAGAATCACGTATCCTGACCCTTAACAGACATTTGCTGTCACTAGCATACTACTGTGTAGACGTAAAGATAGTGCCCAATGACTTTCCACATTACACATATGAGAAAAGAGGACAGATTTTTTTTTTTTCCCCACATGAACAGTGGGTCTCTTTTCACTGCCTTGCAATTCAGAGTGTTGAAGTCACACATTATAGGTGAAATAACACTCGAATTGTCAGGAAATGCATGCCAGTTAAGCTATTTGTAGTTACAAACAAACCACTGGGGGAAAAACAAACAAACCTTTGCCAGTCTATGAAGAGTACACAACATACATCTGTATCAAATGACTTGTGAGTAAATATCTGTGACCATAACGCTAATAATTTTCAACAGAGTTAGTAGAGCTATATCACAAAGGCCATTCTGGTTATTTTCAACAGTTATGATTGCCACAGCATCAACTGCAGAGAAAAGCCTGTGTACTTAGTAACTATTCCTTACCAAACTGCAGACAAAAAATAGCTTCTCTGTTACTGCAGTGAGACATTTTTATCTCCATTTAATACAGACTGAATAAACATTGAAATTCTGAAAGTGCTTTTAAGTACTACAGTTTTGATTAGCAGCAAAGCATGTATTTCATTTACTTAGTCTGTTAAACAGTAAATAAATGTGAATTTAAATGTATGTAAATGCATGACATTTTATATACACAGATCTATACAATGTGTGCCTAAAGACAGACATATAATATACAGACATTTTGAAATAGCAGTAAAACCAACCGTTTTAAAATAACAATCATCCTTTCAGAAGCTATGCCAGTTACAAATAACGACTATTAACATGTCATACCAGTATTAGAATTTGCTACCATCCAAATGTAAGTAGAAAAATTCCTTCTAAACATTAAAATCATCCTGATGGAGTTTAATCTGTTTCTAATTCTGGTACAGTGAACCTACATACATTTTCTGTCTGGTCATATTACAAAGCTCTTTTTCTTCCCATAGAAGACATACACAGACATAAATAACGTTACAGGCTTTGAACTATCATTCCAGAAAGTCTATCTGGCAATTCTTTAACAAAACAAAAAAAAAGAAGATATGTACTGTTGGGAATTGTGTTTTCCTCCTGATGTATAAACCTGGAAGCGTCTTTCCCAATGTTCCTTGTAAAGTGCTTATGCTGTAAACAACACTAAAGTTAACAGTAACATCCTGAAATATCATGTGAGGTCTCTTGAAGCTGTCCCACATTGGAATTCCATCTGGATGCTATTTAATGAGCAAAGGTTGCCCCTTTGGTAACCAGACAGCTTCAACCAAAGTACAGGCAGGTTTGACTTCATTAGGAACAATTCTGAACCCTTTCTTCAGAATTGCAAGTTCTCTTCTTTTGCTGGACACTCCTTTGTTCCCCTTGGATAACAGAGATACCTGGGTGGAAAAAAAAATCAGTAGTTAGTATGTATTGGAAGTAAGAATTCCCCGCTATTCGCAGTCACCAGGTCAATCAGCAGAAAGCTGACGTATGAGCATGATGTCGAAGCCAAAGAACCTCAGAAGTCTATCAAAAGAAATGTAGCTCAGAGCTGACAACAGAGTTGGATGCAGAAATCTCTGGGTGAAATTCTATCATTTATGTTACACACAGGGAATTGGTTCATCTACTGATCCTCTGACTCAAAATTTATGGACTAGTCTGCACACAAATAGCATTAGAGCAGCGTGGTGCAAAGGTCTCCCACAGCTAATCAATGAGGCCTGAATGCAACATAACGTCTTTGTGGGCCAGCTTTAACTTAAGCTGCTGATGTAACATCTCCAGAGACTTTAGCACTATGGAGAACCAGTTGAAAGAAAGTCTTTAACATCACTTCTTTCTCCTTTTCTAATTCCTCTTTAGCCTGCTACACATAAAATCAGCACAAAATGGAGCTGCTTCTGTTGATTTTATACAGGTGAAAATTGCCTCATAATCAAGTTGTATTATATTGTTATATACACACGTGAAGCCACTTTGGCTGTAGTCACACAACTGAAATATTTACTGCAATTTATACTAAGGGTACTTTCTATGTCTTTCTTAAAACAGAACCTCTGCAATATAGTTAAGAATATTTAATGTAAAGCTTTATGTTATTTCCTAATTTCTATGTTGTAAACTAACCCCTCTCCAGGAATTTCATTATGTGACATCACCAACTCAGTTTATTGAAACCATTAACTACACTGTACAGACTCTGTTATTCAAGTTAATAAATAGCTTGTAGCAGATATGGGTAGCTATCCTTCTGTGAGGACCAGTGCCAGATGATAACAATATACACACTTTTCTTACAATATAAAAAAGAATAGTGTGCAATCAAGTGCTCCAGCTGTCAGAGGACCACCTTCTGACTGAGCTTTTGAGCTTGGTTCCAGTTCTGTGTGCCTCTCCTTTCTGCCCTCACTGCAAACCATTCTCTTTAACTCATCAATCCCAGCTACAGCTGGTTCATTCTTCTCCCCATACCAGTCTCCTTTTCCCAGGATTCCTACGTTCTCTCTCTTGCTGTTCTTGGCTCTGTATTAGAAGTCTAGATTAGATATCTACTGCTCACGTCCTAGCCTATCTCATCAGTTGCTACTTAGCATTTCTTTGACCGTAAGATGATCAGAAGGACCCACTTTCTGTTCTGATGTCTAGACTTGATGTGACAGTATTTCAGTGCTCTATTAAGGCTACTGTTAAGCGCACACCTACTGTGATTTTTCAAAATTATAACTTGGTTACATAGGCATGAATTTCTAAAACAAGGGTCAAAGTCACATCTGGTACCTTCTTGGCCAAATTTTAAATCCTTGCTCTAACACACAAGTCAATAAAGAAAACATCACTAGAATTTTTTTTAACACAGGCAAGCAATATAGGGCAAAGCTTCGTATTTTCAGTGTCTCCATCCAGTGCTGTAAATGCTAAGATTTTCCGTCTCCTTCCATGGCACAGATTTCTAGAGCTACAGGACTCCATAGAAACATGAAAAACTCAGGAGATCAAGGTGTTTTAGAGAATAAAAAAATCCCAGTAAGACAAACCACTATTTCTTCTTTTTACATAACTGATTGGTTCTTAAATAAAAGATTTCAAATTAAATTTCAAAACTGGGGCTAATACTTTGATGAGACCTAAGAGTTTTCTTATCTTTATGGATTACCATGTCAGAAACATGAAGATCTGACTTTCCCTTATCGGTAAATGGAAGTTCTGCTAGCAAAAAGGCATCTTCATGGACAAGGGACACAACTACACTGACATCCTAGAATTGCTTCCGTGGTATCTTACACTGCTATATCGAAACAGCTACCTATGTAACAACGTGCAATTCCTCCCCTAGCTGCAGTCAAGAAGAATATTTTGAGACAATTAAAAAGAATTTATCTTTGTATGGCCCCGATTTGTGAACACTGAGGCCAATCCTATCTTTCATTTCTTTGAAAACTTTCATATTGTCTTTCACTTAACCTAAGAATTCCCAAAACTCCTTTCAACAGCATCTTACTGTGACATAGAAAGGTATTACATTCTTCTCAGCTAAACTGCCTAAGGTGGACCAATCCATTACAGTCTCAAACAAAAAAAAAGGAAAAAAAATCCTCTTTACTTCAACTCAAAGTGTTTAGTTCACAGCAGCTGTATAAAACTCAGGACCACTAGAGCAAGAGGGATTCCAGATTACAATGAGTCTTCTGAACCATCTTGAGTAAGAAGGTGCTTTCTTAGTTGATGTTATTTGACAGACTTTATCTATGCTCTATACAAGAACTCAGCAAGCAGACATCTCAGACGCACAGAAGTCAGTCTCAAAGTAAATCTTTCCTTAAAACTGATAGAAAGACCTGTTTCAGAACTGCAAGAACAAACCTATCTTATCTCAGCCAAACAAGTCTGTGATGACAGATGCTTCTACTCAAAGATGGGAAGCTCATATAAGAATGTCTGAGAGCTCGGGGCATGTGATCTCTGCAATGGATCAGAGCCATCTGCATAGTGTTGAAAACAGTCATTCCCACAGTCCAAATGCTGACAGACAGCTTCGTAAGTGTGCTTTTTCTACAGACAGCGTGGATTTCAGGCATTTCCACTGTCAGGAGACCACTTAATTTTGTGTATTCACCACTGAACTGTATCAATGACTCTGTGCCTACCAGTCAGCCAAAATTCAGGCCAGATGCTCCTTTATTTTTCCAAGAGGTGAAATGCACCTTTCTGCGTATCTCATTGCTAAAGTGAATCTACAGCTGAGTGAGGTGAGAGGTTCTGCGTCAATGACAGTCCTACCACATGATCAGATTATTTTGGTACTTGCACCAGATGGATCCCTGGTTCACTTCTCTGTTCTGCACAACATAATCTCGTGAATAACAGCCAGGTTCTACAATTAAGTCTTTTATACCTAGCACCTCTGATACTAGCCAAATCTCGTAGCCTTGAGCTGATTAACTGCTAGAACAATAAAAAGTTTCTGCTATAGTTCGCGTCATTCTGATTCACAGGGAAAAAAAAACCTAAAATAAAGACTTACTAACCAAAATAGGAGAAGTGTTTTCTTATGGTATTGTAATAGCATAAAAATGCAAATCCTTTTTCTGTGTCGTTATATTGCTGGCCATCCCTGAAGCGACCAGAACATTCCTGCAATTCTCTAAAAATCCAGTTAGCAGTAAGTTTGTTATACTTGGCCATCTGATTTTGACATGCCCAGCTGCTAATACCCTAGGATCTAAGGCATGCAATTCCCTAGCTTTGGAGTCATTATTTCTCTAGAGCTCCACTGTACCATTAACAGGAAGTCTGGCACACGTGTCTTCCAAGCACAGCCAATATTGGTGCAGCTGTAACAACTCGGTAAAAATTATGTCTCCAGCAAGCACAAAAATGTGCAGTGTGGCTATCACCATGTGCAGTGGTGAACTCTGTCCAGCAAGTGCCTTTTAACCCATCTCTAGGCCACACATTTCATTGTCATTGGAACACTCTATATTCATCAATGTAACAAGGATTAGTCGCTGCCTTACCCTAGGAGTCGGATGAGAAGCTAGGATCAATTGCTACTCTGTGTTTTCATGTTGCTTCTCTTTTTTCTAATTTCTATGGAATATGTGACTTGGGAAAGGTAGGCCAATAGTGCCTCTTAGTGGAAGGACAGCTAACTCAAAAGATACAGTGAATGCTGGTCTGTGGGAATAGGGGTACACACTTAGAGTGTCACACAGACCCTCAGTGATAGCCATCAGAACTGCAGGTGGGTAGTTCAAAGACTCTTGCAGCCATAGATTTTTAGAAGAGAGAGGGAAAAAAAAAAGTGTACTACTGAGCTTTGGCAGACTTTTTTACCTCCTTGGGGAGAAGTGCAATACGAGATTCCTGGTATGACCCTAATAAACATCACTGGCCAAAACAGTCTTCTTTTGTATGTATGAGATACAAGAATCAACAAGGACAACCATTTGGAAGAAATAAACAATTAACAGAACATTCCAGGCAACATTAGCAGGAAGCAGTGCCAGAGTGGAATAAAAAGTAGCAAAATGTCTTAAATCATCTAGATATCACTAAGTCAAAAAATCCACTTCAGATTCTAGGAGCACTGGAGTTGTGTACTTTCATCTACTGTCTAGTTCAATATGTTCTAGAACATTAAAAAAACTTTAACTAAGCTAAATACAAATTTGACTTCATTAGTCATATAACACAATTTAAGAGGTACATTAATGTTGAGGAATAAATAGATAACATGGTAAGAATTTGCAGCTAGAAAAAGCTTCATTAATGCATTTCTATTTTTGAACGATGTACCCATGTACCACAGACACAATACAAATGAGGGCTGCTTCAAACAGGCAAAATTCAGAATTTACTGTCATTCCTGAGCTATATTATCCTTCTGTGAATAATACCTTGATCTATTCTTTGAGTAGTTAAAAATGTATAGCTATCATTAGAGCCAGACCTGACAGTTTGCCTCTTCATGAAATAGATCTTTCTAACCACACGAATGGAATAGAATAGAATAGAATAGAATAGAATAGAATCATTAAGGTTGGAAGTGACCTCAAGGATCATCTAGTCCAACCATCCCCCCACCACCTATTACCCACTAGACCACGTCCCTAAGTACCATATCTAACCTTTCCTTAAACACCCTCAGGGATGGTGACTCCACCACCTCCCTGGGCAACCCGTTCCAATGCCCGACCACCCTTTCCGAGAAGAATTTTCTCCTCATCTCCAACCTGAACCTTCCCTGGCGCAACTTGCAGCCATTTCCCCTTGTCCTGTCACTAGTTATCTGCGAGAAGAGGCCAACCCCCAGCTCACCACAACTCCCTTTCAGGTAGTTGTAAAGGGCAATAAGGTCTGCCCTGAGCCTCCTCTTCTCCAGACTAAACAAGCCCAGTTCCTTCAGCCGCTCCTCATAAGACCTGTGCTCCAGCCCCTTCACCAGTTTCGTTGCCCTTCTCTGGACACGCTCCAGGGCTTCGATATCTTTCTTGTGGTGAGGGGCCCAAAACTGGACACAGTACTCGAGGTGCGGCCTCACCAGGGCTGAGTACAGGGGGACAATCACCTCCCTGTTCCTGCTGGCTACACTATTCCTGATACAGGCCAGGATTCCGTTGGCCTTCTTGGCCACCTGGGCACACTGCCGGCTCATGTCCAGGCGAGCATCAATCAGCACCCCCAGGTCCTTTTCCTCTACACAGCTTTCCAGCCACCCCGCTCCCAGCCTGTAGCGCTGCCTGGGGTTGTTGTGGCCAAAGTGCAGGACCCGGCACTTTGCCACGTTAAACCTCATCCCGTTGGCCTCAGCCCAGCGATCCAACCTGTCCAGGTCCCTCTGCAGATCCATCCCACCCTCCGGCAGATCGACACTTCCCCCCAACTTGGTGTCGTCTGCAAACTTACTGAGGGTGCACTCAATTCCCTCATCCAAATCATCAACAAAGATGTTGAACAGAATGGTTGCTTTTCTGATTCTAAAGCTACAATGACAATGAAAAAGATTGAACTGAACAAAGTTATGACAATTAGAAGTAACAACACATTAATATATGCACTTGATTATGAAGACTATGTCTTTCTATTCTTACTTGCATTGCAACCATTTGTTCTTCCTACAAACCTAATGCTGAAA
The DNA here is from genome assembly GCA_013399095.1 of Psophia crepitans. NCBI lineage: Eukaryota > Metazoa > Chordata > Aves > Gruiformes > Psophiidae > Psophia > Psophia crepitans. Next base: position 94,528 of record VWZZ01007375.1, on the reverse strand, counting down.
CAACATTTCTCTCAGACAGACCTCTGGCCATAAAAACTAGTTCTGGATTTGGTTGGGATAGAGTTAATTTTCTTCATAGTAGCTAGTGTGGGGCTCTGTTTTGGATTTGTGCTGGAAGCAGCGTTGATAATACAGGATGTTTTAGTTACTGCTGAGTAGTGCTTACACAGCATCGAGGCCTTTTCTGCTCCTCACCCCACCCCACCAGTGAGTAGCTGGGGGTGCACAAGACGTTGGGAGGGGACAGACAGGACAGCTGATCCCAACTGACCAAAGGAATATTCCATACTATATGATGTCATGTTCAGCATATAAAGATGGTGGAAGAAGGAGGAAAGGGGGAACATGTTTGAAGTGATGGCATTTGTCTTCCCAAGTAACTGTTATGCACAGTGGAGGCCTGCTTTCCTGGGGATGGCTGAACACCTGCCTGTCCATGGAAAGTGGTGAATGAATTCCTTGTCTTGCTTTGTTTGTGTGGCCAGCTTTTGCTTTACCTAATAAACTGCCTTTATCTCAATCCATGAGTTTTCTCACTTTTACTTTTCCAATTCTCTCACCCATCCCAGTGTGGGGGAGTGAGCAAGCGGCTGTGTGGTGCTGAGCTGCTGGCTGGGGTTAAACCATGACAGAGCTACAGCACTCAGCTGAACAAAACTCCTGTCTCTGACCATTATTTTTGTTTATTTATAACAAATCTTTCTTCATATCAGTGAGTTTCTGCTTGGATTAAGTCTCCTAATGCAATTTGGGTATGACATGTTCTACTTCAATATAAAAAAGCATTATGAAAGTTTGAAACCAATATTCATTGTCCTATTCATAAACAGGCCCACAAACAACAAGGAGTTTGCCTTTTGTGCAGTATAATATTAAATCAGAAGAAGAAAAAAAGAAAGAATGGCACAGTGGATGTGAAGAGAATAACTCTGAAACGTTACAGGATTTTTTTTCCACATGTTTACAAAATTTCTGTATAAATAAATAATACAGAGTGCTGAGTAATTTCAGGAGATTAGTGATAAATGGGCACAAGTTGATTATTCAAGACAAAGCTGAGGGTCATTATCCTCAGCTGGTCATTAATCCCCATGAAATGACTGGTATTGAGATAGTAATTACTATTATAATGAAAATGGAGTGGGAAAAAAAAAGCATGACATTTTTCTTATGAAGTTGTCTCAGTTTCTAAAGAATTCATGTTTCTCTCATCACCCAATGAAGTTGCTTGAATAATTTTTAACACTTTATACAGCTTATTCATCCTTCTACAATTTTCATGTCATCACCTCAGTTAAGGTTTGGTTTCCTACCATATATTCCTGGAATTTTGGGGGCACAGCAAGAGGCAACTGGGATGGGAAGGAAAGACAATGCATACAAATCCCCCAAAACCAGAAAAGAATTAAAAAAAAATATTTTCAGAATGTTTTCTCTACAAAGTGTGCTTGCTCCACAATGAGGTAGGCGACTGCATCATTACACTGTATGGTATCTAGCTCTTTACACTGTATTTAATAGTACTTTTAGCAATAACACCCATGTCCCAAGTCGTTGCATAGCAGCTGTGGAATTCTTTGTTCCCAAACAGAATTCACCTTGTAGCCTTACAGCATATGGAACTGATACTGTCAAGTTAACCTGGTCAGAAATCATGAGGAAATTTGGCCCTAAAATGAAGAAACATCACTAAAAATCTGTGGCTTCACAAATCCAGTTTGTGGTGTTCTGATGTGCCTTCTGACGACTTTTGGGCCTTTGGAATTCTTTGTTTCACATTTCTATTAGAAGACCTAGAAACTTATTTAGGGCAGAAGGGAAGGCAATTTGTTTCCTGCTAGAAACATTATAATTCTCTTCCCACTGTGGAAAAACCCACAACCACACATGCTGCACCATTACAGCTTCCCATCTTACAAACTGAAAAACTCAACCTAAACTAAAAGCCTTTAAAATAAGCTAAGAAAGGTAAAAAATAGCTGTATTGCCCTATATGTTGCTAAAGCGAACAAGATACAGATATTCATTACTCCTAGTACTTTTTCCTAAAGCTTTTCTGTGAACACTTTTCTAAGAGGATCCCAGGAAAGCTACAGATTGTACTGAATTTCTGCTGGAAAATTTGCAGTTCCTTCTGAATTATTTCACTGTATAAAAGAGAGGAAGAAGACCAAGGCTGAGACCAGTTTTTGGGCAAGAATGGGTGCTAGGATGTTGCTCTGAGGGCTGCAAACCAAATTCTGCATGGTGAATAATAGTGGACTTGCAGTGCAGCTTGGGAGAGTGATTTGTCCCTCTAGCTTGTTAAAGCTCTTTGGAGAGTTTGAGGTGAAATCTAATGATTCTGTCTGCTGGCCAAATAAATCATTCAGTACTGGACAACTATTGAAACTGGACTGTTTGGCTATTTGGAGAGACTGTGAGAAGAAAAAAAAAATTGCTTAAGTTCTGAAAGCTCTGAATGACATTGAGCAGAAATACTTTAGAAAACATGTCAAGTCCTCTAGAAATAGAGACATGTTTTTGACAGCCAAGGCCAAAGCATGGTCTGTCAATTTTCTGAAAGAGAAGGAAAAACAGTAAGTTATTTGGGAGTAGAACCTTGTCTGGAAAAGACGTAACAGTGACAGGATAACCAAACGTAATTGCGCACCACAGCAAGTAATAAGATTCAAAAGCGTAGTGAAAAATCAAGGGCATGTATTGCTGCTGGTGACAGACCAACAACTGGGCTGCAGTATGGCTATTTCATATCTGCCAGCTAAGGCTGGGACCTGCTGGAGTGCCAGACACACATGCAGTGGAGTGGGTCAATGCCTGCAACGGTATCTGTTACACGCACACACTAACAATGCTAAGCAAGGGGGGGGGGGCGGTGGCAAATCTAGACAACATATTTCTAAACTTCTAAGAAGATTCACACCTATAAGGAGATTTCACTCCGTTCCTCACCCACTCCAAAATCAATTTTGTCTTTGCTACAAATCCCATGGGTAAAGCACAAATCAGCACTGGCTGCAGATAACACTATCAGCGATGCTGAAGAAGTTTCATGACTCAGGGGAAAGACAATGCACCTTCCAATTTTCCTGTGCTCCTAGGAAAATCAAATACATAGCATATCCACCAACGTGAAGAAGGATGCTGAGCATCCACTGGACTTCTCCAGATGTTATGTCTGCGTGGAAATGTACTGCTTGCTCTTTTCCCCGTTTTCTTCTGCAGGATAAATGTAGCATATAGAACAACTTACACCACACTGTCATCCATGTAGCTATGAAGAATACTCTCTTATGTCTCCTCTAAAACAAAATTTTCAAAAATTTAAAAAATAACTTAAAAATCCTACAGAACTACTCTCTAGGGAATTCCAGCAGAGCAGAAAAATAATTCATCCTGAATAAATCATGAAAAGCAGAACGTTAATTATTTTACTGCTGTTAGTCTCATGTGCATTTCTGTGGCATTCCCATGTTACATGTTGAAAGTACTAGCATATCTGCCTTTACATTTCAGCAATTACGTTTACAGCGATAAGACACGGGGAAATGGAATGAAGCAGGGGAAGTTCAGACTGGACATTAGGAAAAGGCTCTCCACTGAGAGGGCAGCCGGTGCCTGAAACAGGCTCCCCAGGGAAGTGGTCACAGCACAAAGCCTGTCAGTTCAAGGACAACAGTCTTAGTCATATGATTTAGTTTTAGGAGGTCCTGCAAGGAGCAGGGAGTTGGACTCGATGATCCTTATGGGTCCCTTCAGCTTGAGATATTCTACAATTCTACTGTTTCCGTTAATAGACATCTTATTTTTATAGTAGTCTATGTAGAATACTCGAGTCCATATTCAGCACACACCTGCTTCATTTTAGTTAATTGCAATAACATGCTTTTCGCCAGTCTGTGAGATTAATGCCTATACAACTGCAACACATTTATACACTTATAATAAGACTTCCTAGATCTTGATGGAAAAATGAGAAGCTTTTTACTTTTTTTTTTTTTTTTTGCTTTCCATAAGTTGTGTGGTATTTTTTCTACAGCACTAAATCTTGGGAGCTTGTGATTAGGACAAAAAAATAAAATACTTGAAAACACTTATAAACAAATTTGTTAGACCTCATGGCTACAAAAACGATGTGTAAACACGATTCAAGTATACCCTGAAGGCTTAAAGAGTGAATTATTATTTTATTTTGGGAGCACTGAATCATGATTTTTCAATATTTAACAGCTGGCAGCTGCAAAACACTTGTAAGCTGGAATTCCAATTTAATGAGTAGCCTATAAAAATATTCAGACTAACATTTAAAACTTTTCAAGCTAGATCCAATCCATACAGAAAAGTTTGCAGAGATAATAAATAACTGAAAAATATGTCTGAGGCACCAGGAACTATAAATTCTTAAACCCACTTAATAGCTGTATGAAGGGGTTGGGGTGTGGGGTGAGTGTATGTTTATTTGTTTTAGAAAACCTAACTGCAGTCTCACAGGCTTTAAAATGCTTATTACTGCAAAGACAAGGAACAGACTTACTTGATGGAAGTAGCGAACCTTTTTTTGCACTGAAGAATACTCGAGATAAATAACAGGTTAGCAGGTAAAAAGAATGAGAAATGCTAAGCCTATGTTGCAGACTATAATGACATTTTTCATATATTTTCTTTCTTGCCTCAAAGGCTTCCTGCAGGAAAGACATACCATCTCTAGGACAAGGCATTTGCCTAGTTTCAAAGACTCTTAAAATTTTTTTCATCCCCTGCACTTTTGTGCTAGCTACCACTTATTCTGCTTGTTGTGCTGTACTCAATTATTTAACTAAGTATGTCAGCTTTATCCTTTCAACCGTGTAATGGTAGAGTATTATAATACATTTCTATTTAAATGAAACTTTTGTTCAGCTGTGGTTTTATATGGAAAAAATGTGAGGAAATTGCTGCCAAATTTGTACCACTCTATCATCTGTGTGAAGAAAACAGATGTGGCCAAAAAAGCCCTGCTTAGATTAGCTAATATGTGCCATATACATTTCTTCCAGTCCATGCATCCACGTATTACAATAAACCATGTATTGCACTAAATTTAAAGTGAAATTGCAATACATAAACAGGCAGATGATACATTTGGATTTAGCACATCATAATTAACTTTTTCTTTTCAAATTGAACAGGCTCACCTGTTAGAAAAGAAATTGTAATAACCACTTTCCTCTAGAACCTCTTCAATCAGAGTCTGCAGGATAAAAGAAATTCATTTCAGTAAATTATCTTTATTAAAAGTAATAAATTAATACATATAGGTATATTTATAGCTTACCTGCAACTGTTCATATGTCATCCCTTCTGCTATGTCAGAAGTGCCAAAAATACCTTAAAGTAAAAGGCAAGTAATGTTATCCTACTGAATGTGGGGTTAACGCTCCCTCATCTGTTTCTTAGCAATTCCACTACAATTGCAATGACAAGAGAAATGCTGAATTATCAGCAGTTTATTCCACTGACCACAATGACCCCATGGAAAGGTGAGAGGCATCTTATGGCATGATGCAAATATCTGAGGCACACAGTGTTATTACATTACGAAAGAGTTCTAACTGATGGAAGATATTTTAAACACTTAACATCACAGAACACAGCAATGCAACTTTGTTCTTCCCCACTTAGGATTTATAGTGGAAAGGGCACACAGCCAGCAGCAATTTATGAGGACAGAAGTAGTCTTGCAGGTTAAGAGACTCAAAAATTGCAGATACTGAGCATTTGATCAAATTGCGCTGCTGTCTCCGTGAACAAAATAAAGCATATCTTTAAAGTGATTGTTTGGGACTCATTTCCTACTCAACTATCATCCTTGACACCTAGTATTATTTTCAGGTTTTGCAATAAGCTGTGGAACTGATATGCCAGTTTCAACACAAAGGCCAGTAAAACCAAAGTTTCTCCCCCTTCTTTCTGGCACCACAATTTTTAATGTCACAGTGTCCTTTAGTCCATGGATTGAGACACAGTTCTCCTGTATTTACAGGAATGGAAATGGCAAAAATACCAAAATACAGGCTGCACATTTCCCTTACATCCATTGCACTGAGGTATATGATGAAACAAGTCTCTGAACTAGGAGATGTTGTTCCCCACCCCGGATGATACCAGTGATGGTAGGTTTGATTAAAGATGGAGTTCATGATTTGTCACTGGGAGTATCACTAGTCCAATGTATATTTGACACTATTCATTTTCTAAAGTATACACATACACTTCATACACATGTGGTATAACATGTAGCACTTCCCTCCTCGAGTTTGTAGGGCTTGATCTAAGTAGTTAAACCATACCAGTAAAACCGTTTCAAATATTACAAAGGAACAACATAGGGTTTAAATAGAGTTTTTTTAAGAATCACATGCAAGGATGGGTAAATCCTAAGTAGGATATTTTCAGTTACAAACATTTCTATGGATCTTCCTGGATGAATCATGTTATTTGCTTCTTTGATATTTCTTTGTAACTTCAGAGTATACTCTCTTAAAATAGTGGAATGTTCCATCAGTGGTAAACTGCAAATCTCACCAGGAATTAAACAAAACAAAAACCAACCAAAGAAACAAACAAAAACTGATAATGAAAATCAGTATAGTCAACATAAAACTTTATTGTATTTAAAGACAGATCTTAGAGCAGCAATTCCTTCTGTTTTGATACCATACACTTCTTAGAAATTTATATGCCACTACAGAGGTTTCGTTGCTTTCTTTACCTTTTCTATCATCTGGAAGCAACGTATTTCCACCTGAAGAGAGAAGTACCACATGCCAATCTGCTGTGAAGAAGCTGGGCTCAATCAATTCAGGAGAACCTTGCAGCAGCTGGGGAATTAAAAAAGAGAGGGGAAAAAAAAAAAAGCAAAGAGCACCTGAAATCTCCACTCTTGCCTTTTGCCAAAACTTCAGACTTCTATGAGGCAGTTTACCCTTTCCCATATTTCCCAGTGCAATCAGAAGTCAAAGAAGATTTCAATACTTTTTAGATTAATGAAAGAGTGAACACAACTATGAACATCCTACCTTCTCTTCAGAAACACTCACTGAACATTGCAAGCTGACAACCTGCATTTAATATAAAGCACTGAGTTCTTTAGACTATCTGAATAATGTGTCATAAACTATACATTTGTGTGAAGGTAAACAGGGAAGCGTATTCCCTTGAACCTAGGGGAGAAACAGCCGATGACTCTGGTTTTCAAAACTAGGACTTCAAGTGAAATTGGTAGTCCATATTCAAGTGGTATAATTCCCATTAGAGGGCTCTCAGCACTTCTGAAACCTGAAAGTCAGTTCAGCTACTTGATCATGTGAACAAGGATACCAACATCAAACTTAAAACCATCCAGTTTTGAAAATATCTACTGGTAACAACTCTGACATGAAAATATCTCTGTGTGCAGAAGAGAAATACCAGTTATGCATTTCTGCACCATGTCAACACTTTTCCAGCTACAGAAACAAAAGAATATCTGTTGCTGAAAAACCTTTACCCCACCACTGAGGAATCTTTTTGTCTGTTATCCTAATTAGGTTTTTTAATTCAACATAGTTAAAAACACATGATTTTTAAATTTTATTACAGAAATTGCACAACCTCATAACAATACTTGCTGGAAGAGTTCAGCCTTATTTTTTCTCTATTTAAGTTTTTCCTATTACCTCCAAATGATATCCATGTTACCCAATGTAATTATGGTGGTGATTTTGGTATTTAAGTAACATTTATTCACTGATGATTATCAATTCTCTATCCTTTTAACTGTGCTTTTTGTTGTTACTTTCTATTAATATTTCTATAACTATTTCCTTCAAGGTAGGAACTTACAGAATTGCATTCAGCATTTCAAACATCCTCAATTTACTATCATAAATAGTGTATTTCTTCCTTTTCCTTCAGGTTTAAATTGAATAGTTTTGAAGCTAACATAATTTTACATTTAATAACATTTATAAATTTATAAATAAATAGGTTTGGATATTTCTGAGCATTTTAAAATTAGGTTAATTTTATAATAAACATTTTCTTTGTCTAACCATATTTTTGGGCACCCTTTCCTGAAAACATCAACTCAATACATGATTAGCAAACATTTCCTTAGATTTAATGTTATGGCTGAAAAGCAGGAATTGTTTCATGTAAATCCCCACTTGATTTACAGGACAGGAAACTGATGAAACTGATGGCTCAGAGGCATTTTTAACTATCTTTCAAATGTACTGCCAATGTAAGCACTAAGTAGCCACCTTTCATTATTATGAAAGTAATAGGGAGGAGTTAACCTGTGGGGTCAGTCCATTCCATAGCAAAAAATGACTTTGCACAACTCAGTGCAAGTAGGTGACAATCAAATTAGATTATATAGGGGCATTGTGTGAATGATAATTTATTATCACTTTGTCATCAAATTTTAGATACAGTTACATACCTAATAACTGCTTTGTCATCAATTCAAAAAATAAATATCTTAGCTTGACAGTCTCTCACAATATACACAGGCTGAAGATGTCATTTTCAGATCCTTTGCTGACTAGAATCTTCTCAGGAAAATTTTGAAGGAACATTTAGAAAATCTGATATTAGTCGTAAGCTCTTTTTCTGCTGAAGAGCACCCAGCAGGTCACTGGGAAATACACGAGCATGGTTCTTTAGTCATGCTATTCTTGCAAATCTGCAGAAAACTGATGACACTAACCTGTTGCTGACACACTGTGCAAGAATAGACCAAGGTATGCTATATTCAAGACACTCAGGGACAGTGCTTTCTTAAAATTCATAGGATCCAAATAAAGAATAGCTAGAAAATATTATAAATATTTCATTTTTTAAATTTTTAATCTTACACTTATATTCTTGTGATATTAATATCAATAGCTTAATTCAAATAGAAGAAGAGACAAAGATGACCACAGGTAGTAATTAGTGTACTACACCTTTTTCATTTCTGATTTCAGATTACAAGGATTGCTCTGCTGACTGAAGAGGGACTTCTTGAATCTCTCAATGATTCTCCTTTTCGAGTTGCATTGCAAAGGTGGAGGAAGCTACACGAAACAAAGAAACAGATGTTTTCACTGCTCAGTTACAGCTCCCATAAAGATGACTTAATCAATAGTACCATTATTGAAAAAAAGTAGCTACACTGCAAAAAGAAACATTGATGTTTAATAGCATGGTGATAACAACAGTACAAAACCGGATTCAATGGCATGTTATAAAATGCTCCTTAGTTTGCCCATTCTGTTGAGCTTGGCATATCATATAACTCAGGCCCTCTAGCCTTGAAGGGAAAGATCATGATAATAAGCCTAATACAGGTAATACTGGATTGGTCTCCCCGACCAAAGTGCTAGCATTTGGGACATTTTTCCACAGATGAGGCCCATATCACATTGGACTAGATTTTGTATTGGCTACAATACAGCTGAAATTAATGGAATTCCAAGATTACACCTTTATTCAAGGTGTGTAGAACCTAATGTGTATCTTCCTCATGGCTTCAGCAGGCTCTTTTAAGGTCCTTACATACATCTTGATACAATTCAGAATGTCTCTTTTGCTAGAAGCTTCCTGTGGGAGGTAATTTACCTTTCACTTGTCTGTAAAGTGAAACTGATTTTTTTATACTTTTTGTCCTGTACTTTTAGTTGAAAAAGTATACATCTTTCAACTATATTTACAAAAGAAAAGCACAAATCATACTTTATTGTGTTTTAAAGTGTTCAACAGACAGTTCAAAGGAGGTCTCTTCCTTCGCTCTCTGAGATTTTAAAATAATTTTTATGGTCCAACAGTAAAGGTAAAGCTTCAGCTGTCGGTCACTACAATGACACCCTTTTGGAAAGATCTCCTATGTCATTTCTATATAGCTGCTTATACCTGCAGACAGTGTTTGTAAAACTATGATTTTCTACCATTTAGTATATACTTTATAATCACATCATTGACATAAATCCACAACGTGCCACTACGCTGAATTCGGGAAGATTTTCACCTACTTGAGGAAGGTTTGACCACTAATGATTCACATTTAAACACTGCCACAGCACACCTTATAAATAATTTTTCCCTGCTGGAACAAGTTACTGCTCTTAGATGACTACAAATCTGGAACAGCTATATTGGCCTCACAGGAGTCCAAGTATCAAGGTTACATCCTAAGCATAAAAGACTTCATCAGACAGCTGGTTGCAGACAGTTTGCTGTTACAGACAGATACTACTCTCTTGTCATACAAATAAGACCTTACATGTATGTTTTAAATCAGATGTTGAATGTTCCTTAGCCTGTAAGTGAGTAAAAAAAAAAGATTATACCTTAGGAAAGGGTTGCAAGATACCCTACAGACTACATGCCACTGCAGCTAACTGAGTGTAGTTGATGTACTATGGGCATACTGGGATATTCTGCAGCAAAGGTGGTAAAGGAGAAGTCCACTGCAAGAGAAACTCAGTGTTGCCTCAGGCACTAGTGTTCAAGTTTAGCTATTGTTTTAATGAAATCAGATGTCAGATCAGTTAAAAAAAAAAAAAACCCAAAATAAAACACACCACAAGAAAAGGGAAAAAAAAAAAAGAAAAAAAAAAAGAGGCCAAGGATTTACATAATGCTTTTTTAAAAGCTTTCTCTTACATTGTTTTCTAGAGGCCACTCTGACTCTTGTTCCCATGGAAACTGGATTGGGAAAGCTGCTGGCAGCCAAAAACTAACAGACAAGAACTCTCCCTTGTAAACTTCAGTTTAGGATTGTCAGCTGAAATATGTAACAGAGTTCTAGAAAACAGCTAGGTATAAAAAATGTTCTACCTCAGATTTGTAAGGACATAAGTACAAGAGAAGCACACAGTAGACAGTGAACAACTGATGCTGTGGATCCTGGTTTCTCTGCCTTCCCATTACAAAACCAGCTGACACTGAAAGCATCACAGTTGTTACTACTGCTTCAGTGGTCGATTCCAAGAGAGTCTTTGAACTGATGTTAGTTATCGGGCATCCATGTTATGATGACTTGTATTAATTAGTAAGTCACTTGAGAAAAAAAAAGTCAACAGAGAGGGCAGGTTCACTAATGAGCATCTTGGACATACTCCTAATATAGCATGTAGAGACTGAACTGCCTCATTTCTGTTAGCAGGTAAAGGAGATTATTGTTACAATGAATTCAATCTAATCTAATTACTTTAAATAACAATTTGTTGCTTTGTCCCTAATAAATTATTTCCTGTATTACTTGTTTTGATAAGCTTAACAATTAAAAACAAAAAATGTAAAATACACCTAAATTCAGTTATGCTGTTCTGAACAAAACCACACAAAGTTGGCTCAGCAATCTGAAATCCCCTAAGGCGATAAAAATCACTTCCCAAATACAAACACTTCATTTCAGAAAATAAAAATATATTTATGTAATAACAGCAAATGTTGCAAGTAACTGAATGGCAGCCATCTTTCTGGAGAATAAAAAAATTTCCATCACATTTTCAGTTGAGAGTTCAATGCAGATTTATATCAGCTCTGTTTTTGCTTTGGAATGAGCAAGAAATAACTTCAACTCTCAGTACGAAATATTTGAGCTTAATTTTAAAATAAATGTTAAGTTTGAAAAAGATCTGGCATTTGAAAATATTTAATATATTCAGGATTTGAACTGTTGTGCTAGAAATCCCAAGAAATTATTACTGTTTATTGATAATAAAAATTATTAACTGAACTTATTGCTACAGAGGAAAGCATTTTATGTACTCTCCATGTCAGTATATGATATCAAATCACTTAAAATATTCATATTGCTGGCATGACAGAATGTTGTAAAAATAATTTACTGTACAATCCATTTTCCTGAGGTGAGCCAATGAATTTTTTTCATGACTCAATTATTGCCATCCTCCACATACTAATATTCAAGGTTAGTCTTTATTTAAATGATACATTTTTAACACATCCTGCCATCTGCAAAAATGTCAAGTTCTGTTGTTTTTAAAGAACAGTGACTAAATTAGCAGCACTTTGCAGTACAATCATTTTGACAACAGCAAATAACCAAAAAGTATAGAATGTCAGAAGCAACAGTAATACATACTTGAGTGATGAAGATCATTTTGTGCAGCTGAATAAGAATCTGCTGAACAGGGTCACTGATCTGACGCACCTTCCGTTGTGATACAGCAATTCCTGCTGATGCTGTAGATGACGAGTAAAATCAGGAGGACAGCTCATTTTTTCACCTTAATATATTAATAATATTCACTGTTTGAAATCTGTACATATAAATATTCAGTTTTAATGCAGGAACTTGTTTTTCCAATAGTGTAGGGAACAGAATAAAGGATAATCTAAAAACTTAAAATATTATCTAATGTAACCGATAATGGGTTTCAAAAGAAAATCCCTTTCTCTGATTCACTTATACTGTTACTCTAAGAGAAAAGAAGCATTAATGTACCTCACTATTCATAAAGTTATCCCACATTTATTCTAAAGGAAATTTAAAGATATGATAAACAGAATTTTCTTATTTTAACTGATTTATTATTTTTTACATAGACTAACACATCTGATATTTGTTTTACACATATTTCAATGTTAATTTTAATTTTACCCTAAGAATTACAATATAATGTCTGATGTGGACAATTTGGAGAACAATTTTGTTAAAATATATTTTCATGTTGCCATACAGTGATGTGTGTTGCTTTATCACAGCTACTTTTTGTTTTCAGCATCTAGCAAGTGCATGTTCTGGGGGAAACCTCAAATTTTTGTGCAAGCACAAAATTACCTGGTCGCAGTCTTGATCCCAGGTCTTCAATATAATCTCTATTAATAATTAAAAAAAAAAAAAGAAAAGAAAAAAGAAAAAAAGTAGTTTTACTTGTATTTGGTATCAATGACTGTAGAGGAAATATCATTATTCCCTGACTCCTTCTCATGTTTCCTCTAAAGGAAGTCTGTCAAGATTCAGTCATTTTTAACTGTGCATTTATAAGTCACATAAAGGCTGGCTTACTCTACATGTCCAAAATAGCATTGCTTCTACTTAATACAAGTCAAACTCCACTCCTTTATCTGCTCAATTTTTAGTCTAGAATGTACAAAACCAGTAGACAACATTTTAATATTTAAAACTCAATAATCCACTAGATCACACATTATTTTGCATCTGTGCAAGTTTAAGTACTTTTTGATTTACCCATTTTATGGATGGAAAATATAAAGAACAAAAGAAGTATCGCTAGTGGATAAAACTAGGAGTAATAATGCCTACAGTACTAGTAAAGTGGGGAGAAAAAATAATACATTACCAGCACAGAAATACCTCAACATCAGAAATATAGGTCCAGATGTTTCAATGCTAGCTTCTGCTCTATGCTCAACACCACCACTGTCCCAGCCTGTGGATTGCACTAACTGAGACAGGCAGCAACAAATAGATACAGACAGATGGGGAACTAAAAGAACCAACATGATGTCCTGGTGGATGGTAGTCTCAACAGACCCAGCATGGCAAGAATTTGTATGTAATTTTTAGGCAGTAGGGAAAATTACGGTTTCAAGGAGTAGATATGAAGAAAGATAAGGAAATAATTTTGCTAATGTTTATGTGAGAGACAGAGATGAAGAGAAAACAAATGTGTTTGCTTTAACACTCAAGCATCAGGAAGCTGCCATTACTGACTGATGCAGGACTAAAGCTGAAAAGCTAGTGAGTGATAAGTGACAGACTGGATGGTGATACGCTAAGAACTCTGAAAGTAAAAATATTGTGTTTGAAGTGATAGGAAAAGCACAACAAGTAAAAGGATACACACAGAAAATGTCAAGGTTGAAGGTAAGGCTGTAGAACTGCTCCCCGAAGCAGTGTTCTGAATGGGCATGAGTCGTTAGAATGCATGTATCAAAGCCAGGGAAAATGTTGCTTGCATAATAGCCTTATGAACCCAAGAACTTCAGCAGCGTACATGGAGAGAAAATGTTATATCTTAGAGGTGCCAGGCAGAACAGTGAGACGTATTCTGAATGCAAGAACTTTGAGAGATGTGCAAGTTAAAGTGGATGCTCAGATGTCAAAGTATTGGTGAGGATGGATGTTATTTTTGAGAATTATCAAAACCAGAGCTAATGGGGAGGACTTCAAGTACAGGCAATTATGACATTCCTTTTAGTTATATAGTACGCAACTGTATGGCTACATGGCCATGAAGAGATCTTAACAGATATGAGCTAAAATTTAGTATAGACAGAAGGAAATACATCTGGTGTATACAGCTAAACTGATGATTTCCAGCATGATTTTGCAGGTATTTGAATAAGTAGACACATTTGTACATGCAGAGACAAGATGCAGAAGGCAAGTTGTGGCAGTCCGGTGAAGTTCCCACCAACTGGAAAAGGGGAAATATAACTCCCATTTTCAAGAAGGGAAAGAAGGAAGACCCAAGGAACAACAGGCCAGTCAGTCTCACCTTTTTGCCAGGCAAGATCATGGAGCAGATCCTCCTGCAAACTTTGTTCAGGCACATGGAAAGTAAGGAGGTGATTGATGACAGCCAACATGGCTTCACTAAGGGCAAATCGTGCCTGACAAATTTCGTGGCCTGCTACAATGGGGTCAGTGTCAGTGGACAAGGGAAAGGCAACTGACATCGTTTACCTCGACTTGTGCAAAGCATATGACACTGTCCCGCATGACATCCTTGTCTCTAAATGGGAGAGACATGGATTTGATGGATGGACCACTCGCTGGATAAGGAATTGGCTGGATGGCCACACTCAAGGAGTTGTGGTCAACGGCTCGATGTCCAAGTGGACACCAGTGACAAGTGGTGTTCCTGAACCATGGGATCGAGTGAACCCTCAGCAAATTTGTGGATGACACCAAGCTGTGTGGTGTGGTCGACATGCTGGAGGGAAGGGATGCCACCCAGAAGGACCTTGACAGGTTTGAAAGGTGGGCCAGTGCAAATTGTATGAAATTCAACAAGGCCAAGTGCAAGGTCCTACACATGGATCGGCACAATCCCAAGCACAACTACAGGCTAGGTGGACAATGGATTGAGAGCAGCCCTGAGGAGAAGGACTTGGGGGTGCTGGTTGATGAAAAACTCAACATGAGCTGGCAGTGTGCGCTGGCAGCCCAGAAAGTCAACCGTCTCCTGGGCTGCATCACAAACAGTGTGGCCAGCAGGTCAAGGGAAGGGATTCTGCCCCTCTACTCCGCTCTGTGAGACCTCCACCTGCAGTACTGTGTCCAGCTCTGGGGTCCCCAATACAGGAAAGACATGGAGCTGCTGGAACAAGTCCAGAGGAGGGCCACAGAGTTGATCAGAGGGCTGGAGCAGCTCTCCTATGAGGACAGGCTGAGGGAGTTGGGGCTGTTCAGCCTAGAGAAGAGAAGGCTCCAGGGAGAACCTTTCAACACCTAAAGGGGACCTACAGAAAAGCTGGCAAGGGACTGTTTATTAGGGCAGGGAGTGACAGGACAAGGGGGAATGGGTTTAAACTAAAAGAGAGGAGATTTAGGTCGGATATTAGAAAAAAATTCTTTACTGTGAGGGTGGTGAGGCACTGGAACAGGTTGCCCAGAGAAGCTGTGGAGGCCCCATCCCTGGCAGTTTTCAAGGTCAGGTTGGATGGGGCTTTGGGCAACCTGGTCTAGTGGAGGGTGTCCCTGCCCATGGCAGGGGGGTTGGAACTAGATGATCTTTGAGGTCCCTTCCAACCCAAACCGTTCTATGATTCTATGAGAATCAGTGATAAAGCCACACGTAACAGAGGAAATCAGATGAACAGATAAAATACTATCCTTCTGAATGGTCCTTAAGAATAGTTCCGAAAGATAGGGGGAGAATTAGAAAGGGATAGAATCAGAAAAACATTATTTTAAGACAACAAAAATAGCACCAATGGTAAATAGCAGATCAAGAAAATAAAGGAATCATGGCTTGAAAGAGGTCATTAAACAGCTTCATAAGAGTTGCTACAGTAATATTCTTCAGGTAAAAGTTGAATCAAAGAGGGTTTGTGGAGAAACAGGGAGAGGAATGAATGCCATTATTATAAACATTCACTTATTTAAGTAAGAAGAAAAAAAACTGTTCAAGGAGGCAGATGGAGCCAAGAGTGATTTAGGATTGTTTGTCAGGGTTTGTCAGATGTAAAAGAAAAGCAGAAATGAAGAAACAAATAACAGAGTCTATGAATAAGACTGGTGCCAAGAAGATCAGAAAAAACAATGGCTGGTCAAGAATGTGTTTGATGCATTTCTGAATAAACAAAAGAAAAAAAGGAAAGGCCTTTAGAAGGAGAATAGGGAAGTCCATGCCTTATTCTGTCTTGATTTGTTTCCTTTCTGAAAGAAATGAGGAGGACTCCAGAATTAAAAAAAAAAACAAAAAAACAAACCACATATTTATGTTTATATAGAAGGTCTAGAGGAGTTCAAAGGGACAAGATACTAGGACAAGATACTACTCTGCACTATCAAATGCACAAACACACTTTTCTAAGGAAAAACAGCTACTTAAAAATGCAAACCCAGAATTTGGCTAGCCAACTAATATCAGTTTAAGCTAATGTAGCAAGGTCTACTTTTTAAACTATTTATGAGTTTAATGCCAGTCCTTAAATTATTTACATAAAGCTTCTGTGTGCAAACCTCCTTAAACAATATCCTCGAACAGACTGTCATAGGCTGACATAAAATGAAGTTGTAATAGTAAGTAAGGAAATTTTTCATGAAGGCAACCATACAACTGTTACACTGTGAAACGACTGACTGGAATTATCATAACAATCAATTACAATCTATATTAAAATTGTAAATGATACCTACCTAATCTGAGGTTGTCTTTCAGAAGCACTAAAACTTTGTTTAATTACACCTGAAACAAAAGCAGAAATATTACTTCTTCATTTAAAAAAAAAACCTACATACATGTTAATATTTTCTATTTCCCAGACATGGCATCAAAACTTCCAAAAAGCAGCATTAAACAAACTCCAAACCCCCATTTGACTATGGGATGCTGTTCCATGTATTAAAGATTCGCTTGCATGTGTCGTGGCTCAGCCTCAGCCCCAGCCGAGCCCCCCGCAGCCGCTCGCTCCCTGCCCCGGCAGCAAAACAAGGGGCAGAATGAGGCAACAAAAGGGCGAAAGGCTTCGAGTTGAGATAACGGGCGTTTAATGGGCTGGCAAAGGGAGAGGGGAACAACAACAGGGCCGCAGGAGTTACACTGGGATGGAAACAACTGTGATGGCAAACGGAGCACTTTACCGACCGACCCGACGGCCCAGACGCACAGCCCCCAGCGAGCCCATCCCGGAGCAGCCCCGGGCCCCTCCCGGGCCAGTCCCTTTATAGGGGCGTGATGGCCCGTGGGATGGAATAGCGGCCGGCCGGCCCGGCTCACCTGGCCCGGGCCTGAGCATTAACCCCGGCCTGGCCAGAGCCGGGACAGCATGATAACTAAAACCCCAGCCCCACAAAGGATTTTAATAAATTCTTTCAGAGTTTCACAGAAACTAATAACATGTGCTGACTAGATGCCCACAGACATGTTTGGATTTGTATTAGATAACTGCCTCAGTTACTGCTGCCACTGCAGCCACAATACTGTCTCCAGTCTGGACAAAAATCTAGAATATTTACGAGCTCTCTCAGAGGACCTTTGATAGGGTGTCTAAACCTTGTTCTACCAGAGTGTTATTGCTGCCATTCTCCTAGCTAGCTATACAAACTACTACATGTGCCATAACTTACTTCTTAAATAAATTACTGATTTTAAGACCTTGAAAACACGGGTATGATGAGTTATTGATCAAATATCTCATCAACTGAACCCAAACATCTATGTAATTTATTGCATAGTGCCAACAGATGTGAAGAGGTAGAAGTAATGTTTGGTTATATTTATTATTAATGCACTTGGAAAGCAATGTCTTAAAGCAAGCATTTGCCTTAAAACTTTCCTGTAAAACCATTCCTTTGATAGTAATTCTGATATGAGACTACTCTCTCCTACCAGTGATATCTCCACTTTGGAAAACAATGAAAAGAAAACATTTTATGCCAAATTTAAACTAGTTTTCCCATTATTGGTCTTGTTACAGCAGTTACATTAGTTCTAGAGTAACAGTAGAGGACTTCCAGGGAGCAAGCACATTTCTGAGAGTCTTAAATCTCTTCTTTATGTATAAACATACTTTCTCTTATGCTCTGAAACATAGTGCCTCTATTTTTCCTAGTTTTCTGAGATCCTCTGAAACTAAAATATATATATATATCCTGAAGGAGGCTGGCATCTGTCACACAGAATTCACTTCAGAACTGAAAGAAATTATACATCTTTTAGGCCAAATCTGTCTCCCTAAAGGGAAGACACACAGACAGGCAGAAAGAGAATGAAAGGAAAAAGAAACAGCATTTTATTCCTTGCTAATGCTTTGCTTAGCAAAACAGATATTAAAACGCTGTAGTAATTAGCCCAGAAGAAGGTTTGATAAGAGCAGTTGATTTATCATAGAAGGGTTTGGGTTGGAAGGGACCACAAAGATCATCTAGTTCCAACCCCCCTGCCATGGGCAGGAACACCCTCCACTAGACCAGGTTGCCCAAAGCCCCATCCAACCTGACCTTGAACACTGCCAGGGATGGGGCCTCCACAGCTTCTCTGGGCAACCTGTTCCAGTGCCTCACCACCCTCACAGTAAAGAGTTTCTTCCTAACATCTAATCTAAATCTCCTCTCTTTTAGTTTAAACCCATTCCCCCTTGTCCTGTCACTCCCTGCCCTTGTAAACAGCCCCTCTCTGCCTTTCCTGTAGGTCCCCTTTAGGTATGGTAGGCCTCAATTAGGTCTCCCTGGAGCCTTCTCTTCTCCAGCCTGAACAATCCTGACTGACTTAGGTAATAGCAAATAAACTAGGCCCTTACAGAAGCAAAGATACTTCGGTTAACTTCATCACCCAGACAGAAAAAAATAGAAAGAAAAAACACAGCGTCCACTGGGCAGAAAGTAAAGAAGGCCTTCGGAAATGAAAAAATATGATTGTGCCTAATCAAGGAACAGATATTTTACCTGTCTAGAATGCAGGCACAATAATACAAATACAAAAGTAGAAGCTCTGACTGAACCTGAATCATGTTGCTTGAGGTACAGATTTTGAGTAACAACCTCAGATGCTATGTTATAACAAAGACTATAAAATATTATGGGAATATATGCGAGAAAATCTGTAACAAGTCACTTGGCTAGAAAGCTAAGTTTGAACACAACTGTTTGCTAGAATTTTAAAAACAGCTTTCCTTTCCAAGTATTCATATACAAAATTGGATTTGAAATACTATCGCCTTTGGCTGTTTCAAATAAATGGTGTCTCTATCAGTAAACGGCTCATATCCAAATTTTCTTGATCAGCTTGATGACTCACCACATTTGACTTGCTAATCTGTCATCTTATGAGTGTATTTACAAGTGCATGATATTTCACACCAAAGAGTCTGTCTTATCACTCCCTGTATATGGCAGAGATGCAATATTTTCTGATTCATGTGCTAAAATTAGGAAAATACCTATTAATGCTAAAAAAAACCCATCACACAGAAATCATGATGCAGAACATCACTAAACAATAGCCAACACCTATCAGTCCCATTTTTATTGCTTATTATTATGTACAGACTCACTGAGCAGCTACAAATGAGAGGGAGTCTCTTTATATTAGGCATTATGAAAACACATTGGAATAATTTCTTCAATAAGTAAGCATGAGGAGACTCAGATACCTAAAAATCAATGTAACAAACACATTCATGTGTGTATGCATACACCCATCGAACAGTAATGACTTCCATTATAATCCTTAGTCTTTTGTATAAGAGTTATGCTAATCATACAAAGCCAGACAGGGAGTAAGAAACAACACAGATGTGTCGTAAAGTTAACTAACATAAGTCACGAAGCACATATTGCATCCTGTTGTTCAGCTCAGGATACTGCCTGGACCATATTTCCTTTTACCATGGTTACTCCTTCGACATGCATGGGAAGAGCAAGGCAACATATGTTTTGTTCAAATGCCTTGCAAGAGGGAATTTCTCCGTTCAAGATGATCTCAAGGAAAATGAAATATAAATCTCTCATCTCTCCTGCTTTGTGTCCACCATTGTTGGAATGTGAAAGCCAAAGCTTTTGATTCTCATCAACCTCCCTATTCTGAATAGCTCTATGAAGATTCCTTGATTGATGTGCAGAATCTTGCTTTTGCAGGATTAATCATTTTGAGTAGCATGAACAACTATTCCAGAAACCACACACTCTGCATTTGGCAGTCTTCGGCATTGTTAAAGAAGCTGGTCTTGTAGAACTACATTGTCTAGACTAAGAAAAATAATCTTTTTCTTAAAGCATAATTGAAAAGCACAATCTAACAAAATTTAAAATATTATGACAATTAGTGAACTATAAAAAAAAAGCCCTAACCACTATTATATTGTCACTCACACATGTACCAACTTCTGTGCCACTGAGTAACTCAGTGTATCATACCTTTTTACAAAGTACCACCCCAGTTTTAAAATACAACAATATTTTTCTACATTTGCAGATCATGCTTTCTCTAAAAGTGATGTAATGGCAGCATCAATTTCAAGACCCTGATCAATACACCCAGAACTGAAATTCACATTTTCATGTTAGCAGTTTCCAAGTTAGCTAGCTGAAAGTTGGTCACGTCTTCCCCTGTAATGCTGACATGCTTGACAAAACCATGGCTGACAACTCCTACACTGCTAGTCATTTATTAGCAGTGAATGGAGCATAACCCAAGCAATACTTAAGTATCCTAAATTTATAATACTTTTTTTAAAAGCCATCTTTTCTTTTTCCCTGAAGAGAAGAAAAGTTTGCCAGCATTAATTACAACTGATCTACAACTCTATCTTCAATATTAAGTAGAAACTACAGGTGGTCTAAGAATGTATGACTGCAAAATTACTTTTCTGAAAAAGCAATCCTGCAGTATTTATATAACAAACTCTATGCTGGGACAAAAATGGACAATGACTTCTAGAAACGATGCTTTAAAGTTACTGGAATTAGTAGGAACTGACTAAATCTTTCCAGTTAAAATATTTAATTAACTCAATGGAAATCTGGCACAAAAATATTTAAATATTAGAAAAAAATTGATGTCTTGTTAGTGTCTGAATCTTAACAAAGAAAAATTAACAACAAAGAAATCATTACCAATAACACTTTGGGTGTGGCAATTTATAAATGCCACAAATATTTCAAATGTCTGTATACAATGCTGAACTAGCCCACAAAGAGTTCCATTTCTGGGAGGTGCACAATGTGTTATTCTTCAGTATAAACACCAAAATAGAACATTGCCTCCGAAGGCTGCTCAGTATGTTCCTTCTTTGCAGCCCCCTCCCACAGTCAAACTAGGCTTCCCTGTACCCTGCAACCTTCTCCTGCTACTCTCTTAACACAAGAAAGTAACAAGAAAAAAGTTTTTTGTTTTTTTTTTTTTTTCTTTTGTTAAGAACATCTTTATAATAAACTCAGGGCTGGCTAGCCACAGGTCCTCCAGCCTTTAGAATGGCAGGTTACCCAGCTACAATTCACAAACCATATTAACAGATTTTAAGTAGAATTATCAAAGCATTTATTTACCCTGCACTAATGGCTAGACGCGTCAATTAAAAGCAGTCATATTACTTCAGTACCTAGGCCAAAATACGAAGAAAATACAGACTGCAAATAGCACTACAAACAGATAAAGTAATATTATTCTATATTTTTTGAAGCCTGTGACCCTGAAACAATAAAATTTGTTTATCTTCAGGCAACTACATTCCCTTCACCTTTTAAAAAGACAGTTTAAATCATCCACAGATTTTTCTGTCAGAACTTCATGGGATGAATGGAATTTCAAATTTTGCTCAACTGGGATACCAGTCTTTTCCTTCTACTGTAAACTGCTCTTTGGTTTTCCTCTAAGAATCCCATCCCACTAAGTAAGTAGATCACAGTAGCTCAGAATGTAGCAGGTAGCTCACAGTGGTTACAGATGTTTCACATCTCTTTTTAATTTTCATATTTAGAATATAATAAAAAAAAATTACTTAAGATACCACACAACTCAGCTGGTGCTTTCCTATCTGATTACCATAAATAACTACAGGCAGCATTAATGCTGTGTTTTGTCACCTAATCCCTTCCTAATTCAAATACCTTCCTAATTAAAACCTAATCATCAAGCATTCCTTCAATTGCAATTAGTCAATTCATCGAGACAGCTAAAGCTTGCCTCTTTCAACTTTCTTCATTACACCTTCTAACAAGGCACACCATTTATTCACTTGCATAGCATTATTGTTACCCAGACAGAAGTTTTCACACTGTCTTCCTTTTGTTCTTTATCAACACTAGTTATCTTACGCTTCAACTGTAAAACACCTTCTTTGTCAAGTTGGCCAATAATACTTTAGCTTTCATAGGCATCACTTCAAAATATAGGAACAAGCTACACAAAGAAAATGTGATGCAAAATGTATTATACTGGAAATGGCTGCCACAGAGGCACAGCTATTTTTGTTTTCTTTTGCTTAGGACCCACAACAGATAGTGAACTCACAACAAATCAGGAAATACCCTAATATTTTAGAATAAACAACTACTCCACTGTTAGAAAATAGTGTACACTTCATTCTTAAGGAATCTTACCAAAAGCAGACTCTTTCAAATTACTTGAACTGGAGCTGCTCGAGTTGTCCAGTATGCCCAGCTCATCATCTAACTCAGAGAACAAATCTGCATGTAAAAATTAAAGCAGAAAAGGTTTTAACCCACCTCTGACCAGCATACTAGTATTCCTGATGCTTCTTTTGCTAATGACTACCTTTCCCAGAGTTCTCCAAAGTGCTGTGATCCTCTACCAGGATTTCTTCATATGTTCTTTCCTCATCTTTTCCACATGCAGATTGACAGCTTTCAGCTGGGAGGTCAGTATTTTCCGAAAATTCACTTTTGCAACTGGCTGTTCCACTGCTGCTGCTAAGACTCAACTTCTCATTATGTTTCTGACAACAGAGAACAAAAAGCAAAGGCTTACATATTGTCCTTACCCAGCACTCATTAGAAAATGAAAGTGTCACTTGCACACACACAAATGAGCACTGGTTCAGCCACTGATTCTAAATTTAGAGAAAAACTTTCAAACTCTCAACCTAACGAAATTGTTTCTAGCCTGTGCATAAAAGGCTTCTTTGTTCTTGATGAAGATCTTTTCATAACAAGCACTGAAAATGAAAAACATTAAACAAATGCCAGACCAGAAGGAAATGCGGAACAACACAAAAAAAAATAAAAGACAGGACAAAGACAGTAGGTTCCCAGATTCAAGCAGTGGGAGATTACTCTCTTCCAGCTTAGAAACAAACAGCAGATCAGTTCTGGGCCATGAAAAAGCTGCACAACAGTCAAGATAGTAGCAAAAGATGAAGTGACAACACCAAGCTGAGTGGTGCTGTTGACACAAAAGAAGGAAGGGATGCCATTCAGAGGGACCTGGACAGGCTTGAGAAGTGGGCCCATGTCAACCAAGTGAGGTTCAACAAGTCCAAGTGCAGGGTGCTGCACCTGGGTTGGAGCAATCCCAGGCATGAGTACAGGCTGGGAGAAGAACACATTGAGAGCAGCCCTGCAGAGACAGACTTGGGGGTTCTGGTGGACAAAAGGCTCGACATGAGCCAGTAGTGTGCGCTTGCAGCCCCAAAGGCCAACTGCGTCCTGGGCTGCACCAAAAGAGGCATGACCAGCAGGTCGAGGGAGGTGNTCCTCTGAAGTAAGACTGAGAGCACTGGGGACTTTCAGCCTGGAGAAGAGAAGGCTCTGGGGAGACCTCATTGCAGCCTTTCGATACTTAAATGGGTCTTATAAAATGGATGGAGAGGGACTCTTTACTCCGGTAGATAATGATAGGACAAGGGGCAATGGTTTTGCTAAAAGTAAAAGAGTATAGATTTAGATTAGACTTTAGGAGGAAATTCTCCCTTGTGAGGGTGGTGAGGCACTGGAACAGGTTGCCCAGAGGAGCTGGGGATGCCCCATCCCTGGCAGTGTTCAAGGCCAGGTTGGATGAGGCCCTGGCCAACCTGATCTAGTGGGTGGCATCCGGGCCTATGGCAGGGGGGTTGGAACCAGATTATCTTTAGCGTCCCTTCCCAACCCAAGCCATTCTATGATTCCATGATAAGTGGACTTGATATGATATGATTGATGCCAGAGAGAATTCCCAAGGCTGAACTGACCAAATGCTGACTGGCACTACCAAAGCAGAGCTAAGAAAATCAAAACATGGAATACAAATTATTTGCTGCAATATTTAAGTGCTTAGTCTTGTCTGTAGCATAGGGTTCTTTAATCAGTATAAAATTCTGCCTCTGCAGCTGTCAATGTTTATAGCTTTCCTGGAAGAAGAGAGACGCCCTGATCTCTGTTACTGTTTCTATTTTAATGCAGCATATTTTGAAGGCAAACTGGTTTTATTTTCTCTTTAGATATTGTTCCAAGTCTTCCCATATTATTTCTGTTGTACATAAATAAATTCATACTTTTTTTTTACTCTATTTTGTCCGAGCAAAATGTGATAAAGGAGAACAGGAGATAAAATATAAATATATCAGATTAAACAAATTAGTATTTTTAATATTGAAGTAATTTCAGGAGATAATACATTCCTAAATACTTATATTCTTATCAAGTGTGCCAAAGACAATTTGGCCTGTATCTAAGAAAATGTTCTTCCAAAGTATTTCCCATGAAGTATTTTGACATTATTGGGACACAGCAGAATGGCTGTACTAGAAACTCTTTCTCCTTCAGCAACCAAACTGCACCTCTGAGCACTGACTATACCACTGCCTGCATAACTGCCTGATTCAATTACCTCCCCATTTTTTGTTCTATTCCCCAAACTATCACTTAACTTGTAAGAGCTTGTCAAGCTTTTTCCTTTAAATTTGGCTGGGAAAAGATCATTTTATACTTAAATACTGGACTGAGCTTACGTCCAAGATGCCACAATAGCAGCATAGCACAGCATGGCAACCACTAACAACGACTCTCCAGCTAATTTAAAGAGACTAGTCTAGTCACGGCACATGAGCACGCTTATTGTACCCTGAACAGTCAGTGCACAATTACTGAAGAGAACCACTTCACCTCTTCTACATCAAAGAACACAAAGAGAAAGAAGGGTCAAACTGCATGGACATTTCCAACTTAGAACTCCTTTCAAGATTAGCAACACTGAACCTCACACTGAAATGAATAATTTTTAACAGTAACTTATTAATCAGGTGGAGCTAAGAGGAGAGAAAAAAAAAAAATCAAAAAGACTGCTGTTACCAATTGGCGTCAGATCTTACTGCCACATCAAGAAAGGAAACCTGTTTGAAATGCATGAACTGAATTCTGTAGACCCCATGATAAAAATAATCATCAGACTTGCTATATAAACTTGTTCAGAGATCAGTGAAACGTCTCCTAAAGCCTTAAAGCAGTTACATAAACTGTAAAGCCATAACCTGTCTATACATACAATCTGGTCCATTTACACAGAGAACTATAGTATTTCATTGAACATAGAGAACTATAGTATTTCATTGCTAGTCTGACAGTAATAAATAAATGTACTGTGATGTATTTTGCCCTACCTAGAAAATAGGTAATAATTTTCAGAAGCAAGATTATATACTGTTGTTTCGCCTTTGAGTAAAACACCTGATTGATTTAGAAAGACAAAAGTACACCGATTGGAGGAGCCGGGAATGCGAGTTCAATGCCACTTCTGATCAGCATTAGAGTGGGACCATAAGGACTTACATACGGACATAAGGACATAGAGAACATAATTTTTGGAGAAGAGCATGGAGAAAGTATCATCCAACACCTTGAAAGAACCATTTCCATATGTCTTGGAGTCTCAGAGAGACTTCTTCCAGATAGGCAGAAAGACAGGTACTTATCTTCTGAAGAAACGTATGAAACAGTGGGATATTCAAAACATCACAAACATTGAAACGTGAATTAGGTTGATATATATTCATTTGAACTGTGCTCATACCCACACTCGATTCTAGAGTACAGTACTTTACAATTCTCTCTGGAAGCTTCATCAGCTGATTGAGTTTATTTTCACAATAAACTAGTGCCTCAGTTTCCCCATTGTTTGCCATCTCTGCTGAAACAATCTCTGCCTTCTAGTATAAACAAACACAGTTCAAAAGGAAATCTAAGGGGAAAAGAGTCCCTGTGCAAAAAATACTCAAATTATGAAACAATTAAATGTTTTTAATCCAGAATTTATCTTTCTTTATGACTGGCCAAAAGCATCTCTGGAAACACTTGAAATTTGTGTGCCAGCCATGAAGAAAAACCTCTGTCTACAAGTTGAGACAATTCATCCATATCCTGTATACTTGCACTGTCTCTCTCTTCACTGGTCACTATTACCACCGTAAATCATATCTACTTTATTTTTGGAGAAGTGAAACCTAAACTGGTCTTTTCACCTTCTAACTGGAATCTAATCTTTCACAAATTGAAATTAACACTGTTAAAAAAAAAAAAGAAAAAAAGAAAAAAAACCCATAGGTGTAACTAAAATAAAAATATTGGTCTTTTGTTTAGCTTTGTTTTGCCATATTACTGTCCAGAAGAATTAAATTCCCTGTCTTCAAGAAATATAGAGCTCTCTAGTGGCATTTGCAAGCAATCTTTAATTAATCTTTATTAGAGACAACTAATTACAGCGTTATACTAGTCAATTGAATTTCTATTTCAAGAAAAAAAAATAGGAGTACTTCCACTATTAAATTATTTGGAAAAAAATAGAAGATAGCAATAAAACAAGTAACAGATACCATGAAATTGTCAGGAAAAGAAACATACTAAATTAACGTATTTCTTTCTGTAATAGAGTACCAGAACTTGTGCACTGGGAAACAGAAGTGTTACTTATAATGTGTTTAGTAAGGCTTTTGACAATGTTTCTCATGCCATCTTATTTTAAAAAAAAAACAAAAAAACCCCAAAACTAGACAAGTATGACCTAGACAAAAATCACCATCAGTTGGCTGTAAAATTCACCATAAAAATTGTACTCAACTTGGTAACTATTTTGAGTGTTTGTTAAACTGAAATGGGGTAGTAAGCACAATTTTTCAGGGTCCCTTTTGACCTTGTTCCAAAACCTTTCAATATTGTCACTGAATTACAATGATAATCTGCATAACGAGATAGACTGCATAATGTGCATAGACTGTGATACATTCACATCATGTATCCTAGTGCAGCATATACATCATACAGACTTGTGTCAATGGAAGTGACAACATGTGTCAAAGTTTTGAGAAACTGGAGAAACTACAAGAACTGATGAAGTTTAAACGGAGAATGCAAAGTTCTGTGAGCAGGGAGAAACAACTGTAAAAACGCACAGATTGGGGAAGCACTGGTCAGATACCAGTTCTGCAGGAAATGATATGGAACTTTGGTGGATCAGAAACAGCACGGCTCAAGAATACTATGCTGTCATGACAAGGTAAACATCATGCCGGGACGTATAAAGAAGTGAATCATCTCTAAGAACTGTGTAATCTTTCTGCTTGGTACCAATAAGGTTCTCTGTTCAAGTAATTGAGTCCAGTTTTTAAATGTGGAGAGACAGCAGAAGAGAGAAATGGGAATAAACAGAGGTCTATACAAAACACAGCTTACAAAGTAAGACTGACAGAATTTGATTAGTCAGTCCAAAGAAAAAATTCACAGAGAGGAGACATAACATACAAGAAAAAAAGAAATAACTCCTATATGTTTCCACTGTGGGGAGGACAAAAAGCAAGCAGCTTTAGCTGTAACAAGTGAAATTTATGTTAGACTTTAAACCCATTTAACAGTAATTAAGTGTGCAACTATTGCATCTATCTGGGATCCTGCAGAGACAAGTAAGTGTTCATACTTGTATGAACAGTACGTAACAGGTCCGAACGTGCTCAGTAAATGCAGTTCTGAGGACATTCTGGACTTGGTGATCTCAGAGCAATTATATGACAGTTAAGAGTGGGTATGAAAATTTTAAGTGTCATATACATCCCATATGTGCACATGCACACGTCCATCTAATATGTCCTGGATACAAGACACAGATAACACATCTACTCTACCAAGCACGCAAAGCAAGACCAACATTTTCTGAAAGCATCAGAATAACTGCAGATACAGTATAGAGCATATATATGTGCTACTGGCACACCCAGGATTTCCAATTATCTTCTGACAGTGATTCAGGCATCCTCAAGGTTTTCCAGACATTATCTTTGGATTA
>VWZZ01007375.1:24671-66065 GCA_013399095.1 Psophia crepitans | reverse complement strand
GGGGAGGGGGAAGTGATTCAGACATGTGATTGCTGACCGTAAGGACAGTTTTTGCATTTCTGCTGGTTCCAAACTGTTCCCTAATTGGGCATAATTTCTCTTGGGAGAGACTTTCTACCACTTGACATTTTTATGACTGACTGGTCAAATACCTGTCAGGAGTGACGGGTAGCTCTAAGGTTTGCAGATAGATGAAATAACCCCTGACAATTCTTCCTGACTTATATTCTGTGATTTTATTAAAGTACTTTTACACACTAACAAATTGAAGCTCAATTAAACATTTTGTCCTTAATAGTTCGATCATACATTTTCACAGGTAGTAACTTGGCCTTGATGACTACTTTCTATATTCGGCAACTCAAACAACTTATACCTGCAAAACAGTTTTTGCATAATTATTTTATTCTCCAAACATAAGTAGTATAAATCTTAAAAGGTTACTTTCTTCTTATTACACCAACTGTAACTTCTAACATTTAAAACTTTAATTCCAGTGCCTGCTACATAAATGCCAAACCAGAATGGCGTCAGAACAAAATCAATGGAGTAAAAGGTGGAAGAAGAAAACAATTTGTGGAATGTTAAGCTTTCATGACAGTCCCAAGTCCTTGACTCATTGCCAAAACAATGGGAATTGTACACAGCGGTGCATTAGATAGGCACTATCACCCAATTTTTTTTAGAAAATTGAAAATAACTTTTTAGTAATCAATTTTTAATGAAAATAGGAATTTAATAGTCTAATCTAACATATAGATTGGACTATATTGCTGCAATATTAACAACCTGTTGCATTCTAAGTGTTTTAAAACCAAAGATACTCTTTGCTTCAACCAATACAAAATCAGCTGCAGCATTCATACACAGTTTAACAGAAAGAAAAAAAAAATCTTTACTGCATTGGTTGGCTGAATTGAGCAAAATATATGTATCTAAACACATAAAAAAAGGAAATTAAAATGAACATTAATCCAATCTTTACATCTTTTTGAGTTAACAGAAAAATAAATATATGAATTCAAATAAAATTGCTAATTAAGCACTACTTTGTAATGCTTGATGATTATTAGCACAACAATTGCCAACAGTGTAGAACTGAATTTGGGTACGGGCGAAATTATTTGGTGAAAACGCAATGAAATAATTTTGCATGTCTCTCCCTTTCAGATAGCTGTGATCCTGTCCTCATTTCTTCTAAAAACTTGACAAATTTGATGGCTGCTTTTAATTGCAAGGGATGCCATTAGCCTGCAGTGTGGTTACAAAAGTATGGATTCTTAAAACATGAGCTTTAACCCTTCCCTCTTTGGCCCACACATCTTATTCCTGCAAATAAAGAAGAGTGGGAGCAGTATCACGCTCTGTAGTTATAGCTATTTCTACAAAATGCTTCACAATTATTTACATTAGGGTATTCATGATAGAAGGGACATACAAAGATATCCTAACATTTCTCAAGACTTTAGACACACCATTCATGCTTCTAAACCAATCTAGAAAAGACATAATTACAATCTATTCTGAATTATCTACACATGGATTATGAGGGTTTATGCCACAGATGGAAGACAGGAAACTGCATCAGGCATTTCAGATCTGGCCAGGCTCTTCAGCTTAGATGTAGTCCTGTCTGAAAACCGCTATACTGCTTCTTTCACTATTTCCAGCCAATAAATAGTTGAACTACTTCTGCAAGAGAGCGACCCAGGCAGGCTTCTTAGCATAGGCTGTAATCAAGCTGGCTGCAAGCACTGTAATCAGAGTATGTCTCCTAGGAGTAGCATCCTAGTCCAGCAGAAGCGCAATCCCTTGATACCTGTAGATCTACATCTGGGAGGGCCAGACTTGTCCTGCGGCTAAAAATCCTATCTAAAAGGAAGATGACTCACCTTGGGTGTCTATGCCATGCTCTTCAGCATGCTAGGTTAGGGGAAGACTTGCCAGTTCAAGTGTGAAAACAGAAAAACGAAGAGAGCAACCTTGCTAATAAGCATTCTTGTGCATTTGAACATTAGAACAAAGCACTCGGCTAATGTGACCTCAATCGACCAGCTCAGACCAAGCACTGTTAATGACTTCTGACACGCTATTAGCCATGACAAACACTGGATGTGGAGCCACTCCATAGATCACAATACACTCAGAAACAAAAGTTGTACTTACTTTTCCATTATCTAAGCATCTTAATCTCCCATTACTCTGGATAACTGGGAACTTCATTTGAATACACTGATTCATATATGGATTTAAAAATACAATGTGTATTCTAGTGACATTATTAATACAAAAATTAAAATAAGCTTAAATTCCCAAAGACCACAGTATTACAATAGAGAAAGAACACAATGGAACATGTGTGCCATATGCAGAGATTAGAACTTCAGATATTAAGAAATGGAAGTTGCTCTCAGAGAATATATTAAAACTGAGCAGATATGATAGACTACCTGGCTGATCAGAGTGGCAGGAAGTACAAATGGCTCATATTTTGTTACATATTTTTAGCTGACAGACTCTGATTATAAAGCTTACAGTTTTTTCTGCCACATTCAAAATATAGGACACATCACAATATTCATCATTCTATATTGTTTTAGGTATATTGACATTTTATACTTAAAAACCTGGCAATGAGAAAAAAGTTATTCTCTTTATATGTCAAACAGTATGTGAACGTACAGTCTTATCAAGGGCTTCTAAGCATTATTTCAAAATTAAAACCACTTCAGGATGTATGCAGTAAGTAAAACAGTAATGGATAATGCCCATGTAATTAAATACAAATTTCCAGTGACTTATTTTCAGCTATTTGCAAACAGCCAAAATAACATCTAAATTTCTTCAAACCTATATACCTCAAAAAGCAAACAAAATTATTATTTAGCTACACTCTCATCTCTTTAAAGAGAAGTATTAGAAAAGTATTTCTTATTAGTCAGATCAACTAGTATTTTGAAACTCAGATTTGGCTCACAACACAGAAAACTCAACTTTGCCACTGGTCTGTTTGGTGACCTTACACAAACTACCTTTTCCCTCTCCACGTTTTCACACCCATAGCATTAAAATAGAATATTGACCACCTTGAAAGGTCAATATTGAAAGGTACTATGTGAGACATATTTATTAGTATTATTACTACTTGTTTGGGTCCTCTCTACCCTGTGTCAGCAACCTTAACCTTTCAGAACTGAACACACTATTAAACACCTTTCATCCCTACATCTGCTTCCGTTCTTACATAATCACCAATTTCTATGGAAAAGGAAAGACAAGAATTTCTGTGGGGAGCTGATAATGATTCTTTTTGTTAGGAGTATTTTAAAACATGGGTTTTATGCTATACTGGCCAGGCAAAGTAACTATGTTTCTCCAACATCATATATTGACCTGCCTTTCAATTGTCTACTTATCAGCTTCCATACTGGTCTGAAACTATTTATAGAACAGATTCCACTCTGGCTCCAAAACATCTCTGTCGCCGAGTTGCATAAACCAGGACAGGGAGTACGCTCTTTATTTCAAAAACATTCACAATATGACACAACTGGGATGGAAAAGGAGGCCATAAGTACATTTTAGTAGAGAGAAAACAAAGTATAAGATAGCTGGCTTCAACAAAACATTGAACTACATGGCAGAAACACTGAATTCTCTGACACCATGGAAAAATGACAAATTACCTGGCTGTGGAATTGCTGGGGCCTTGACTAAGATGAATTAGGTTGTCCATACCTCACAGAGGTTTTATTTCAGGAACAGCTGCTTGAAATTCTTCCTAGTACTTTTAGTCAGAATATTGTCTTTTTTCCACGAGTCAAACTTTTCAGGAATAATTATTCTCTTTATTAGAAATCCTTCAATTTCATAAAGTATTCCTACAATACTGTGAACAAAGAAACAACGTGGCTCCTTCTGTTTCTAAGCCCTGTAGCATTCCTCTGAAATTTGAAAGATCCTGATCTGATCTATTCTATCTTATTTATAGCAAGGAAACACACTTCTCATCAGCAAGCCATACTCCCTTCAGCTTCTGCAGTGTTCTGGATCTTTGTCAGATCCTCCTGTTGTACCTGTTTCTTCTAATATACATAATAAAATATCCATTGGAGTGGAACTAGAATTACAGTATTCCTTCCTTCCTTCAGAAGACTTGCCATCATTGCCCAAAATACAGAGGTATTTTCCTTCTTGTTATGTAGATAGGTGTATTTTTCAAGTATTCATACAAAACATAAGTACTCTAACTTGAACATAAAGCTACTAGTTCTACCATACCTAACAAGTGTCTGGACAGGGCACTCTTCTCTCATAGATAGGGTATTTGCATTGAAATCTCAAGTCAAGCAGCTTTCCATCCATAGCACATAGTAAGTTTAATCACAGTTACACAAGAAAATGACTATATCAACATATGAAAAAAAATTACATACAAGCTTCCAAATGTGTAGAGTGAGAAAACTCAAAAAATACAAAAAATAATTGCTCATACTGTTTTAAGTTATAAATCCTACTCTGTGTCTTTCATCTCAGTAACTCTTACATTTCAAATGGCAGTAGTTTGTCGAGGTGTTCCTGGAAGTTGGTGGTAGTTCTTTTATTGAAGGAAAAAAAAAAAGGTATAATACAAATTATGATCTTGGACTGACAGGTCAAAAAACTACTGAAAAAAACCTATTAACAATTTCTACAAGTCTTATTTTTGGCCAGGAAGGTGAAGACAAAGAACATACCAAAACAAACAAATGAAAAACCAACCCCACACCACAACAACAAAACCAACCCCACCAAACTATGACTCTGGGGCCAGATGTTCCTGAAAACCTCTTTCCTACACAGAGGTTCTTCAGTGCAAACTACCAAGCCCTGATAAAAGAAATCTAAGAGAGATACAATAGTTGAACAGACAAGAGTAGCTGTGTCATTTATAACTTTGTTTCATAATTACCATAAGAATAATTTACACAAGGAGCTTCTAATACATAAAAGCATTGCCTTTGTATATTTAAGTAAATTTTCTGAGATCATATATGAGTTTGGTTCATTACGTAAAATACTGATGTCCTTCATGAAGGGTGCTTAAAACAGTCTGAAGCAAATGGAAGAATTTTAAGAAATATTTCTGCAGAACTGTATCAGACAGTAAGAAAGCATTATCAAATACCTTATCAGAATCACTGTTCTTTCTTTAGCGATCAGTAATTAAAAATTACATTTGTATAGGTTCCATTTTCTAGCTGTCATTGTTTGTGAATCATGCACAAGATTATCCATTTGTTCCACCCTAACCAAGTGTATATTCTCCTATTCAGAAACCATTCACATGTGTGCAGCAATAATTAAACGTTATCAGTTTCTATCAAAACTGCAAGTACCTCCATAACAATGCCATTTTCCAACATAGAACGATATCGGGTTTTAAGATATCGTTATTTTTCCTGCATAAGCACGTCCACAAAAAATGAACACCTTGTTAAAAATAAATTAAAGAGCCTGTGTAGAAAAATGTTCAAAGAGGATGGGTCTTTTCATTTTTATTTATTTTCTGCTTTGTTGTATCTTATTTTCTCAGATATGGCAAACAATGATAAGAAAAAATAAAGCCTAATCCACGTACTTACTTGTGATAAAATAGAAAGCTGATGGTGACAGGTTACTGCATTTTGATTAGCCTCCATGAAGTATTTTTGGGTTCGTCTCCTCTCCCGATCCAGTTTCTTCTCCAACGTGAGATGAGAGGTAGATAAAACATCCAAGTATTTCATCATCACATCAGACAGCAGCGAGCTGACCTCAACTATATCAGGACGTGCCTCTGCATCAGGAGTCAAGCATCTACAGAAAGAACATTCTCTAATGAAAGCTAATTACTTCTTTCTAAAAAAAATGTTCAAGCCATGCTGGCCAGCACTCTGCTCAAGCCTGTGTGGGACAGTTTGACACTGTGCAGCCTTGGTGTTGACACACTACAGCGCACAGTCTCCGGCATCAGCTGAAACAGTTATCCTTGGCACTTCAGAGGCACCAAACCAGACAGAACTGCTATGGGGGGCTGAACTGCTATGGGGGGCTGCTGCTGCACACTCCCAGACACACTAGGGAGTGGCTGGTGCCTCTTCCTGGCTTTGGGGGAGACATTGGCCTCCCTTGTGGGGATTGTGCTCTGGCCAAGGTGCTGCACCACTGGACAAAGCGGCTGTGAAGGAGATGAGTGTGCTGTCAGGATGATTTACAGGAGGATGACAAGATCATCACAGAGACAAGGCCCCCAAATGATACAACAAAGGATGAAAATCTAGAGATTACCCTCAAAGGAGCAGTGGATGGAAGCTCCCAAGAGGAGGTAGGCTGAAGA
The DNA here is from genome assembly GCA_013399095.1 of Psophia crepitans. Lineage (NCBI taxonomy): Eukaryota > Metazoa > Chordata > Aves > Gruiformes > Psophiidae > Psophia > Psophia crepitans. Next base: position 59,707 of record VWZZ01007375.1, on the reverse strand, counting down.
CTTGTGACTTATGCCAATAGAAAGGAGGCCTTTCCTCTGACTACAGCTATACAATTACAGAACAGGTATAGTGACCTGGGAACAGGTGAGGAAGGACTTAACAGAAGACACATCAGAGCTAAGTGAGGCTGAATCAAGTGTTCACATCACAAATAAGAAGCAGCAGCTGACAGTAATTTGAGATTGAGGGAACAGAGGCACCCTTCTACTTGACCTGATTTGATGATTGTGAAACCTGTTTCTTGTGAGGTGCTTGGATTCAGAACATTGTGGAGATACTACTAAGATGCATCTGGCTTGGGCTATTACATCTTGCTGCTTATTCATATGGGCACCAGAGACACTACCAGGACTGACCCTGAACATACTGAAAGTGACAACAGAGCACTGGGCTCAAATCTGAAGGGCAGGGGCCAAGGTCGTTCTCAATCCTTCCAGTAAGGGAAAAAGGCTCAACTCAGGGTGGATGTAACCTGTCCAGCACTTGGCTGTGTGTAGTCAAGAGCTTTACTGGTAGAGATCAGAACAGACCAACGTGGGTGACATTGTGGTAGATGCCTACTATAAACTACCCAAACACAAAGAAGTAGACAATGAAGGCTTTGTTGGATAGATGCAGGAAGCTTCGTGATTGCAAGCACTCATACTCATCAGGGTCTGTTAACCACCCTGCTATCTGCTGATGGGGTAATACGGTTGAGTGCAGCCATCAGATTTCCAGAATTTATTGATGACAATATCTTGGTGCAGGTGATTCAGAAGCCAATTAGCAAAGGCACTCTGCCAGACCTCTTGCTCACAAACAAGGAAGAACCAGACAGGGATGTGAAGATTATAGGCAGCCTTGGCTACAGCAACCATCAAACTATGGAGTTCAAAATCCCAAGAGAAGTGAGATTGTATGGTTACAATACAGGACTTCAGGAGAGTAGAATTCAGACTTGTAGAACCTTATGGAAGGTAAAAGGAAAGACTGGGAGAGGTAGCTAATATTCAGGGACAACCACCTCAAAGCACAAGAACAGCCCATTCCTGCATGTAGGAAGCAGGGTTGGACGACACAAGAAGAATATACAGATACTGTCTGAAAGGTCGAGGTAGGGAAACCCAAGCTCAGAAAGAGCTAAAACTTGCAATGGATGAGGAAGGCAGAAGACCGACCTTCTGTATGTACACTGATGACAAAAGAACCACACAGTAGAAGACACAGTTAGAAAGCATTTAAGTCAATTGGTTGTACGCAAGCTCATGGGACCAGATGAAATGAACCTGAAGGTTCTGATACATCTGGTCAATGCCACTTTCCATCATGTCGAAAAGAAACAGAGGGAGGTTCCTGTAGACAGGAAAATGTTGAGTAGCACATGCATATCTAAGAAGAACACGAGGGAGAATCCAGGAAGCTACTATCCAGTCAGCTTCACCTCAGCCCCTGGGAAAATAATAGAGCAAATTCTCCTGGAAGGAACCTCCAAGCACATAAAGGACAAGAAAGCAACTGGGAACAGCCAGGATGGACTTACCAAACAGCATTCATACCCCACTAGCCTGATTACTCTCTATGATGAGATTACTGACTCTATGGACAAGGGGAGAGCAGTATATGCTGTGGGTAGCTTTATCTTAGCAAGGCCTTTGATATAATTTCCCACAGTACCCACAGGACTTAAGGTAGGTAGATAATTGGCTGAACTTCCTGGCTCAAAGGCATGCCATCAGCAGTACAAAGTCCAGCTGGTGGCTGGAAGTAGCAGCCTCCAGGGATTGATATTGGGACAATACTGATTAATGTATTTAGTAATGACCTAAATGATGGGGTGGAGTGTGTTCTCAAAAGGTTTGTGAACACCAAATTGCAGGGATCAGTTGATACATGGGGCAGGGCTGGGCCACTCATACAGAGGTCTGATAGCTGTCTACAAAATGGTATAGAAAAGATAGAGATCCTTCTCAAAGGTGCCACCCACACAGAGGTCTGATAGCTATCTACATAATGGTATAGAAAAGATGGAGATCCTTCTCAAAGGTGCACAGTGATAGGGTAAGATTCAATAGACACAAGATGAAACACAAGAAAGTCTGAATAGATGCAGGGTTTATTATTACTACTACTATTACTTTTAATCACAAATGCAGACCTTCCTTCAGGATATTCAGAATTCTAACAAGACCCTGAGCAACAAGCAACCAGATCTAATTGTATCTGCTTTAAGCAGATGGACTGGATGACCTTTGGCGTTCCCTTCCAACCTAAATTACTCCTCAGCTCCATGGTTCTTGTTTCAGGCACTCTAGCTGGTATATTATCACTGTTACTAAACAGCTATTAGGTCTAATTCCCAGAATATTTTTTATGTACAGTAGGACATGAAAGGTGCTAGAAGCATTCTAGGGACAATTCTATATGTACTATGAACTGTCTTAAATTTATTAAATTCCACTCAACCTGATAATTTCCTATAATAACCTATGATCTCCCTACAGAGCATAATACAGATACACTTAACCCAACACTCTTCTTTATTTAAAGTGTCACAGAATTATTTTTTTCTAAAACTTTCCAAATAAACATAACTTTCATGTAAAATAGCAGTTTTGAAAATGTTTTACAGTACTTGAATTTCTTTATTTTAATCTCTTTTTTGCTTAAATCCGGTCAAATCCATTGATTCATCCCATTAATTATCATAAAACTTTGTTAATCTGGTTTACTTATAAATTTTTTTATTTCCTTTAAACAGATCCAAGTTTTTCATCCTTAAGAAATGTTCAATTTGATTTTTTTCTTTTTATTTTTTTACTTTAATCCACTTAAATTCGTCAAAAATTCCAAGAACAATGTTAGCTATAAAAGATTTGTGATAAAATTTCTAAATCAATTTCCCATGCATCTAGAAAGAAATTATTTATGACTAAACACTGGGTAGACTGATGTTCAGTTCTGAAAGACTTCGATGATTATGATTCCAGAACTTTGATATCTTAATCCAATAAAACTGTCTTTTACTCAGAACAATGCTGAATAATAATGATAACGCTAAATGCAAATTTACGTTTGCAATATGAAGCTTTCAGTGTTTTTCCTAATCATTATCAATAAATTGTTTTTTCTAATTATGACATTCATCCCTGAATATGCGTTGTGACTCAGTCATTCGGAAAGAACTACTTCATTTTGGTTAATGTTTCCTCATCTATAAGTAAAAGATTATTAGTTTCTTTTTAATGTTCTTTATTCCTTTTAAATATCTCACAAATCCTAAGCCAAAACCTAAACATAACATTTCATTTAAGGATTAAGTCAAAGAGAATCAACATTTTTTTAAAATCATTTTATGCTTCCCACTGATATTAAAATAAGCAGGAAAAAATCTTAAATTATAGGAAAAACTAATTCTAGTATTTTCACACAAATACCTATTTAACAATCTGGTTAAACCAGTTATCCTCCATAGCAGCCAGTGTCATGATGATATGGTACTTTCAGTAAAACTTTAATACAGCCACAATACCTACAATCATAAATAACTCAATAGCTGGCCTTGGAATAAATATTCAAAAATTTCCTCTTACAGGTTTCTCTTCATTATCAGGAATTAAAAGAAGGAAAATACAGAGGGCCAGATACTCACTTAACCTTATCTAAGTCACTGATAAAGATGTGTTTAAAATTTGTAAGAAAACGCAATACATATCAATACCGATATGATGCACCTGGAAGATATTTTCTGGATGCATTTGGGACTACTATGTTATTCTTAAGTAGCAAGCAATTAACCAAGCCAGTTACTCTAACTACAGGTATCTGTAAATATTTAAAATATTAAAATTCATTTCAGGACCCCTTAAAACCTTAAATGTTAGTTCTATTAGCTTCTATCCTCTCCGTTGTTGTTCTTCATTCTCAAGGTCTTTAAATAAGACCTTCTTGTACAATAAAACATAGTATAAAAAAAGTTACCATCTTTGTACAGTAAAGTGCTTTTTAGAGATGGAATTCAACATCTAAGTGCAAGAGAAAAGGCTAAGTGGAAGTTTTCTAAAATGGAATTATCAAGGAAGCTAAATCACATAGAAGTGCACCAATCCACTTTCTATACTTTTCCTTAAACATTGCATTATCACCAGGAAGATGTAACCACAGCCAAGAGAAATACATGGCGAGTGAGTGGAACTAATACAGGCTCATCTTCTCCTCCATTCCTGCGTTATCTCCGCTTTGTTATCTCTGCTATCCTGCTAACGGGATTAGAAGGTAGTGGGAAACATATTTCTGTCAGTCAAGTGAACACACAAAACTATGAATGTGACCATACAGTGATCTATAAATAACATATTGCAACAAGGTTCCTTCCTTGACCACAAGCTGCATTTGAACCTGACTTAAAATGCTGCTATTTTCACAGAGGTGAAAACTGATGTTTAGGAAATTAACTACAACACTGGTATTGTTAAACTTCAGTACTCAGTATAAAGTCTATACTGGCTGGAGAAATGTGCTGACTATACTGGCATGAGTTCTCCAGCTGCACACATGCAACTACATTGCATATGTTATTAGCAGGGTAAGGAGAGACCTCTGTTTTTCTTTAAATCAGAATGTATTTCATATCCAGAGACAAATACTGGCAGTTGCTAAAGTCAGCAAACTATCACATTACCACTGCTGGAAACATGTAAACCAAAATATCTTTTCAGCAGGATGTTGAAATAAAACTATGCGAGTAATTACCTCTTAATGGCAAATGACACTTTTTCAGAGTACCGTCCTTCTGGCACAGGTTCATACACAGCCCCTACTATCTGCAAAATAAATAATCTACAATTAATTGAAGAAAAATATTCCATTATTTATTTGAAGATCCCATAAGATAAGTATCGCTCCTTGAAGCAACCTGATGGGCATTGCATCATCAGCTTTAACTGGCAAAACAACTTAGAACGCATCGTCTCATACAGAATGTCACTTCTAATCAAGTATCCACATTAACATACGTAATTGTTGTAAAGCAATGGGCCACTATAACTGAATAAGAGAAACCTTAAAAAAACCCAATGATTTTTTTTATTTGTGATCACATTCTGAGGTATAATAGACAATGTTACAGAAAATCCAATAATACAGTACATCAAGAAATTTTATATATTTAAAGCTCCTATCACCAAACGCAATGATAAAAATATGTTAGTCTGAGAGGCAACAATTAATTAACATTTACAAGCAATTTTTGCAATTAGAATGGCAAGATAGCACTTCATGCAATGATAAACCCCTGTGCTTGTTCACACATCAGACCAGAGAGCAGTTTATGCTTCTATAACCTTCAACATAAATTCTCATGGATCTAGCGAACACATGCAGAAATAATTGGTAGGTTGATCTGGCAAATCTGAATACCTTAGTTGCCAAGGAGAGCATATTGGTGCTGTAAAACGGTGGGTTCAGAGTTGCCATCTGATAAAGGATGCATCCTGCAGCCCAGACATCAGCCTTCTCTCCATATGGCTCACTTTTTACAACTTCAGGGCTAAGTAAAAAGCAATGCAACCCACAATTGTTTAATTAATTCACCTAGAAGTAGGCTTATTTCTTTTTTAAAAAAAAACACCCAATGTTTAGATAGTCACTACAACATTTTCAGAGCACATACAACTATGTTCAGAAGGTTGCATTTATTTCCTTTACCAACCAAATTCTTTAAGTGGAAGTACAATTAATACAATTAATAGTTTTTCCACTTCTACTGCAGTTCTTCTCACAACACTAGTCATTTAAATTTTGTTCACTTGTCCTCCACTCGTTTCACATCATAATGTCTTTGGATTTAATGGATACAAATGAACTACAGCATTCAGAACTTGTTTACAATGATGACATTTCAGTAAAATGGACTAGAGAACAGATAAATATATCACAATCTCCTGTAATTCAGATATCAGAAAGATTTGAATAAGATTCCTATATTTAGAACACTAATGGATATAATTTTGCTATTCCTGTGACTAAACAAACTTTTCTCATTACATCATTTTCATCATCTTAAAACTACTGCAATGCATTCCCTGCAAGGATGCCACATGGACACTCTACAGCCAGCTGAATAACAATAAAAAAGTACACATTGTAAAGAGCCATTTAAAGCAAATGGAAGGCAACAGTAGTTTCAGTTTTGACCCACTACAAAGCAGACTCCACTTTCTTTTCTTAATTTCCTCAGCACTTTTCATAAAACTGGATGATAATAATTTACAATAGTGAGGATATTCTGATACTGGAGTTCAAATCTCAGCAATAAATAAAGGTCCTACAGCATAATGTGGTTTTTTGCACTTAGCATCTTCTCTCTGTAATTACTCAGAGATATAAAAAAATACTTGACTCCTTTCACCTATAAAATCAACTTGAAAACTTACTTGCTTTCCTTTTTCTTTCATCTTAGAATTTGGAACCACTGTATCAACTGCATGATTATATTAGATATATGTTTGGTACAATGCCTGATTTTGGAGACAAGAGATACTGTGTAAATTCAATTAATGATGCAGTCTGGATAAAATATATTGCTAGAAGGTGTGCTATTGATATGGATGAAGTGCAGAAAACAGATTTTTAAAATAAATGGGATGAGGTTCCTTAGATAATCTAGTATGCTGAAGACAAATTAAGTGATCTTAACAGAACAGAAAGTCAGAACAGAGGTGACAGTGTTGGGAAGTGAGAGAGACTGACAGGTCAGACATTTCTGATAAAATTGATCAAACAAGATACAGACTCCTGGGTGAAATCTAATGAGCAATTTTCCTTGAATTTTACTACATATCCATAGGATGTTGGACATGGTGTTAGAACATAAGACCATTTCTATAAACAGATTATCGTTACTCCTCACTGTGACACTAATGATTAGAGGACTTTGGAAATTTCATTTTTATGTATTACAAGTGTCTATGAGAGCAAACATCAGTATTGCAACTTATCGTATAGATGGTGAGCTGAGTAAGGCAAAGTCCCTGTCTTAGTAAAGTTCTAAGTATGTTCCTATTCAGAAAAATGCACCTGACTTGAATTTTAAAACCTTCTGTTCTAGTGATAATTTTCATTCACAAAGAGACAATAATAAATTATTATTTTTTTAAAATCACTAAATAATACTAAAAATCATAAACTGAGATTATTCAAGCCAAATCTATGTACTTATGCAAAAAGCCACATGACAGTCACAGAAAAAAGATTAAGCTGAATACAATCAAGAGAGAAACAGAAGCAACCACAACCTGGCCTGCAGAATCTTGTGTTCATGAACAGCACCGAAGAACCTAGCTTGATGTCCAGCGCAAACAGCAGTCCATTGGGTTGGTGACTAGGAAAAATGTATTTGTTACTACTATGGTTTGGAAATCACAGAAAGAATACAGTGCTGACAGGGTTGTAGATTTAGCATGGTTTCACTCAAATGCGTAACAGCTTGAAGGTAATGGAGTCATTTGGTCTGCTTAATTGTGCTGAAAGGCTTCTCGTTCTAAATGCATATCTAATCCTTTTTCTTTTTTTAAATCAAAAGGACTTGCAGCAGAGTACTACTTGATCTTTTCTACCAGAACAAATGTATTTAGTCAGAAGTCTCTGATGTTTAGAGCATTAGGATGACCAATACCTTAAATAAATACTGTCTTGTGCTCAAGAAGTATTTCAAATTACTGAAGTGATATTTATCTAAAGTGACCATGAAAGTTTTACAGAGAATATAAAATCCTACACTTATATGATGCTATGCTTTCATGGTTAACTAATTATGTAATTTGTATTTTGAAATAGAATTTTCAAATATTATTTATTTACTTTTAAGAGATGTAGTGAAACCCCTCACAATGTTCTACAGGCTTGCCTCACCATCTGCTAGTTAGAAGTGTGGGTGGGGTACAGTACTTGTTGACTAGCAGAACAGCTCTGCAGTAGAGTTGCATCTTTTGGATCCACACCGTTGAGGGATGCCAAGCAAAGTACCCAGTTCTGTTCCTGTATGCTGCCACCCACAAACAGGAGGGTGGTGGGAGTACATATGGTTTGTCTAATTGAGTTGACAAATGTGTATAAACTGTCACTGTCTGGTCAAGACCAGAAAGAATGAGTACAACCAGACTCTGAATTTTACTCCATAAAAATCCTACAAAAATTCATCTTAGCCGCAAACACTGAAAACTAATTTAAGAGGGTAGCACTGGGGTTTATTTGTAAAGGCAGCATTCTTTCTTTAACTCTTAGATTAAGAGGTCACACTTGGCTGAAATAGGAGAGTGGCACAAATTACAATTTAGCAAAAAAGGTCCACATCATAAAATGCATTCAGTATCAAAATAAAATACATAAAGGGAGAAACTCTAAGAGCTGATAAACAATTTCATTTCCGTTGCTTTAAGGACTGAGCATACTGCCACGAAGCAGGAGTACTGATGCTATACTCTAGGATGTCCACAGTCTTGGATATTAAGAGGCAGCAGATACTTATATAATTAATCATTTAGTTCTTCCAGCTAACATATTCAAGATAATCATTACAGCTTTCCTCTAGTTTTACAAATCACTGCTTATTTCCAAATTACATATTCAAGCTGAAAAGGCTTACTTCAGCAGCATTTCACTAACTATATGAGAGTCCTTCACTGAACAAATGTCCACAGCAAAAGCAAAACTAAATTCTTCTATATGAAAGACACAGAAATATATCCACAGAATCATTCTCCAAATTCTCAGCATTCTTGAAGACAGTTTTATAACTGTTTCCCAGAAAGTTAACTCTTGCTCAACATATCAACATTGCTTTTATATTTAATAAAAGTCTTCTATGCCAACACCCTTAAATTGAGCCTTGAATTTGATTAAACAATTGTTTAATCTAAAATTATGTTTTTTCTTCTGAACTGATTTTGAAAAATTAAACAGTTACTTTAAATACAGAAGATAGCTTTCCATACCACCCCACATTTTTCATTAGGATTTGCGAGGGTAAAAAGATCAAATCCTGTCAATATTTGTGCTACTTGTGAAACAGTAGCATTTCACCAAATCGTCTCTAAGTGGCCTTAGAGACATTCTTGCAATCAAGCTTTCAGTTACATTTTTGATCACTGATGTTATTTTGTCATGGCTTTTAAGAATACTTTTAACAGAGATTTACAGACTGTCCCAGTCTGACTCTGCTACATTAGTACTATCACATAGCTATATGAAAGATGACTATCCTCACTGGATTAGCTTATGTTCACATTAGTTATTAGTGAACTGGACAGAAGTTTCAAAATTAAAGTAGTCCTGAATTTGAATGGGGGAAGAAAAGTGGAGCTGAGGGAATGATGTTTTCAAAACAGCATTCATTTTTTAGATGTTCTAAGACTTCCAAGAACAGTGGTCGATACTATCAGACTGACTTTACACGGGACGCCATCAGCAAAGATTTCCCAAGCTGCACAGAACTTCAATAAGCCTCTCGTGACTTCTCTTGGTACGGTGCTCACTAGTTAGTCCAAGTGCTTCCAACAGGTGTAAGAACAAGCTGGTATATACCATCCTACAGTATGAGGAGTATTTTCAAATGAGACAATTTCAACTAGACAGTTACGAATTAATCAAATTAAGAGTGATTCTTCAAGACTAACTCCCAGAAGGGGTGGTGGCTATAATGAAAGGCTAAATAAATTAGAAGTATAAATCACTTCAGATTTTAACAATGACAGTTATTGCTTTTAGTCTTTAAAATCCCTCCAATTAATTATTTACAGTTTGATAGAAATTCCTGCAGTTGGTAGTGGTTATACAAACACTCATGCCTAGAACCATATCTAGTTCAGAAAGCAACCCAAGCTGAAAATATTTGGAGGCTAGCAAAGTGTCAAATATGCTTACCCCATCCTTCCTTCCCTATGGATATTAACTTACTGCCACTGTTGGAGACAGGACAGTAGGAGGAGAGATGGCAGAGAAGTTTGGTTTTTTCTGTTCCTAAATACTAAAAGACCCTCTGCAGCTTCTATTAGTTTCAGATATCTTTGTTAAGATACCAATAAAACAATACTTGCTTGCAATGGATAGCCTTTTTAGTTTCTGGTAGAACTCAACGCAAAGTAGACGGGGATTTATCCAATAGTGTCTTGAAAACCTTCAGAGCTAAAGACTAACAACCTCTTTGGGCAGCCTGTTCTATATTTGATTATTATAATAGTGAAAAAAGATTGCCTTATATCAAGTTAGAATGTCTCCTGTTTCAATGAATATCTGTTTTCTCAGAAAAGACGACGACCACCACCTTCAGTCCAAATAATGAGAAAATCAAGGATTTGCTTGTGTTTTCAACACCATTTCTAGGTTTCTGTGAACCAGGTGGCCTGTTTTCATCTTACTAAACTAGTACAGAATGATTTGTGAGTGATCAATATAACCAAAAAAAACCAAAACAAAACACCCAAACAACCCCCCCCCCAACAAACCCACTACAGATCTACTCTATAATCAGTTCTCTGAATCACGGGGGGGGGGAGAGAAGATAATGGGAAAAAGCTGCTGCTCACCATCAGCATCACCCCAAAGGAGAAAAAAGAAAAATAGAAAAGCAGTTGCTACTTGTCACAATTTTTCTCTGGATGGTTTGCTGTAAGCTACAGATATGCATTCAGTATTATAGCTTCATAATTACCTCTAAAAGCAATGCAATAAGAAACAGGAGCCACAAAAGTGACAGTTTGAATAAAGACCTCCTGTGAATGTTGCTGAAAGCTATTTGCATTTCTCACCTACAAGAAGAATTCAACAGAAGCCTTTTGGGGATATTGTGTCTATCCCTTGAGTGATGAAGCTGCAAGAGGATTTTCAATCACTGTTTAAAATTTTTGCCTTCACAGTTTTCTATTTTGAAAGGTATTGCGAAGTAATTCTATAATTTATTACATTGTCTTCTAACTTCTATGCATTTTTCTCATTGCAAATTATCTTAAATATTTTTGTAAAATATTATGTATATATAAAATTTTTCTTCACGAAAGACACCTTTTCAGTGATCCTAAACCTTTGCTGACACCTACAGAAAAATTCATCATTTCCACCATTTTTTTAAAATGTATGGGGACAGTGAAAAATTTGCTACCTTCAGTTTAATTTTATGATGTAATAAATCCTCTTGCTACCAGGTGGGGAAGAGGTAACTTCCATGTGTATAATTGCTCTCTCATCAGTGTAATCTCAACAGTTCAATTTTCTAGTCCAAGCACTGCTAGTCTCTGCCAAGAAAGTTCCTCTAGATTAGAATAATTTAGTCTTTAGAGAGGTAAAACCAATCTGAGCTCAGGCCACTAATAACTGTAGGATACAACTATGTGATAATACCCCCCCCTTACATTTTAAATAAAAACTTCATTTAAAAAAAAAAGTCTGGTTTGATGTGGAAAGACACTTTTAACTTCCAATAGTAGTAAAGTTGTGTAGTCTTGTCTCAATCTGAAATGTTAAGGAGCACCAAGAAATGTATAAAAACAAGATTCCCTGTAACAAACAAGTGTAGCTCTCAGCTACGCTGCTGTTGAACAACAATTTAAAAAAATCACCAACTTCCTGCTTTCTTTCAGTACATATCCAGTGTCTCTGTCTAAAATAGAAGCAGATGTTTTATACTCCACCTTTTGGGGTTTTTATTTCACAGTTTTGAAAAATAAAGACACCCAGTTAACATTCAACAACTGATTTGTATTTTGTTGAATTTACAAATCTTTAAGTTTCTATGTGTGCTAACATTATACATTATTGCTTAGAGATGCCAAATATATTAACTTTGGAAAATAATTTATGGTCTCTACCAGTGTAATAAGACAGTGTTGCAGAACACATGAAAAACTGCCAGCAATTCCCTTCTAATTCACCCATGTCACATATTAATACAAATCAAATTACAGTTTCTAAAAAGTTTACTCTATTGTTCTTTACTCCTATTGCTTTGTTAAACAAACAAAAATCTTCTTGGATATTTAATGATTTAGGTATGATGTTCAGAGCACAAAGTTCTCTTCCTAACCCCCAAGGCAAAGAGTCACTCATACCTACTTTTTTTCCCCAGCAAAATGTAGAGCACATATGAAACTGTGGAGGCCGAAACAGTCTCACATGATTTAAGTTGTTTAGGCTGGATATTTGAAAAATATTGTAAGCCAAGATGTTGTTTTGCTCACCACTGTCTGCTCTGCTATGCTGGCACAAGTACCTCTATAACTGCTTTATGCATCAGACCAAAGACCTGATGCACCTGAAAAATAACCTAAATTATGTTTCAGCCAGGTCAGTTCTCTAATTTAGTTCATCATCATACGTTTATGCAAATGCTTATGTTGGCCCAGGAGTGGTACGGTGGTGTTAGGGTTTTGTTTTCAGGGTTGGGTTTTTTTCGTTGAATCATTTCATTGACACAGTTTAATCCACAGCACTAAAAACAACTGGTACTGGCATAAATTTAGGAGGCATTTTCTATGGAAGAGAGAGATTAAATACAACTGCCAAGAGGACAGCTTTATAAATATAAAAGCAGTTTCCACTGAAACACAACTTTCAGTTATAGTCTTAGTTCAAAATGCCCAACTAAAACTTATTTTTTACCTTTGATAAGTAAGAAAAAAATTAGTCAACCAAAATATAGCTTTCATTTCAGAAATACAGCAACTTGGAAGCACTTATAGTGTAAAAATTTACAGTACCACTGACTTACACTGGCAACTTACGCTCCCAAAAATTGGGAGAACTCTCAACACAATGTAAGGGCAAGGATTATCAATAGTTAAGCACCCTTTACAAGCAGACCACAAGTATTGGAATTTCATGGGCTTTTATGTGCATTTATCCCCAACTGAAGGTTTTCTATAACTTTTTTCTTTAAAATTAAGCGTCTGTTTGCAGTGTTCTGCCCCTCATCAGAATACAGTCACAAATACAACGCGTAAATATATTGGGGAAATATCCCATAAAGACACAATTCAGTTTGAATTTAGCCTTCTTGTCTACACACTGTACCTGTTGATCTGGAAGAAAATTTCCTGTGAGTCAGTGTGTAAAACTACTACACATTTCTAGGCCTTTACTTTTAGAAAACTTGTTTCAAGGGCCATTTAAAAAGCCTCACAGGCTCTACTGGAATAGGTGATGTTAATAGCAAGCTGCTTCTTCCTTCAGCTGTCTTATTATTACTGAAGAATGTCATGAAGTATCGCCTTTCTTACTGTAATGAAAATGCAACTATTACCTAATTAAGCTCAAAATGTGCATAGCCATTTAAATTTGTTTATACAAGTTTATACATTGGAATGGGTTGCCCAGGGAGGTGGCGGAGTCACCGTCCTTGGGTGTGTTTAAAGAAACGTCAGATCTGGTACTTAGGGACATGGTTTAGTGGGTAATAGGTGATGGGGGGACAGTTGGACTGGATGATCCCTGAGGTCTCTTCCAACCTTAATGATTCTATATTTCTGAAATCTCAAGATCATCATATGCACCTCTGAGTAAATTATAAGGACAAATCAAAGTATCATGAATATGTAATTTAGTGTTCCAGTATTACATACAGAAAAATTATTTCAGACAGCAGTTTATATTAATCATGGAGTCTATAAAATTATTACATACTATAATTTTTCTTTTCCAAGCATTAAAGTAACTCTTTAGAAGCTAGATCAGCACCACTCATTTGTTAGAAAACAAGTACAGAAACTAAGCTGTAAGTTTTCACACTCCTTTTCATCAAGAAAACCTATGCTATGACTTTAAATTACTTCTAAGCCTTTGTGAGTAAAACAACTCCTTTCTTAGGATAGGGGGAAGAAAAAAAAAAGAAACTGTACAAACTAGTATGTGTCACTTCCAAAGTGGTCTGGTTTCTTTTAGTGCAAAATTTTATTTGCATTCTCTCCTGTCTAGTATTAACTTATGTCTTACAGTGGGGACTTCTTTCCATTGAAATATTTTTCCAGAGATAAATACAGGTATCTTCACGCTTTCTTACTTTGTTTTTCATCATTCCCAGTTTTACTTCCATGTATAATGCAAGGTAATATTTGGTGTAGTACTAAGCACAGTTCAAATGTAAGGTGACAGTTGTTATTTAGCAAAACTTGCTACTTAATAAAAATTATATAAAGGTAAGTCATTTGGTCTTCTTTTTATAAGTCAATATCTGTCAATTACTTATAATGTTCTTCCTTGAACTTTATCCAGCTTATCTTTTTAGTAATGGTATGTCCATAATGAAAGATAATGCTCTACACAGAGCTGCACTGTGGCATACAGCTAGAGATGGTATTATCTGCCTTCCTCAGATATACTGTCCCTGGGGATTCCACATCCAATTGCACTGGACTTTTTGCTGACACACGTTACTATAAACCTATGCCTAAACTACAACCACAATTACATTTCATTGCCATGTTTCATTTTCAGAGTGAATACTTGATTATCGGAAAGTTGATTAATACTTCTGATAAAAATGCTGTACTAATATACCAAAAGGATTATTTAACTTCTGTTACCTTTCTAATCCAATCAGCAAATCCTCCCCAGGAGCCAGCTGTTCCATGAACAGCAAAACTAAGGCAAGACTAGTTTTCTACTCTCCCTCACTCCGCAGTACCTTTAGTTTCCTATTCTCTTGGATATCTAAACACACCAAAGTACTGTCACATGACAGCATGAACTACAGCTTATTGGAAGGTAACATTTCAGCGGAGCTCAAACACTTTTACTCACCAAAAAGATTAACCTATGTCTCTGTTCACTATTCGTCACCAAATTTTCACAAACATTGCTTGAAACTGGTGAAATGGCTCAGAGGCTACTTTTGGAGAAAGAAAGAACTGCTGGAGAAACTGGTAATCCATTTGATTGCACAGCATCATAAAGTAGGCTGAAAATTAAGTGCATATGAAAGTACACCACACTGCCTCATCTTAAATTACCTTTCCCCACACAAAAATGCTTTAAATAAGTGAAAATATTATTATGTGACCAGAATAAGCAAAGCGAGAAAACCAAATCAATATATTGATTTATGCAGTGCTCTTCTGATATATGGCTATAAATAGAAGCACTAGAAATTTGGGTAACATAACACTGTGTAATCCATCAACAGAAATTAAATCAAGGAGTATTTTCTCCTCCACAGCAGAGGAGATAAGGAACAAGTAAAATACTACCTCTAATTACCACAAAAATTAGTTTCTTTAAAACACCAGGAAAACACCTAAACCTTAGCACAAAAAGCCAAATCCTACATAAGTGTTCTGTATATCATTTTTCCAACATTTTAGAACAACTAAGTTTCAGAAAGATCAAGTTAATTTGCCAATTAACATGGAACATTCTCATCTACATCTTAATGATATCTGAGGAGTCTGCTCTTCTTCAGTTTTCCAACAGCTTTTTCAAGATCAGTCAAGTTCTCAAAGAATTATGATGGGATTCTCTATTACATCCCAATCTCAAAGTTTACTTCATTTCCCAGAGTTTCTCTAAAATTTCTGTATACATATACAAAAGCAGTTATCATAACCATGACTCAGCTAACTTTTACTTGTATTTCTTGATCTATTCTCGATTCATGCCCTTCATAAGTTACAATCCTTTTGTGAAATGAAGAAATGGCAGCTGTACATGAAAGGAAACATCATTCTCAATAAACACGTACAATTTGCTGTGTCTCTTCTGGGAAGTCCTTCGAGACAGCAGAATAATAAAGACTCTGTCACCACTAACTTGGAACAGATTGTTTCTGGTGACTTATGAGCTGGAAAAAGACTTCAGAATTCATTATCAATTCCCTAAAGAAGCCTTTTGCTCAATTTTTAATGTATTAAGTGTAAACACATCCATTTAATAGATTTGGTATTCTAAACATACACACTGTTGGATTTTTTTAATTCAAGGACATAACCAATTAAAAGGAATTTAATTAGTATGCTAGTAGAATAAAATCTAGTGCAAAGTAGGATTAAAACCCATCACAATTACAAAGCATAATTCTGTAAGTCCCTCTCTAAACATAAAACTGCGTCTGCTGCTATTTTATGATGACACAGTTTTTTAAAAAATTACATTAGCAAATTGATTCAGTCAACCCCAAAACGAAACATGTTTGGTACGTAGAGTGATATGTTTTTATCTGAACCACTCTGCATAATGCTACACAGCCAAATTTAAACAATAAGCATCAGACACTACTTTAGTGCAGAAACAAAATAATATGTCTGTATTGTCTGCTCGAAGAAGGGTGGGTTGCATCTCAAACTACTCAGAACTATTATCCTGTCAATTCAGAAGACAGCAATTTCTGCCACTCTAAAATGACAATACTGTCTCACAGCTCTTTCTCTTCCTTTTTTTCTTGTTTTAATTGCTGCTCTTTGTAGATATGCATTCCCAATATTTTGATTATTTTCTAGCCCTTGACATCTACTTAAATCATACAAAAACAAACACACAAAAAAATCTAGTTCGAGCTCTGATTAAGTCTGTACACTCTGACTTGTGCTTCATGACTTATGTTAAAACACTCAATAAGTTCACCTCATTCCTTGCAAACAGGTTTCCATATCAAAAAGCCCACTGCCATACACAGCACTAGCCAAGGACCTTGAAGGTGGCATCCAGTGCTTTCAGCTTTTTGCAAAGCCTTTTTACCATTCTTAAATTATGACATTGGAAAGATTTTAATGCTTTAGCCTGTCCTTTTAAATATTACTCAAGCATACATTTTAAATACGAAGACATCAGTACAGTATCCTTCTCTTTTCTGACTGCAGACAGCCAAGGATCACTGCTTTCATGATTTTGCCTGTAGAGTAGAACTGACAAGTAACATCCCAAAAGACCACTTACTGAGAGACTGGAACATGTAAGTGACGTTTTATCCTCATGTCTACATCTAAATAACTGGACAAAAAGGTAGAAAAATAACAGCCAAGGTCCTAGCTCTGATGTGACCTTCCATATATAAAGACAGGGTATGAGAATAATAATAAATGTAGTATAAGCAAACATTAGAAAAAATTAAATCTACAGAATATTACTCTCAAATAAAAATTTCCTGTAAAATATGAAAAGACCCAAAGACTTCAGAGACAGAATCTAACAGGGGAGGGGAGCAAATGTAGATAAGAAAAGAAAATTATGACTCAGTGATCCTGAAGGCCACTAGGGCATGGTTTGGAACCTGACACTTCCAAGACTCATCTAACTTGCAGACACTTTACCTGTAACCGTTGTTTAAAAGACCACCATAAATTCCCATCAACAGTTTCTCTGCCCAGTTATAACTGAACAAAACAAATCAATTATTTCAGAGGAGCAAAAAATGATGGCATCTAACTAGTTACACCAAACTTTTACTACACTTAACTACCCAAACTATCACTCAAAGATTGGGCATCTGTGGTGGGTTGACCTCGGCTGGCGGCCAGGTGCCCACTAAAGCCACTCTATCACCTCCCTCCTCAGCTGGGCAGAGGACAGAAAATATAGCAAAAGGCTCATGGGTTGAGAAAGGGGCATGGAGATCACCCAACAATTAGCATCATGAGTAAAACAGACTTCACTTGGGGAAAGTTAACTTAATTCATTGCCAATCAAATCAGAGTAATGAGAAGAAAAAAACACTAAAGTCTTAAAAACCTTCCTCTCACTCCTCCCTTCTTCCCTAGCTCAATTTCACTCCTGATATCTCTACCTCCTCCAGCACAAGCTCTCCACAGGGTCACAGCCTCCTTCTGGCATCCATCCACTCTGGCATGGAATCCTTCACGAGCTGCAGCTGGATATCTGCTGCACCATTAACCTCCACGGGCTGCAGGTGGACTGCCTGTGTCACCATGGTCTTCTCCAGAGGCATCTCTGCTTCAGTGCCTGGAGCACCTCCTCTTTCACTGACCTTGATGTCTGCATGGCTGTTTCTTTCACATATTCTCACTCATCTCCCTGGTCGCAATTGCTCCTGGTGTTCTTTCCCCCCCTTAACTATGTTATTCTACTGCTACCATCGCTGATGGGCTCAGCCTTGGCCAGAAGCAGGTTCATCTTGGAGCCAGCTGGCATTGGCTCTAATTGGACATGGGGGAAGCTTCTGGCATCTTCTCACAGAAGTCACCCCTGTAGTCCCCTCCCTACCAAAACCTTGCCATGTAAGCCCAACACAGCATCACTCACAGACTGTACTACACCCCAGTAGTTTTGGGGGAACCAATTAAGCCAGCTTTGTAATCCTCTTACTTTTGTTCACTAAGAAGCAGTATATGCATTGGTTTTGAAGGTATGGGACACATTACAAGGACTCTCTCCTGAAGTCACCTTAGGATTTAGCAGTTTTTAGGTATTAAGTGTCAATTGTTATAATTCTGGCACTAGGAAGTCATAAGTAACAATTTCAAAAGTGGCAACATGAATTATATTCAACTGCTGAACTAATGAGTTCTCAACTCTCCCTCTTAATTCAGAAGAGCCATCAGTAGCTCTCCTGATAGCTTGGAACATTTAATCACTTATTACAAGCACACAGGCCAAGCATTCTGGCAGGTATATGGCTATTGCATGTGGTCACCACAGCAGAAAAGAAGATTGAAGATGACTGAGCTCAAAAAGGCTTGTAAACTTCTGCAAAGGATACTGTCAGTGCCCTAGCCATGGTAGTGGTCTTAGAAGAAATTTAGGATGAAACTACTTCCAGTTCTACTTCGGATATAATGTTCCGTCAGGTTTTTCTCCTTATTGACTGGTATTTTTTAAATTAAATGTTCTGATGAAAACAGAAAATCGTATTATAGTCTGCATGCTGTGCAACATTCTTGGCTTGTTTATGCATCATTCATTGTAGTTTTCTTTTTGTATTCCCGATGCCAAATAAACTTCACATTATTTACAGAAGACAGAACTGGCAATTTCTATTAGTGGGAACAAGAGCACCAGAAAGTCCCTAAAAGAAGAAAACCAACTTTTGACCTTAGAAAGCCAGACACTGAGTAGAAGCAACAGAGTGATTCTGAAGAGAGGGAACAGCAGCTGTATGTAAAAAGGTGTTGCAAAGAAGCTGGAGCAAGTCCATGCAGGAATGAGAAATATTTGGATCTGCAAGGCTTCAACTGAACACACTATAAACATATTTCCCTAATAAAGCAATAGTTAGGGTAGGCCAAACTTAACCAATCATTTTGCAAACAGAGAGATCCAGAACTGTAGCACAGATTAGCAATTCTTTAATTGATTTCTGATGTTAGCATTTCAATCAACAGAAATTCTCAGCTTAAATGGCAGGCCCAGAACACATTAACTGCTATTAGATAAATACTGAGCTTGGGCTTTCCATAATTTAGATTTTTTTTACCCTGATTACATTTGCTCACTTTTGTTCGAAATACAGTAACTTCAATTAACAGGCATGTTTGTTATTTATACATTGTGCAACACAAAAATCAATACCCTGTCCTGCCCACGATTACTTTTGTTTGAGAGAATCTGACATGCATGTAACACTCTCAGTTACACACACTGCTCATATATTGAGGGGAACCTTTTGGATAGGAAATGCTTTCTATCCCATGCTCTTGAAGAAACAAAACACAAGTCAGGAGTAATCCAGGAACTTAGGTAGCTATATTGGTACAACAATTTAATGCAATACGGTTCTTCACTTTGGCTTGCCCACAAGCAGGATGCCAAAGGAAACTGCAGCTCATTCAGCAGCCTGAATAATGTATTGTCTAAGGCAAAATTTTCAAACAGTTATTTATGCATCTACTAAGTTCAAACTGCAAACAATGTGTGTCATTTTTTCCCCCCTTTGAAAACTTTAAACTTCAGGAATTCTTCTTTTTTCAGTTCCATTATTATAACCAAATGCCTACCGATCCAAAACAAATCCACAAGCACCAATTTCAAGTATTTTTTCAGAAGGTAAGTTGTCCATACATACAGTGTACCTGAACACTGAAGCCACAATTACATTAAAAGTAATAATAATTATATTTATATATATATCATTTTTATAGCTTGAAAACACATTTCTTTATCTATAAGGATAGTAAATTAATAAGTTACTACGCAACTGCAGCTATCTCATTTTTGCACCAACTTAACCCACAGTAACTGCCACATGCAAGAATAAGCAACAGTAAAACAAATACTCAGGGTAGCTGTTGGTGGGTAACTTCCACCCTTGTTCCTTACTCCATTGTAACTTGCCTGTCTGCTCCAAAACAGTAACGATGCAGATGGAAATCACTGCACTGAATGTTGTATGCAGGAGTACTTACCATGAGTATAGAATGGTTCCCACTACTGATGCAAGTTTGCTGTTTTCTTGCTTTTGCTTTGCAAGCCCAAAGTCAGCTACAATAAAGAAAAAGAGATTCACATGTGGATAACCACCCTCTTTGCATGACAATCAGTGCTGGTTCACAACAGCTGAAAAGTTGGGGAAGGGAGGAAGGACCTTTGGGATGGTTGATGGTTTGGGTTTTGGTTTTTTTACATTTTATCTTTTACATTTTGCCATACTGGACCATACTATCTTCCTGTCTCCAAGTTAATCAACAATTTATGTTTGAATAAGGCCAACCAGCTTTAAAAACACCTCTGATGCTTTCAATCCAAACTACATGACCAGTTTCAAGTTTCTACTAATAGATTCCAATCAAATGCATGACAATGGTAAGCAACAGGAGCCAGGAGTTGGACTCAATGATCTTTACAGGTCCCTTCCAACTCGGGAGATTCTATGATTCTATTATCTAATAAGCAGTAATCTAGTGCCCAAATTAATGGAAAAAAGTAGTCTATTTTAATACAACATTAGTGATTATCTGGAAAAAAGAAAGCAAGGGGGAAAAAAAAAAATCAACCAGACAGAGTAAACATATTCTCTTTTAGGCTCAGGTCCTCAGAAACAGAGGGGAAAATATATTTCACAGGCAATAACATTTTCTAAATTCTGCTAAACTGTCTTGATACCAGCAAGAACCTTCTAAATACAACTGGCACCACCAAGCTAAGGAATGTAATGCACAGGACAATCAGCTTTACATGAAACATAAATGTTTTTTTCTTAGCTTTTTCAAGCCCATAATACAGAATTGAATCAAAAAGAACTGGCAAATGTTGAACCACACTGAACTAGTGAAATTTCTTCTTTTAATTTATTTAAGCATCTGGCTGCGGCTTATAAATTGGTCTTCAACTTTTAATACTCCAGGATTCTTTATTTGTTAGGTGATGCCAAAAGTTGCTACAACAACAAACAAATGTAGTAATTTCTGAGAACTGTGAGAGGCCTGCCTCCTATACAATTAAATGAAGATATGACCAAATATAAAGACAACCCTTATTAACTGGTATTTGTTTCAGCTGTGAACAGAGGCTTGATTAATGAGGACCCATTGCAAGAATTCATATCTGGCAATCTGCTGAAACAGCTTCACATGATACCAGTATGTCTTTTAGAAGCTGGAAGGGAATTGTGAGAGCGAGATCACGCAATACTTGCTCAGCTTCTTATGAACTTTACCCAAGTGTCAGCTTTTAGCACAGACCCACATAAACCTTTGATCTGATCTAGTGACTCTTACGTTATGATCTTATTGGTCACTCCTGAAATTCAAAATCCTGCTTATTAAAGAAAGTATTCTTCCCGAACTATCTCATTTTACCAGTTAATTCATCCAGTGGTACACCAAGCATTGACATAGGTCTTAGGTATAGGCATAGGTCCATCCTCAGAAGCTAGACCTAACCAATTCACACATACCTGTGTGAATGCAGATGCAGTTGATCACAAATTTCACCAATTTCAGAATGAAATACAAAACTTATAGCTTCAAAATATTTTCTTACAGCTTCCATGCTCACACAAAAAACAACCTACCAATTAGAAGAAGTGTTGTCGAATACTTGCTGGAAGGAACTATATCAATGCTGACAATATCATGATAAATATCAGTAGAATAAAGGTAGCCAGAGAAAAACAGAAGAGAAAAGCCCTTAAAGAATCATACTGAGAAGGCCAATGAAAGTTTTGTAAGCCAGTAAATTAGATGAACCAAAGCAAAGGCTGGTAAGAGCAAAGGCAAAGAGATAGCACAAAACAGAAGGAAGAAGAGGGCAGGCAGGCCATCCAGCCACTGCCAACATCAGGATGCAGAAATGCATGCTGCATCAGTCCATCCAAAGGGAAATTATAAACCCACCTTAGTGACTCACAGCAAGATTCTACAAGAAAGATGAGCTGGTAACCCTCTGCCATAAAAAAGACCAGCCCTGCCCCTCTTTTACACTTTCTCTGGGAACGAGCTCAACTAGCACTTGTGTCTTAATGAGTTTAGCTGATCCTTTTTCTAGGCTAGTTTCATGCTACTTTAATCTAATCCCAGACCTGACATTGCAGTCCTAAAATCGTTGAATTGTCTACCACTTCTGAGGATCCTTGTTCTCTCTGTAGTCTTGCAATGCAGGAATAAAATTGGCATTAGAGAGGCAACTGCCTCATCCCCAAATAACAAACACCCTCATTTTGACTGTTAGATTGTCCTACCTTCCTGAAAAGTAAAAATCACCCATTTCAGACCAAAAATAAAACAAGATAAGGTTATTTTGTAGTGCAGACAAAGAAAAACCAAACATGTTTCTATGAGGAAGCAGTCTTGGAGCTTTAATGGCACCAGTGGGAAGATCCATCTACCTGCCCAAAAACGAGAGTTGTCTATTGCTGTAAAATAATGGTTGTTTTCATCTGCAGATCATTTTGGAAAAATGATACTTTCACTGGGTTTCAAACACTACTTAATTTTTTTCAGGTTCATGTGAATTACATGCATATCACCACTACAACTTATTCTACCTTTCTAATACATGAGAGTTTGTAAACTGAGGGGGATGGTGGGCACACCAATCAGGCAAACAAGTTTTCAAAAACAAAATTTCCATGCTAATAGTTGTTGGTGCTTGGTCTACCATACAGCCTCAACAGACATCATTTCTTTATAGCTAATTCTCTAATGGTTGGAAGCTTGGCATCCTTCACTGAAGATAATTTTATTTTTAAGTCTGTTCAAAGACAAACAAAAATTAGCAACCTTTCATTATCAGCTGGATCTTTATAAACTACAACTAGATATGCAGCTTGACCACCAATTCATTACAAATAGTCATATCTCTCCATGATTGTGACTGTGAACATTAAGCCTTGAGGATTTTTCCTCTGTATATCAGGAATCTAGAAAACTAAATATTATTTTAATTTTTATTTTAAATTCATTTTTAAAAAAAGTAGTCAACCAACCACGTAAGACAGTCCTCAAATAAGAAGAAAAATTAATACAAAATGATGCAGTCAATCCTTTAGGTTCTGAAATACCTTTCTTGACTTGTTTTCACTTGTTTACACTGCGGTTCCGGTAGCAGAATAAGTAATAACGAACTAAGATTGGTTCAGAAAACATTAACATGCCGGGGAAGAGGGCACGAAGGGAAGAGAACTATGAAAAAAAGAGTAGGCTGACTTGTCTAATACCTTAACCTCCTACAGAATGATCTCTTCAATTTTCATAATAGCCGAATCACAAAAACTTTCTAAATCTTAGCAGTCTATTTAAATGAGCATTTTAGGTACCTGCAATAGGTTTTTTTCCCCTGTCTTTTTATTGACAGAATCTGTTTTTTCATTTCCCAAAGATTTCACATAGAAGATTGATCTTCTAGAGTATAACAAGAGGAAAATTTTACAGATACTACATTTTAGTAACACTGATCTCATATTTGCACATTTGTTGCTTTATGTTTGAATCCTATTTAAAAATGACTGTTTTTTTTCTAAAATCAAATATGCACACAAAAAAACAAAAAGCAAAGCAAAAAAGAATGATGAATGGAGTATCCAATTCACCACATATGTGAAACTTCAGACCTACTCAGGTCAGATTTTTACTGTGTCCCCACTGAACAGTTTCTTCTACCCTGGAAGGCTCAGAATGGCACAAAATCACTTTGTTTCTCTTCACCAAGTTTGCAGCTGTAATCAAGAAGTTTTGTCAGCCACTTAATGAGTTACAGTCATCTGGAAGATAAAAGTAGGACTTTATTTTCCATAAAAGCATATCCTACAAATAAGATAATCTGCAATTTAATCAACAATAGTACATACTTATTCTACTCTTTTTCATCAATAGAAGGGGAACAGAATTAATTTCTCATCATTCCCAAATACATTTTTCCAGCCATTCTATCATTCTCCTTTCTCTGTGCTAATATCAATGCCTTGTAAACTCAGTCTACCGTCGGTTTTGTGAAGCTTGTATCTTCCGCACAAAGAATGTTAGCACTGATCCACAACTAGAACTGAGATTTGTATAGAGAGATGCAATTAATCCACCGACAGTGTCCAGAATGTTTGATTTACAGTGTGAATGTGAACTAGTGGAAAATTCCACTCAGCCTAATATGGAAGCTCTGGAAATTAAGTACTACAAGCGTTCCGTTGAATCTTGATGTGAAGGGTAGCAATTCTGATAATGAAGACTGGTTAAATCTGCAAAACAACTAGCACTGATCCAAGTGACTCCAAAAAGTATGGACTCAAACACGACAGATACTAGTTATATCAGTTTTACCTCATGGCCACTCCTTCTATGGGCACGGCACAGAATCAAGAGCCAACAGGTCTTTTTAAAAGTGCACTCAACAAGCAAATATTCTGAACTACAAAATTAACAGGTAGTTTTCTTCCAGCATCCAGCAACTATTCAAACTTTGCAAGTCTCATTCACCTCACCATTCTGACACTTCATGGTTGCCTACTATAACTAGAAATATATCAAACAGGCGAGTTGTCTCAAAACTAGTATTCTGCTGCTCTATAATCCCTGGTTTCAGTTCCATACAGATCCTTTCTGCTGCTACCGTGTCATCTGTTCTAAACATTAAACAGAGCATGCCACCCAAAAAAGCACATGGAACCCTTCATAATTCTCATTGATACCTGAAATGTTCAAAGTTTATTCCATATGGCTTTCTTTGACCATCAAGATCTGAAACTTGCTGCAACTAGGTGACACTCAGGAATAGTGATAATCTACAGTCTCTTCTGTTTCGCCCTACAAACAGATGCAGCTGTGGAGCTCTAGATAGAAATATCCCATGCTAGAAACAAAACAGCTGCAATAAACACAGATACACATTTTAAATTCAGAAAGCTGTAACTTTTCAATGTCTTATATAAAAAGGCCAGACAGATTAAACTGAAATCCATGGATAATGGTTCAGTGAATCTCTAAAACCCTATACAAAATAACTTCCATTCAGGCTGTGCCTAAAATTCTACTTTTGTGCACGTGCGTGTCAGAAACTATAAATCAGACTTTCAATCTGATCAGAGATGTACAGTTCCAGTAACACTTCTCTACCATTTTAGAATGAGAGGTTTTATTAAATTGCAGGTTAGTATGATTTAATATTTATATTTTTGCAGCATTTGTAGCTCAACCAATTATGATGAAATGCTGTACCAACATAAGAGATTGTAGTTATGGCTCCTTTCCTATCAAGTTTCAGTCAGAGATGAAACAGAACATCTAAGTAGGGTAGGCAGTTCCAGAGACTACATAACAGCATGCTTAAAGTTCTCTGCAGTCAGGAACAGCGATCTTTTATCACCACTAGCCTGGCTAAGATCAGATTGCAAAAGTCTGTTTCCATTTGCAACAACGCATGACTTCAAAGAGCCTGAAAAAGATTGAGATAATTCAGATTTAATTGACATGTGTAAAAGATGTCATGGGAAATGCAAACAAAGTTATACATCTTCACATTAGAATGAAGCATCTCCTGGGCCTAGGACTTTCACTTGTATCTTGCATAAGTTTAAAAACAAAACAATAAACAAAGACCTGGATAAGGGTAGTGCCTAATCACACTCAGCATTTAAGAAAAAGAAAATATGGTGCGACTATACAGATTAAAAAATTCTTGCTAGTGTTACCTCTGGTATTCTTTTTTCAGTAAAACCTATAGAGATGATATTCAGAGACCATCTCTAGAAGGTACCTCATAGCTTAATCTTACATTGTGCCAGGCCAGTTGCAGAGTTCTCTGCCTGTAGGAATTCTAGTTTTCAGCCACTTTCACCGTAGGTTCCTGCCTAACAAGTTCTAGGGAATTGTTCTACAAGGGTCACCTGTAAGTGGCAATTTCTCCACGACTTAAGGATAAGGAAGTACAATTCTTTAGCAGATTTCTTTTTTTCTGTGCTGACAGCAAGGTGGGAATGTTTCCCATGCTATGCACTCCTTTCTTCTTCAACCATCGTAAACTTAGAAGCTGTGTGAGACGTCTTCATGGAATTTGGAACGTGTGTGGCTCAGTTCTCACATACATGGTGAAAAATGCCTACCTGTGAGTCCTAGAACTTTCTTGAAGTAGTTCATTGCTGGGGCTGCTGCATAGCCATGCACAGTACCGAATTAAAGTCTTAGTCCATAGAAGCACTTTGCTTCAGTGCATTGCTCACTTCATTATTTTTTTAATCAAAATCTACAATGAAAGTCTGAAACTAAAAGCATCTCGTTAAAGTAGTTAAAGAGGAATAAGCTACCTTTGTTATATTGCCAGCCTGCAGACTCTCATAGCAAAAGATTAACAAGAGTGACTATTTCTAGAAGGACTGATTGAGGAAAAGAAAAAAGAGCAACATTGTAAGATATACAAGCTTTTTTTATGAAGCAAAATAATTTGGACCATGAAAGGCCATATCTTAATGATGTAGTCACATAACACTACTTCATGGGAAGCCCACAGGAGTACTATTCTTGTTAGATTGAGACAAATGTTGAATAGTTTTGAGATTCAAAAGACTTAAAATTGAACTCTCTCTGTTTATGATGACTATGCAGCTTGTAAACCTGGAACTACAGTTTTGAGTAGATCTTAGAGCAGATCTTCTTCTTTTATAAAAGCCAACAGGTTAAATTCACTGCAGAGGCAGATTTAAGATTTCTCAATTTTTGAGCATAGGCTTCCACCTTTGTCTGACATTTTGTATTAACTTTTACCTAGAACCACTTGAAATTCACAAATGGATGGTTCACTTATCCACAAATACTGTGAAACAGAATTACCAAGATCGCAAATGCTCCAGTCTTTGGCATACATTGACTGTATAAGTTAGGCATAATACCACAGCATGCACCAATACAGTACATATTTCCTATCATTGGAAAGAAAGAAATTATTCTTAATTTCATTAAGGTCGTAAAACAAGAAGGCTCAGTAAAATTCTGGAGTAATAGACAAAAGTTCTTCAGCACCCTCCAAAAATTCAATATATACTTGTACTAATTAAAGTACTAAATAAAGTGTTTGTTTAAATATTGCAATAGTTTTGAATGAATCACTGTAGAAATTATCAAAATAAATTTCAGTTCTTCCCATTTTCCTCAACTCCTGTAAATCTTTGACACAAATATAAATGCTTTTCTAGGGCAATTTTGAGCTTACATTTGAAAGTACATTTACACTTCTATATATCTAGATTGGACCATGGTAAGACAAAGGTGTTAAATCAAGACAAGAGTGCCCCTCAGTGGCAGTATGTTGATATAAAATACAACCATATGATATTTTACTTCAAAATAATATTCTGAATACTTAAATTCATCACTCAGGGACAAATGCTCCATTAAATCCCCTTCTTTCAAAATAGTATCATTACTAAGAACCAAAGGGTTTTAGCACATACAATTTATTAATAAATAAATTTAATTGTGTACATCAGGTATAAATATTTACTATAAGCCAACAGTTGCTAAATATATTTTCCTATTTATAGCTGCGTGTTTTGTGGTTGGGTGTGTGCATGTCTACACTTCCCCCTTATTTTTAAAAAAGAGAGATTGATTTTTGCTTCAAGACTTCTCACAACAATTCTGCAGTATTCAAATTTTTTATTCAGTTCTGTGTCACAAGCAGGAAGAAAGCATACAGTAGTTTTTTTAAGAACTTTAAAAACTACAGTATCTGAATTGCCTGTAAGGCTTGCTGTGCATACCAGGTTGTATTACATCACGCAAAAAGTAAAACTGTCATACTTTAGAGTACTGTTCACATACATACTGCTTTTAAAGCCTATCCTGAAGCCTGCCTAGGCTCCTTCCTCCTCACTGTAGAGATTATAGAAGTATAGGTCAAGAATATTGACTACTAGAGACTTAGACAAATAGCACCTCACTGCAGCTGACCACTGGGAGCAACTGATGGGTGCTAAACAATGGCATGGGAGAATTGGCATAGAACAGATGGCTGTTGTACTTTCTATGTTCATTAGCACTAGTTATCTAATCTGGTTATCTCAATATTCTTTCTCATTAAAGTAAAAAAAGGCCTTGAGGCTTAATTATTCCAGGGTCGTATCATCTTCTCTGTCATATTTGAAATACATAGCTGCCAAAAATAAAGTCATGGCTGACGACACCTGGTGGCAGTTATTACAAAATCCACATTAGCAATTACTTTGCACAACAGCATAATAATGTAATAATTCACCAGCTTCCAAGTATGGTCACCAACACCCAGGAATCTGAAACCTTCTGAGAATTTCAGTAAAGTATTTCTACTCGCCTATATCATGGGAAATTCTCTTCAAGTAAAGTAGTTCTACTTACTAATTGTAACTTTGTCTTTATCCCCCAGCATGACATTGTTCGGAGTGAGATCTCGATGAACAATCCTTTTCTCCTTATGCAAATAACGAAGAGCTAGGCAAAGCTTAAAAACAAACACAAAGAACCTTACAAAGAATCTTCACTACAACCTGAAAAGGCACATGAAATTAAATTCATATCTGATATTAGTGCCTGATATAATAAGCATTACTTGTCATTTATTAGCCTAACAAACATAAACAGTGCAGGGAAGCCCTGGTAACAGAAAAAAAAAATGGAGGCACTTACTTGGATAAATATATGCCATATTCTCTCTTCTGAAAACTGTTGTTGCTTTTGCTTCAAAGAGTGAAAGTATTCTCCCAATGGCACTCCCTCTATGAGCTCCATGACTATGTACAATCTGTCATCTACATAAAAGAAAATTAATTCATAGAATATTACATTTATATAGAAAGCATTTGAAAATAGAGTATTTGAGGTTAAAATACATTTTAAAAGCTGTTATTTTTTACTTTTAAAATATGTATTTGCACAGACAAATTAATTTTAATTGTAGTTCTAGTCTTTTTTTATTCCATTTTTCCCCTCAATTTATATCACAGCAGCTATAAGGAAATCACTGCCTGATGATCATTCAGTGGGCAGGTGCGTGTAGCCAACTCTTTATAAACAAGAAAATTAAGACAATTCAACTGTGCAATCTATATCATTCATTCTACTAGTCACTATAGCTTTTCTCCCTACTTAGCATTCCAGTTGTAAATTTTGGATCCTAAACTCTATAGGATGAGAATGATGCTTTCTACATATTTACATTTACTGATAGATGAACAAATATAAATAATATTTCTTAGCATTTTTGAAAGGAATGTAAAGCTGGCCAAACTGTAACAGTTCTTGAAGAAAATATTACCGTTTATTGCTCAAATTCAATACACTCTGCTGTGTACCGCCTTTATTCTGTATTTCTATTTCTTCATTATGTACAATGTAGTAATTCTCTGCATTTATACTTACTTTCCAAGAAGGTTCTATAATATCGTACAACATTTGGATGATAAAGCTACAATGAGGAAACAAATTTAGATATTTAGAATAGTTAAACTGCTGGCACAGTATTTACAATGTTTAACTACACGCTGGAAGAAAGGATTCCAAAAGGATTCCACAAACTTGCTTATGAACTGTAGTGCAGTAGACTCTTACTCCTACCCCAAACACAGGGAACTGTTGCATGTTACTAGAGCAACCAAGTGGAAAATACAGCATGACTCCTATCCACTCTCCCCTTAATAACTGAAAGAGAGCAAATGAAGTTTGAAGACAGGCAATTAATGCTGCATCAGAGAATTGGCTTTCTTAGCCTAAGAACATTAGTGATCCATCTGTTTCTTGAATATTCAATTACAAAAAAAGACCATCTTCGCACTGTATTTTAAACCCAAGAATTCATTAAATGGAACAAAGATTTATCAGTTTTCTACCACAATCTTAATTTACAGAGTCCCTTAAAAAAGTTCACAATACTGCCAACACAGAAAGTAAGAATCTTTAGTAACAAGCATTTGCGCTGCTGCTAATGCTACACTAAGAAGGTTTTCAGTATTGACAGCATTCAGGTAAAAGGTGCCAATATTGTACTGATCAGACAAAAATAGTAACAGCAGCTGAAAGCCCCGCTATATGGGAAGTCACAGTTAATACTGCTAACAGCAGAATGCCCATACATGAGACTAGAGTCCATGACACAAACCTGCTCTTTGATGATGGTTAATTCAGAGACAATGTTCTTTACACTGCTGTCTCTGTCTTTTTTGTCCTTTCCAAATGCTGGATTGTGTAAATTTACTTCTTTCATTGCCAGGAGATTTTGTCCATTATGTTTTCTAACCTATAAAAAAGACAAAACCCTTGTAGAATTAATACAGGATGCAGATAGAAAGGAAATTATTATGGCTACCAGATTAGTTACCAGCGTCTTAGCTTTTTCCTTGTATGTGACTAGTCAAGAGAACTGGAGCCCCACAGTGCAGGTTAGCAGTACGCTGCTGAACTTGCCACAGTGTTTGAAGTAACATTATCTGTACCTAGTGTTGGCTTTCAGATAAAACATGCTTGAATTTCTGTGGTTTTACACAGATTTGCTAGCCTTTGCAATAGACTTAAATGCTGTTTGGAGAACGGAATTAAAAGAAAGTAAAAGTAGGAAACCTAAGAGACACACTGGTCAATGCTATAAATACCAGAGGGGACAAGCAAAACCCCAGCAAATACTCCCAACATGCCCAGATGCATAAAGGCGTTTTCACACCTGCATTGCCCTATTGAAATTGAAAGGAGGGTAGTGCCTAAGAGAGGTATTCGACCCTCTTCATGAAGCCTCCTCTCAAACCTGTAGGTTAATATCAAACGGGAAGCTTACCTTATATACACTTCCAAAAGCTCCACTGCCGAGGTGCTCTAAAATTGCATAATTGCCTATATGTTTTGTAGGTGCCTTATTCTGATTCATGCTTTCAATACTTTCAGCAATTTGCTTCAATTCATCCTCCTGGTTATAAATTAAATGTCAAATAAATAAATATAAAATATTTCATGCCTTTCTTGTAGTAAGAATGTGCAAAGAATACAGCTCCTTAAACCTATGAAGATTTTTACTTACCTTTAATAAATTTAACTTTGATACCAACCCTTCATAAGCGCTGATATCACGCACATAATGACCAATATCGATGAAGATTTCAAACAAGTCGGTAGGGAAAAGTCTACAAAGATTTAAATTTTTTTATATTTTAGAAACAGTGTATACATTAGCTATTGATTTGCAGCAGAGACTTTTTAATGTTTATTACAACTTGCTTTAGAACTTTCTAATTATACAATTATTATTTACTAATCTATTCAAGTATTAACCCTCTAATATTACATACAGAGGAGTTAAAGGACCTTTCAAAAGCAAGAGTTCAGCCTCCATGGGTTGGGTGTGAATATAAATGTCAGCTCTCCAAACAAGTATAAGCCTCTTCAAAGTCAATGCACATCCTGAGTTTCCTGTCCTTTTCCTATATTTTTCTTATAGCACTTTCAATTATGCTTGTCGTCATTTTATCTGAGTTCCTTCTTGTAATGACTGATAGCATTAACGTTTCTATGTATTTAAAGAATCACGACACCCATCTTAGAATTTTTGTCCAAGAAGTCTATTCTAAAAGATGAAAAGGACTGAGAAACACAAAAGCTAACAGACAGCAGGCATTTGATTAGTGACATGCTTAACTGAAGGTTTGCTTTTACATAAAGTGATGGCAGAAGTAGAAATACAGAAAATTAAGGCATTTGGAAAAATATGAAAGACAGCAAATCAGTCCAGATTTATCACTTTCAAAACTTGACACCATCCATGAACACTCATTAGAAACTGGGGTCCTTTCAGTACAAAATCCACCTTTTAAAAGTAAAAATAACACCAGTTATACTTAGAATTCTAGTAATTTATGACACAGAATAAAATCCACACAGAAACACTACTGACAGGCAGACCTCCTAGGCAGTATGATTACTTCTAATCCCAGAAACCAAACTGTTAGGTTTGACACAGCCTTTATAGCCAACCTGCTGAAACTGTCATCTTACTAGTAAAAATGGGTGATTGATGAAAGACATTTTCTCCTTATTGATCCAAACCTTTCAGCAACCCTCCTAAGTAAATCAGTGTGATGCAAAGTCATTCCCATGTGAAGGAGTGGAGGGCTCAGAGAAAAAATTTACTGCTCCCAGTTACTTGCTACTATCCAGGGCTGTAAGTTGCATCTGTTAATCTTCAGGATAAAAGTACAGTTTATTCCAACAGCATTAAATCTGTCCTCAATGTATTTTAAATGTTGATTCATGAGTGAGGAAGGAGACCCTACAGAGCCGGGTTCTCTGGCATGCATACAATAGAAGTCCCCACACTGAACATCTAAATCTTGTAGGCTGGCACTGATGCAATGCAGGAATGGCTGTCTGGAGCTGTGCACGGCACAGCAGTTGCTCATTACTATTTCTTCTTGCTGAAGATAAGTGACATTTAAAAAATATATCTTTCTAATTGGAGTGATGACTTTTGAAAACTATCCTAAAGGGGTTTCACAAAATATTTTGTTAACATACCTTTTAAAAATATGTCGATTTCTTTCCATACTGAAGAGAAATCTCAGGGCTCTGAAAGCATAACACTACAGCAGGAAAAATACTTAAGTTAAAGACAAATTTATACACAAATGGAAAAGACACTGATAAACATCAAGGATTCCCCTTGACTTTACACTTCAGCAAAATTTGTACTTAATATATTTTTAGTCTCTTCATTATCAGGTTAATAACAATCTACCTAGTTATTTAAGTTCATCCTGTATTTTAAAAGTAGGCAGGGCCATTTAGGGTTAAAAAAGTAATACAAGAAGTGGATGACTATAGCTATAGCACATGCTGAGAAACATCTAAGTCTTAATCATCTCTTTTTATTTTCAGGTAGCTCAAGACTTGAGACCTGCTCTCCTCTCCCATGCTGAAAAAGGAAAACGTAGTTAGTAGTTTTCTAATGATGCAGTAGAAACAGCATTTTGCATTTTTTCTGAAAAATGCAGTGTAGAACACCGTAAGTTCTAACAGGCACAAAAAACAAAAGTGAGAAAGATAATATGGTCAACTTCTTTTTTTAACACTCATTTCACCTTATTTACAGAGATCTTCCTGTACCTCAGTTTCTATCTTTATGTACATTAGTTTCGATACTATCTCTGCTGAAGAAAGTTTATTTTTTAAACAGACACTGGCAGATAATTAATGTTTACTTTTATGCAACTCATCTTTAGTTCCATTTACCAAGAGCCAATAATATGGCACACACATGACTGACCAAAGATGACTGTATAAATTAAGCCAAAGGGAAATAAGGTATCGATATCTGAAACAATGCAAATAGTAAATGCCTTTAAAGTAATTAAGAAGTACTTTATTGCATCAGTGACTAGAACACTACTACAGTTCAGTGCCATAATCCCTATTTAGACAATGGTAACTGTCTTAGTGATAACTGCTGAATGAATCCCATGTTAAAAACAAATCTTTCAATATATAGAAAATGCATTAAACGAAGAAAATAAAGGCCAAATGCTACTTTTGAAGGAAGCAGGATTACTTGAAACTTTACAGAAAAAGAAACATATTTTAATGTGGCTAAGAAGCAGTTTCTTTTTAGTCCAAAGTAAACTCCCCTTCAGTGGAGAAAGATGGTGTGTTACAGTGTCTAACATTCCACTAAGAATTACAGAATCTTAGAGGTTGGAAAGATCATCTAGTCCAACCCCCCTGCCAGGGCAGGACCACCTAGAGTACATCACACAGGAACATGTCCAGTCAGGTTTTGAATGTCTCCAGAGAAGACGACTCCACAACCTCTCTGGGCAGCCTGTTCCAGTGCTCTGTCACTCTGACAGTGAAAAAGATTCTCTTTATATTAACATGGAACCTCCTGTGCTCCAGCTTGCACCCATTGCCCCTTGTCCTGTTGCTTAATGACACCGAGAAGGGCCTGGCTCCATCTTCCTGATACTCACCTTTACATATTTATAAACATTGATGAGGTCACCCCTCAGCCTCCTCTTCTCCAAGCTAAAGAGACCCAGCTCCCTCAGCCTTTCCTCATAAGGGAGATGTTCCACTCCCTTGATCATCTTAGTGGCTCTGTGCTGGACTCTCTCTAGCAGTTCCCTGTCCTTCTTGAGCTGAGGGGCCCAGAACTGGACGCAATACTCCAGATGCGACTTCACCAATGCAGAATAGAGGGGGAGGAGCACCTCCCTCGACCTATCACAGTCACAACTTAGCTGTACAAAGTAACCCAGCTGCACTGGGCCATAGCTGCTACCCTGAAAGTTTTTCATTTTCGAGACTACACATAGGTCATCAAATCAATTAGGCTGGAAAAGGCTTTTAATGACTCAATGATCTTGAGTACAACCATAAACCTAGCACTGCCAAGTCCACCTCTAAACCATGTCCCTAAGCACCACATCTACATGTGTTTTAAACACCTCCAGGGATGCTGGCTCAGCCAGCAGCTGAGCCCCACACAGCCGCTTGCTCACACACACACACACCACACCAGCCCCCCACTCCCCATCAGCAGAACACGGGGCAGAATGAGGCAACAAAAGGGCAAACGGCTTCAAGTTGAAATAATGGCCGTTTATGGGCCGGCAAAGGGAGAGGGGAACAACAACAGGGCCGCAGGAGTTACACCGGGATGGAAACAATCGCGATGACAAACGCAGCACTTTACC
>VWZZ01007375.1:0-23995 GCA_013399095.1 Psophia crepitans | reverse complement strand
GTGTGGCCCCACCTCGAGTACTGTGTGCAGTTTTGGGTGCCACAGTACAAAAGGGACATAAAACTATTGGAGAGTGTCCAGAGGTGGGCAACCAAGGTGGTGAAGGGTCTAGAGGGAAAGACATATGAGGAGAGGCTGAAGTCCCTTGGCTTGTTCAGCCTGGAGAAGAGAAGACTGAGGGGAGACCTCATGGCGGCCTACAGTTTCCTCACGAGGGGGTGCGAAGGGGCAGGCCCTGATCTCCTCCCTCTGGTGACCAGCGATAGAACCCAAGGGAACATCATGAAGCTGCAACAGAGGAGGTTTAGGTTAGGTATCAGGAAAAGGTTCTTCACTGAGAGTGTGATCAGGCACTGGAACAGGCTCCCCAGGGAAGTGGTCACCGCACTGAGCTTGACTGAGCTCAGGAAGCATCTGGACAATGCTCTCAGTCATCTGCTCTGATTGGACTGGTCCTGTGTGGAGCCAGGAGTTGGACTTTATGATCCTTATGGGTGCCTTCGAACTCCGGATATTCTATGATTCTATTCTATGATTCTCATCTAAACCTTCCCTGGGACAACTTGAGGCCATTTCTTCTTGTAAGAAGACTTGTGCTCTAGACCCTCCACCAGCTTCGTTGCCCTTCTCTGGACACACTCCAGCACCTCGATGTCCTTCTTGCAGTGACGGGCCCAGAACTGAACACAGGACTTGAGGTGTGGCCTCACCAGTAATGAGTATTTGGGGGACAATCACTTCCCTGGTCCTGCTGGTCACACTATTCCTGATATAAGCCAGGATGCTGTTGGCCTTCTTGGACATCTGGGTACGCTGCTGGCTCCTATTCATCTGGTTGTTGACCAACACCCCCAGGTCCTTTTCCACTGGGTGAAAAAGATCTTACTACAGAAAGCCTATCAGTGAAGGGACATGATTATAGATTAATAATGAGATAAATAGTATTTTAAATGTCAATAGTATTTCTCTCTCTCAGACTAGTATTATGAGATTAATATTTAACATTTGTGGTATGCTTCAGTTAAGGTATGATGATTTTTATATCTGGTATGTAAGCAGAGTAAATGACTGATATCACTGCCACCCTTGATGTAATGGAGTAAGATCGCTAAGGTAGTATGGTAGAAAGAAGCTGAAAATTTAATCATTGAAGACACAGACGATGGAGCAGTAAAGAAACTAGACCAGCACTGCGAGAATTCTAAGAAAAACGCCTATGAAATTCAAAAAGGATATTCCAACAGCTGCAACTGTATTGCATAGCAGTAACAATGACAAAGGAAATACAGATGGCAGCGTGAGAATATGAACAAAGTTCCATTTAAAAAAAACCCTTCTGTTTCCCTGAAACGGATATAGTTCTCACTTGTGATGATTATGTCCATTCTTAATGCACACAGCTTCATGTTTAACCCAACCACAGTCGCTTAATATCTCTTGCGACTTATTTTCTCTCACATTCTGCTGGAATCTAGAAATCTCAGTGAGCATAAACTAAGATTTTTACAGTTGTATCAGGCAACTGTACTGAGCATATGCTCCAGTTTATTAGACTTCATGTTAGTTTCATATACCCTCTAGGAATACTTTTATTTATCTCACCCTTAAGCTGATTTAATTGAACCACACTACAAAACCTCGTTGCAGAAGAAAGGTACCTACTACACTGAATCTGCACTCCAACCCTAATTTAGAAGAACTGCAATGAGAGAAATGACACCACAACGAACTTTATTTGTGGAAATGCCTTCCTTTGCTACCCAGGCACATCCACCCAATTGGATAGTTGAGTAGCTGTGTAGCCATGTTAGTGTAGTGCTATGCCAGAACAAAGACCAGGTGAGAGGCAGGTTTCCCCTGTGCCAAGGACTTCCTCACACTTGCCCACAGAAGGGCAACTGGAGCAGGAGCAGTTGTGCTCATTCCTGAACGCCAGACCACTACTTTTCTATAGCTTAGAGACAGCAACACCATTTCACAGAGGCTAGAGCAGAGCTACCAGATAATTAATTACTATTGATAACTTTTAGCTTAAGCTGACTCAGACCAGTACATCTATGGGGGGATATTAACACGGAAAAAAAAGAGCCATTCTATACTTCTTAGCTCTGTTATTTAGGCTACATTTAAATTTGCTCTACTTCACATGATGTTTTCCTGTATTTTAACAGCAACAGTAAGATGATCCAGAAAGAAACAGGTATTAGTACATTACGAAAACTACTGCGAGTTTCACCGAAGACCAAGGCACAGAAAGAAGATCTGATGCTGGGAAGCCTGAAAAAGCGAGGAGAGATTATCACAAGAAAAATACTCACTTTTCTTTACATGGTATGAAGCATCAGAAATAAAGCAGAACAGAACAGAACACCACACCAGAAATTAAGTCACTACTTAACTTTTAGTTCCTGAGGCATCCGTTATTCATGGTTTTGGTTCAGTGCTTTGGGGTTTTTTTTCCCCCCCTTTGAGTAAGATTGTTTTAATGCACTTTAAAATAAACTTTAAAATCATAAAAACTCCTGAGGGACTCCTTGGGGCTTTCAGTGTGCAATGATAACAAAAGGAGTTACCTGTAATAAATTCGCTTTTTCAGCATTCCTTCCTTCCTTTGGTAAAATCAGCTTTGCTATTGTATATATTCCATTTGCCTGGAAACAGTGAAAGTCAATATTAATAACACTCCCTTGCCTAGAACCCACAAAAAAAATCCAATGTTACTTCAGACAAATCAGAAGCTAATACCAATTGACAAGTTCTCAATATCCTTCTGCACACCTAAATTGTAAGCTTAAATGACTTAAACATACATAGGAATGAAATCATTGTTACATTTAAACTGATACTGCAAAGAGAGCTTGCAAACAGATAATGAAGCAAGGTTTCTTTCTCTAGAGGTGAAGGAATAGTTTTGAAATGCACACAAACTTCTTTCCCAGACATATTTAAGGCTCTTTGTTCTCTCGATTCCTCTAAGAATACCTCTAGCTGGGTTTTAAACTAACAGCTTGAAGGCTTTGATCACTGACTTAACATTTAGATTATAAGAGCTGGTTCTGGCTACAGCTTTTAGCTATGTCCTAAATATTTGTGTCTTTGACTACTTCTGGAATACATACCAGGGATTTTAAGAATGGTTTTCAGAATCAGAGATTCTAGCTGATTTAAATATTACATTTTAAAATGCAGTTTAGAAACACAGTCCTGAGGATGCAGTGCCAGGAAACTAATCTCAGAAATATCAAATTCTGAGGAAAAGAGAAATTGTTTGTGAAGCAACAACGTGCCAATATTTAGCTGCACAGAGTTTATTTTAATATCCTTCATGAAATTCCGAATTTGTACTTCTCAGTTAATTCCATGTCTCTGTGTGTAAATATATGAAGAAACAGAGATACTAAAGTTACATAAAGGCATATTTTCCAATCTCTTTCAAATGCATTTTGTTTGTTAATTAAATGATGGTGACAAATAAGAACAATTAAGTCAAAGTGTGAACTATAATGCCTTACTTAACTGAATAAAGTCTTCCTACCTGTACTACCTCGTGAGCGTTAGTGTCATTGAGCACCAGTTCAGTAATTGCAGCACAACAAGCTAGAATAAAAATTCAGATGTAGCATTCAGGGACAGATTCACAGAAATATTCAGATAGCGTGGTAGGTTAACCTTAACTAGGGGGAAAACACTCACCCAGCTGCTCATTCACTCTCCCTCCTTAACAGGACAGAGGGAGAAGGCAGGATGGAAAGATGAGTCAAGATAAAAACAGAGAGGTTGCTTACCAGTTACCATCAGAGGCAAACCAGACTTGACTCGGGGAAAAATAATTTAATCCTTTGCCAATTAAAATAGATTGGGGGGGGGGAGACAAAAAATTAAAACACCACCTTTCCCTCATGCCATCCTTTTTTTCCCTCCAGACTCATCTTCAGTCCTTCATTCCTGACTCTTCTACCCTCTCTCCCAGCAGCACTGGGGGATCGTGGATGAGGGTTATAGTCAGTACATTACAGTTCCACTCTGTTGCTCCTTTCTCCTCCCACTTTTCCCCTGCTCCACCCTGGGTCCTCTCCACACATTGATGAATACCTGCTCCACCAAGGTCTCTCCCATAGGCTGCAGGGGAATCTCTGCTCTGGTGCATAAAGCACCTCCTCCTCCTTCTTCTCTGACATTGACATTTGCACTGCTATTTCTCACCCCTGTTTTTGTTTGGGTTTTTTCTTTTTTGTTTTTCCTTCTCCTCCTTTGCTCACCCAGCTTTTTTTACCTTTTCTTATCTATGTTTTCACAGATGCACCACCAGCTTTGCTGATGGGCTTAGCTTTGGCAAGCTGGGACTGTTGTGAAGCCAGCTGGAACCAGCTATGTCCAACACAGAGCAATCCCTTACCTCTTCCCACAG
Organism: Psophia crepitans; assembly: GCA_013399095.1. Taxonomy (NCBI): domain Eukaryota; kingdom Metazoa; phylum Chordata; class Aves; order Gruiformes; family Psophiidae; genus Psophia; species Psophia crepitans. Next base: position 19,587 of record VWZZ01007375.1, on the reverse strand, counting down.
AGGTCACCCCTGCAGGTCCCCTGCTAATAAAACTTTGTCACCTACATACAACACAGAAGGCTAAAAAAAATAAACAAGTACTCAGTCAGAACTAAAAAAGACTTCTGCAAGTTCGGTGCTTACTCTTTCTTAGGAGTCCTTAAGGAAGGCAGAAGTAACCCAGAAATACACTCCACGCTGGCAATACTTTTGGTACTGCAATTTATTTCACATTACCAGCTCTTCAGAGGGAACATTCATGATAAAGTATTCAACAAACTCTTACATATTATGACACAGCTTTCAGGAAGATACTGCAAAGGCTCATGTAATCCTACTAAGGATATTCTGCATTGTCTTTCCATAGTCACTGGAAAAAGACATGATCCTCCAGAAGATATATAGTTGATGTGCTATTGAGAAATCTCCTCTACGAGATTCTCTCCATAACTACAGAGAAATCCTCATCTGACTCGTAGCCTTTAAAATACCACTTTCAGAGAGTTCCACGAGAACCAGTTCATGATTCACCTAGCATAGTAAATCCGAATAGAGGGAAAAATATGTTCAAATAATCTCAGGTTATATACAAATTTATATATATATAATATATATAATTGGAGATATATATATATATTTTCAAGATTTTTTACAGGTGGAAGAAATATATGATTCCTATGTACTTAACACCTTATCCTTTTCTTTTTTCCAAAAAAGTGTGCTTTTTGAAAGTATGTGCTGGTATTGCATATTTAGAAATAAACACAGCTGACTTGGTGCTCCCACTCCCTAAAGCAGATATAAATGTTTACAGTTTCAATTTTGAAATATTTTTAGTCCCTTTCCACAAGTGTAAATAAACATGTAACAGACAATTAGGCCTTATAAACCTACCTGCTTGAAGTGAGAAAGTATTTTCTTGCATCTCATCAGGACTCAGATCATCCGACAAATGAAGATGTTGGATTCTCCCTGCTGCATTTGCACTAGATAAACTTCCAACTGAAGAGCGATCAGAAACAAGATTTCTTCCCCTGGGGGAAGGAAAAAAAAATATCAAATTGCAGGTAAAAAAATGGCTTAACATATCTTTATTAACCATTTCTAAGTTCTGAAAATTTGTATTTTTTCACTGAATTAGCTAATACACATTGAAAAAAGCAAATAAGCATTTAAACAGAAAAAAGTCCTTTACCATGTTCATCAATTACACTTGCAACTCCAGCTCACTAAATCGTTGCCTAATAGGAAAACTAAGTAGACAGTAACGACATTTATAATCCATTCATTATTTAGTTGATACATTGAAAATATGAAAAACACTTTAAGATAACAATGACATATACATAGCTGAAAAAAAAATACTGCTTATTCATTATGCTCAAAATAGCCTTTTAATTTCTGCAGACATCACATAGAATCATAGAATGGTTTGGTTTGGAAGGGACTACAAGGATCATCTAGTTCCAATCCCCCCATCATGGGCAGGGAGACCCTACACTAGACCAGATTGCCCAAAGCCCCATCCAACCTGGCCTTGAACACTTCCATACAGCTGAACAAAACAAAGATGCTGTTTGATAAAACAGGGCTTGGTCAAATATATCTTAAAATATGAAATAGTCTTATAGAATTGTGACAATGTTGAGGACTGAAAGCATACCCCTGTAATATATGAAGGAGCTGCTTGATTCCACCCCAAATCTGGATTTCCACACTAGTCTCAGGATCTTCACAAACCTGTACCAGAATCCAAATTATACTCCATAGAAGTTTAATATGATCAGAATGGAGTAAACTGAGCAAGACTGGAATTCCTTCATGTATTTTCACTTGCTCTTTGACTTGCGACTCTGCACAGAGGAGACGTAGCAACTCTGCTGTGATCCTAAAAAAAAAAATCAGCACAAATGTTTAACAATAATTCCATCATTACTTTGTACTGGCAGTTACCAAATGGGGAAACACCACAGCAAATGTTCAAGAAAGAACAGAGACCTCCTACAAAAAAATTGAACAAGTTAAAGAAAACTGCTTAAATTCACTGTAACCTGGTTAAAGACACTGTTTAAATAAAGAAAAAGAAAAAGGTCCAAATTTTCACATGGAATGAAATAATATTTACATTGAGTTTGACTGTCAGTATAGGCAGCCAAGCATACACAGCGAGGATGGAGGTGGCCACATGGACTGCAGCCATCCAGGGCAGCACCTTCTTGTTAATGCCATTGCTACTACAAGTAGCACTGACTACATGAACTTGTAAAGTCCATCTGTGGAATTAGAATAACTCCACAAATCATCATGATTCTTCTCCAGTATGGTTTGAATATTACGTTTACAAAAGAGATTCAATATATCATTTAAAAGGTTTATACAAGATTTTCTTTAATTGCACAGCAATTAAGGTGGACTTTCCATAGAAAACATGATTAGGGATTTCCAGTTCCAATTGAAGCTAAAAAGTTGCATGTGTGTTTGATGAAACATACGAATTCAGATTCATATCTGAATTTAAAATTAATCTTAACTAGCATTGAACTTCATCAGCTTCCTGGCTACATTCAAATTCCTTTTTTTATAAAAAGAATTTGGTTTACATATAATCTAAATAATTTCAAACCCAGAAAAAAAATAAAATCTTTTAGCATGTTCTATTTATTTATCTTTACTCACATGTAAAATAACTTACAAGTGTGAAATAATTAAGCATGAAATTTTAAAAATCTCTTCAGAATTTTAAATGCAATAGGATAAGTGACATCAAATTTGAGTCTTTTGGTTTCTTACTGAAAAGCAGATATACTATGCTCATCTAGCAGGCTTAGCTGAGATGGACATTTAAAGAACTGAGGGAATGATTTTCTGACTGAAGGGATGGGGAGTCTGACCCAGCCTCTGGCATAAATTACAACAGCTATATTTCTTGCAATTTTTTTACTAGTTTACATCGGGCATCCCAGGAACTATGGGACTTCAGTGTGCTTTCCATCTAACCACTCAGGTCTGCCAGGAGCAAAGAGGCGATGCACCAAGAAAAGGAATTGCTATCACTTCATAGTAACCTTGCAATTTATTTATACCTCACTGTAGGCCATCGGTGGAGAGAGGAGACAGTTTATAACAAAACACCTAGGAAAGATTTTGCTATATCAACATCTGACTGAAACATATAGGTATCAGAACTTTACCTTAAGTATATTAAAGTGGCACATTATCTAATTCCTCTAAAAAACCATGTCCTTCAATGAAAAATTCAAGATATATTTTAACACAATTAATCTACAAGCGAAGTCTCACCTTTTAGAAAGCAAATCGTATTCATGTAATATCACCAGCAAGTTCTCAACAATGGTGAGCTCACTTATCTTCTCCCTACATTCTGGACTACAAATTGATTATTCCTGGCATTTATATCAAATTAAATTATATGAAAAAAACACATTGCTCTTTAGCCTCCCTTCTTATACATTTGACCAATTATTTTTTTCGTCAAGTAATAATATCATACGGTGCACACAAATATTTAAAGCCACAAAAATAGGCTGCGTCAAGAGTAACTGCAACAGTTTCCAATTTCCCCAGTACAAAAAAAAGTAAATGTGAATGCATAAAAGTAAAGACACAAATGTATTTAATTTTCATACTAGAAATTGAGCAAATGAGGTACATTTTTAGAATCAAATACAATTTCCATTAATATTTGTAGTATGCTCCAAACACTTTCTTGCCCAGTCCAAAAGTAACACATTTAATTCTATGAAGAAAGTTAAATGAAATGTACGTATAACATCATTTAAGTTAATACCCTTATTAAAAAAATAAACTGAAACAGAATGAAAGAAATTTGAGAAAAGAGACAATCCAGAGAAATCTTAGTAAATTAATTTCTACTGATCTCAAGGAATTGTGTCCATTCTCTTCAATTTTGCCATTTTCTGTATAACTTTTCTTTTAAAAGATAAAATTGTTATACAAGTCTGAAAGTCAGCAGAACAATAATGTAGAAGCAGCAGCTTTTCTTCTATAAAACTATTAAGGATGAATGATGCTCTCTTTTCTTTTTCCTTTTTTTCCCTCCACACCAGCCTTGTATTTATTTAAAACAGTCATTAGTGAAGAGAAGATTCATATACATGGATTTGAGCACAGGTATTCATTATTTATTACTCTGAAGAATATTCTCGCTGGTTATTGTGAGGCACTGTTATTTTAAGTGCAGCACAAAAGAATCTGCAGGAAGCCAGTAAGAATTCTAGAATCCTGCATAGGGATTGCAAAGAGAGATTCCGACTCCAGCATTGCAAAGTTCTCCACATGAGCAAGAAGTCTGCTGGAAGGACCAAAGTTTTGATTTAGTTTCTACTACTTCAATATAAAATGAAGCACATTTCATAGACCTCCACAGAACAAGGCCTCATTTTGGGGAGGGAAGTCTTCCCCATAAACTGCAGTTTTAATATTGTGTCAAGAGATAACATTAAAATGCTTCTTGGGAACTACAGCACATGAAGTTGAACCTACCTTTCTGCTAGGCTAGTCAGAGCAAGGAGGGCACCCAAAAGCACATTGCTGTCTCTGGCAGATAACAAGTTTACTAAGGTCTGGAAAATGAAACGTGAAGCAAGATAAATACATACTAATTATATTTTTTCTTTTACAACTCAAACACATATAGAGCTATTTATTTAAAAGTCAAAAATAAGATACCAAATCCTTACACAATACACTAAAAGTCTTAGGCAGATTTAAAGTATGCTTAAATATACACTTAAAATCTCAGAATACACGCAGTCTTAGGACAAGCAAGGACTGCTAAAGCATCTTTCCAATTAAATATACTACTGTAAAAATCCATCCTGTGTAAAACACTTCAGAACTCTTGAAGCAAAAAGTTAATTTTCAGCTTATATTTAAACAAAGCAGTATGTAGTTTAAGGCCCTGCATATATTCTGTTAATGATTCATATCAATGTAAACTTCCTATTTCTCTAGATTCTCTAAAAATACGTTGTCTGATATTATCAGATCAAATTGCCAGTGTTTTACTGCAGCATAATAGAATCACAAAGCACTCGTTATACTGATCTTGACCTCTGCTGCTTCTCAATTTGGCCACAAATCAGCAATGTTTAAGTACAGATCTTTAGAGTGACGGTAATGTATAGCAAGGGATTTTTAGGTTGTCACTGTCTGGGCTGACACTGTTCCCTTTAGACACAGAATACTTGATAAGTGAAAAATCATTGCAGAAATTTATATTAAAAATATAAATTAAAATATACTGATACTAAAAAAATATATTAAACAATTTATATCATAGTAACATGTAGCTCAGGACAGTGTAAACATGAGTACTAATTTTTATATGAATGAGTTTAGTCCAAATGATTAAGACCTATTTATCTCAAACAGACGATATCCATGCATCAGGCCAATCAACTTACATACGGGAAATATTTTTTATGATACTACTAATACAGCTGTAAAACACAGAACGGAGATTATCTTACTTCACAAGCTTGACAAGGTAAGGAATTTTCTCCCACCTAGATCAAATCTGAAAAGCATAAGTCATTCAGTTAAGTAGCTAATTGGTTATAATTAGCAATTTCATAAGGCACTTACTTTATGTGCTCCACTTGCTATAACCCATTCTCTTTTATCTTCAACAGCAGCAAGCTTTTGGAAAATGTCTATGGAACAAAGGAAGACATACCACCACTTAATATTTTTCATTTTACTAATCAGATAATAAAGCAAAACAGTGGATAAGTTCTTTGAACCATGACTCTTCTTTGAATGTTTTACTCTATTATTTCAGTGCATAAAGAGGTATTAATTTCTTAAGGAAATATTATTTACGTGCAAAAATAGATGTGCTTCTCCACAGCAATTTCAGTTCTTACTTGTGTGATCATGCCTGCAATGAACCTAGAAATACTTTACTTAATGACCATCTCAAGTATTTTAAACATCTGAAGTCTCACGTGAAAAGTTACAAGTGCCCTTATAATTTACGTTAGCAGCTATAACACTTACATGTCATGTTGACCAGCTTGTCTACATTATGGTGCTCTTCTCCGTAATCAAGATAGCCGTTTGCTACAATTTCCATACACTACAAGTAGGGGGGGGAAATAAAGGATATCATTCAAAATAAAGTTTTAAAAATTCATAATCCTAGACTGTTATGCATAGAAGTAGCCTGTAGATGGTGCACCTGTTTCATGAAAAAGGTATGTCTGCTACATCCCGCATACTTTTGCTGTAAAACTTGTCAGGGAACAGAAGAGATCTTGGAAGTCTAAGAATTCAAAAAGCAAGTGTAAAATTCCACAAGAGAAAAAAAGCCACTGAAGACTATAAAATACAACGACTCTACTTCTATGGCCAAAATTCCCTTCTTTGCAAGCTGCTAGAGGCTGATAAGAGTTTTCTGAGTTTTCACTTCATGTTTCTGCTCTCAAACTTTTCCCTCAGCATCTCCTGTTTGGCCGCTGTTTGGAACAGCCAGATGGATCTTCAGTGCACACAGCTGACAGGCTCAGATTCTATGAAACCTACACAACCGCAGGGGGGAGATTTTGGTTTTGAGTTTTGTTTTGGGGGTTTTTTAGACATAGCCAACTGGTGGGAAATGGTGGTCAATCTTTTTGAATAACTCTAATAAATACCCATAAAACATATTTTTCCAGAAAATGAGAATTATCACAAGGATGTCATATTTGTTAGTATACAAAATCATTATACGATTTTTGGCATCACTTATATATTAGTCTTACATATGGTGGCATTTTGAAATTTCCAGAACACTGTATAGGGAAATTACAGCAGTTTCAAGCAGACGGTACGGAGAGGCTAGAACTACAGTAGTAGCAGCACACAAATTAGAAAGAAAATTCACATGAGGCCATTACTATGCAAAGTAATAATAATTTTATCAGTTTTCTACTAAAATGCTCCAAAACATCTTAAAACAAGAAGTTTTTTATCTAAAACTGCCCCCCAAGATTAAAAAATATTGTATTAAAGCTATATAAAATGTCTAACATCAAACTTGCAATTTGGCAAGAAAATTTGGATGCATAATTCACTTTGAAATTACTGCCACCCTCCAGAAAGGGGTCCAGCTATAACTTTTTCTCAAACCACATTTCAGAGCGCTGGAAACCCATTTAACAATTTTATCTCACTACAAAGGACACAAAAGACTAAGTTCCCCAGAATTTCCAAAATCACAAAAATTGTATCTAATTAATTTTTAAATTCTCTATGCCAGCAACACATGCACAGTAAAAATTATCAATGATATAATTTGGATTCCTGCCACTGAGGACTCCACTTGCAGATGTTGCCAACATCTCAGCAGGACAGTGCACTTTACACTGTGCAAGCTCCACAAAAAGCACGGCCAAGGATTAAAGACGTGACACTGGAGAATGCCAAGCAGTTCCTACGGGAACCCTATCCATTAGAAACTAATAAACTTTAACGCCTGAATCTTTAGGGATGTTTCAAACAGCTGACTGACCAAAGGCCTCATAGAACACTATCGGTGCTTTGAAATGGTGTTGCTCCATACATACTAATGAGTGATGACTGCATTATAGAAAGATAAGTTTGCTACAAAAATTCTGTTTTTTTCCAGAAAGAAAACTCCCAACAATTTCAAAGATACACAAGCTGTGTCATATCTCACTGCTAAATTGGCACTGATGAACAAGTATTAAAAGCCCAGGAATAAAGTAGTATTAGCACAGAGCAGTAATAACAAAGCAGTCAGTTATCAATAATGTTTTGTAGTGCAAAAGTACTGTAGTCCTCAGATTTAAACCTGTTCAACATTCTATCACTATGCTTTTACTTTGAGAAATCATTTGCTTCAGTTCAAGATGACTTAACTCATCTTCCTTCAAAAGTCTACAGTTTCTTTCAACTGAAACAATCGTACTGACTTTTCAAACCCTTCTCCCACTTCAGAAGGTGTATGTTAAGCCTCCTGTCCTGGCTCTGGCCAGGCCGGGGTTAATGCTCAGGCCCGGGCCAGGTGAGCTGGGCCAGGTCGGCCGCTATTCCATCCCACGGGCCATCACGCCCCTATAAAAGGGGCCGGCCAGGGGGGGCCCAGGGCTGCTCCGGGATGGGCTCGCTGCAGGCTGCGTGTCTGGGCTGTCTGGTCGGTCGGTCGGTCGGTCGGTCGGTAAAGTACTGCATTTGTTATCGCGGTTGTTTCCATCCTGGTGTAACTCCTGCGGCCCTGTTGTTGTTCCCCTCTCCCTTTGCTGGCCCATTAAACGGCCATTATCTCAACTCGAAGCCATTTTCCCTTTTGTTGCCTCATTTTGCCCTGTGTTTCGCTGTCAGGGCAGGGAGCGAGCGGCTGGGGGAAGCTTGGCTGGGGCTGAGTCACAACACCCCCTAACTAAAAGTCCTGGGTTAAATGCTGCCAGATTATCAGGAGAGCAGCTTTGTGTGCTAGTGAAAAAACCCACACTAACTGCTTATGAAGGGAGAGGGGCTGTTTACAAGGGCAGGGAGTGACAAGACAAGGGGGAATGGATTTAAACTAAAAGAGGGGAGATTTAGATTGGACATTACAAAGTAATTCTTCCCTGTGAGGGTGGTGAGGCACTGGAACAGGTTGCCAGAGAAGCTGTGGAGGCCCCATCCCTGGCAGTGTTCAAGGCCAGGTTGGATGGGACTTTGGGCAGCCTGGTCTAGTGGAGGGTGTCCCTGCCCATGGTGGGGGGGTTGGAACTGGGTGATCTTTGAGGTCCCTTCCAACCCAAACCATTCTATGATTTCTATCTAGAGGAATAGATTAATTTCTTTCTGTAAACCAAGAATATCTGTACACTGCTTTTTACAGTGTATTTTCTTCTAATCATAACAAACTGATATGCAACATAATGGACAAAAGTAATATGAGGAATTCTACCTGTGATAGATTTTCAATCCCACCCAGGCTGTGGAACATTTCCTACAAGCAAATAAAAAGTATTTTTTAAATGGGTCAAAATGCAGAAAATACTAGAATGAGAGAACACTGAAATATAAACTCTCTATTTGTTACAAATGTTGAGAAACCTTAACTCCAGTAGTCAGTCAAAGGATTCTGGAGATGTTTAGCACTTCTGGAGTTCAGAAATACTTATAAAGTAATAAATAAAGTAGTTCACAAAATAAATAAAAACACAGAAGTTAAATTTTAAAGGTTCTACAACTGGAAAAACAGCATAAATTTTGGAACACATAGAAAAGAAATACACAATACCAAATCTTAACAGATATCTGAAGCTTAGTCCTATGAATAACAACTATAATAGAATAAAATTAAAAGCTTTTGGTTCAGAGCATTGGGCTGCTAGGAGGAACAGGCAGCTTTCAGTTTTCTTCGCTTACTACATTATGAAAATTTTACATATCTATATGTAAAGTCAAGTACAGAGCCTTGGGCTCAGGGCACTGATGAAGCCATCTGTTACGGAGAATTACAGGGGCTTTGTTAGGGTTAGCAAACAACAGATGCTACATAAGAAATACCAGAAATAGAGCAAGTTATGCAGTAGTAATGCAAACTCACTTTTGGAATCTGTTTGCAAATCACATCTTCACATATGGAAACATAGGTATATACGTACATTAAGTATGCATCCATAAGAATGCACATATTTATACACATGCACCAAATGCAATTCATACGCATGATGCTTTTATGCATTCTCTTATCCAAGGAAGAAATAGTATTTTGACATACTGACCTGATAGCATGGATCCCTTATTAGTAGTCTCAGGCAGATTAATACCCTAAGAAAATGAATGGATGGAGCTTGATTAACCCACTCTCTGTAAAAGAAAAATTCAAAACATAAACCAAATATAATAAAAGTGTTAAAACATTTAGATAAAACACAGATTCAGGAATCAATCAACTAGAGGATTAGTGACCTACAACAACTGTACAACATTCTATACTATAGAACTTTTAATGCCATTTATACTCAAACATAGTAACAGCTTTAAATTATTTGATTTCATTGTATGAACACTGTCAGCCATCACTTATTATCACTGAACTGATGCCAGAATGTACATGTTTATCTCTAGGCACAAACAGATTGTACTTTGATATAAACTTACTTTAGTATTTGGATCAGGGACCTAAAGGGCAAAATCACTGAGAAACCACATGCAAACTTCAGTGTACAAAATACACTTATATAAAAATATTAAAAACTCACATGGGTGCTACAGAAGTAAAAATAGCTAGATTTGAAATAATTTTTAATGATTAAAATCTATCCTGGGATTTAAAAACTCTAATACCATTAGTCACTGGAATAGTTTATTCTTTAGTTTAAATGTTTTTGATACAGGATTATACTTCTAAATAGAACCTCCTCTTTTGTATTTCTCCATACAATTCCCCAGCACAAGACTTGGCAGAAAAAACAACGCAGATTTACACAAAGCATCCAGGGGCAGTAATCCTGCACAAAATAGCAGTAATGGAATCACTATTTCCATTGTCTGATAAAGGTATGTATCCCCATCTTCCTATTTAAAATAAACCTAAAATTGGACATATTTGCAGTGGGGGTTTTTTTGTTGTTGTTGTTCTAACTGAAAGGACAGAATCTGTATTATCTGGGCAAGTTTCCAAGGAATGGAAGAATTCTATGAGACATGGCAGTTCTCTTCCCTTTTTATCATTTGCAGTTGGGAACAACACCAATGGCTAAAAATATTTCGATAAAAATAAATGTTTTACAAATAGATACTAACAAAATCTCAGCCCTTCTATGCCAATATTCTGCCCAAAGTAATACTATTTTTCATTATGCTTCCATAATTGGCCACTCAGAACAGCACGGAACCTTCATGGAAAGAAAACAGCAACCATATGCTGCTAAGAAAAATTTGCAGGTCAGATTTTAAAGCGTCCTCAAGATCATTATCACAGTGGTTCTACAAAGTTGTTCTTTCAAAATGAATTGACTCTTGACAGAAGTTAGTTTCTTTAACAGAGCAACATATCTGCCACACTTCCAAGCAGGGACAGTCATTCTCTGAGCCTGGTTAGCACCTGAGAGCCTCTCCTACTATAGCTACTTTTACAGTACAGGTTACTAGATACCCTAGTGTATATGCAGCATGCGCCAGTAGGATTTTTTTCTGCCTGCTTAGCTATACTCCTTATCCAAACTGCTTAAGCTAAGCTAATCACAGCTTTCTTATCAACAGAACTACCTCCCATCAGGACTGCCACAGTGATGCCAGTAAATGGGTACAATTTTTTCTTGTACCCCAACCAACATAGTTATGCCAGCAGAAGTACGTAATGCAGATGAAGGTCACTGTTTCTAAGGCTCTGACACAAGGCAATGGCAGTAGTTCCAAAGAGAGGACACCATCACAGCCATAGTAAAATATTTATAAAGGGCAGCCAAACCACCTTTGTAACTGTACTTATCTCATGGGGTTTACATACCTACTAACATATGCTTGTTTCATTAATCTTACCTGGGGGCTTTCATTTTTAATACAAGGTGAAGTTTGCTGTATCTTCATCAACAACAAGTACCCAAGAAAACAAAAACCAAAATATGAGCTAGGTATGGCACAATGTATAAATAGAACTTGGGAAGACAAACCACAAGTTATTCTTAGATTTCTAGTAAATGAAGCCGAGCCACTGACATCCCACTGGTGAGTACTGAGATGACAAAGTTCACTTGCACAAAAAGAGGCACTGGATTATAAATAACTTAAATGATCTGTTTTAAACTCACTGCTATTTAAATAATCAAAGATGAGATCCCTAGTTAGTTCTGAAAAAAGGTCTAAGCAAACTATTTGATTTCTTGGTGGTTTTTAGGTACTTCTGTAAATTCTAGCAGTTACACATAAATACCATTAAATGCTCTAGGATTCTTCCTTTAAGCTTCTGCACACCTTAAGATTTTTCAGAAAATGTACTTGGGCTTTAAAAAGGAAAAACACAACACACTGTAGTGGTGTATAGCAACAGAAATCCTGAGAACCACTTTTCTTGCCACCACTGCCCCCCCTAAAAAAAATATCTTTTTGTATCCCACCTTTTTTTTCTGCGTAAGAAAGGGTTTCCCCTTTCCAATCCTGCTATAGAAATAGATAGGAACAGTAGCATAAACTCATTTGAATTTTATGTAAGCCACTGACCTTTCCATATATAGGCAGCAGGCCATGAAATACAACTACAATCAGTAAAATAAAAATTAAATTAGAAAAGTAAACCATAGATTACAGACACCAGATATGAACAAATTATCAAGGAAACATAGCAGATGTTGGAATTTCGGTCATCCAAATTTTGTCACGTTTTGCATTTTTGAATGTCCAGGGCTTCCGTCCCACTAACCCAAGCATTTGGTCTTCAAAGCCAATACAGAGGTTATTGTTCAAAACTGAGATTATGCAGAGATGTGAAGCTGGTAGTTTCCACACAGAGGTCTACTGTTGAAATACATATGCCATATATATTATTGAAACAGTATGAAACATTACCCATGCATCTTGGTTTTTCGCCTAAAGCAAGAAAGAGTGACCCTCCTCGGATATGAATGCGTTCAATATACTGACCTGCAGGTAAGCCTGTTCTTAACTAAAGCTGTAAAGATCTCTTGAAACAGCTTATGTTTGGGATGTTTGCTAAAATTTCTCTCATTCTTGTAGGTCACACTAATAAGGAAAAAAAAGAAAAATGCCGAATTGCTGATAATCTTGCCACAACATAATTTTAGATTGCCGACACTTAACACTAACAAGAAAAATGAAGAAATGTCATATGAGCAGTTACAATGGAATAACAAAACTTCAGATTTCCAGACATTAACAGCATGGAAGAACAGTCTGTCTCATGCATAATTTGGGACTATTATAATAAAAGCTTTCCAAATAAAGAAACCATTACTTTATTTAAATAGACTATATTAACTCTCAACAGTACACTCCACTGAGTGGGAGCATGTGTCTGAAACTTACAAAGGCAGAAACATTCACAGTTAGATTTAGAAAGTTAGAAACACATCATTTGTATCTCAGATAGTGGGTTAACATGAAAGTACAAGTAACAGCCATAAGTACAAATACAAACGCCTTCAACACTTCCAGAAGCTTAAGATACAAAAAGATATTCAGAGATACAACACACTGTCATCATATTAGCTTTCTTTTTTTTTTTTTTACCTAAAGTTTTCTAGCTCAACAGCTTCTGTTGATTCTTGCCATTGACTGTGGGGGTTTTGTTCATTGCTTTTGACATTTCGTTGAGCTCTTGTCACACTGGTTTGACCACTTTCAAAAGGTATAGCTGGAAGCTAAGGAGTAAAGGAATAGTACTCATGAGTCAAACACTGCATTTCAAGTTTCATAAGAATGTTATCAAGTAGAAGTAAGTACCTTTTCTCAAGTTCTGACTTGAAATTTGGACCTATAATCTGCCATTATAAAACATAGACACATCCCCCATGCAAAACAAAACTGACGTGGTAGAAAACTGATGCAAAGCAAAACTGGAAAATAAGTACATGGAGATATACAAAGTGTGAAGAACAGTGTCTTTTAAAATTTATGATAGTAAAGCTCAAAAGAATCTGCAACACATGCTCATTATCTATGCTCCTTACCTGCCCTACTTCTACAATTGCACAGCCTTCATATTCTTTTTTGGCTGTAGAACTCTGATGTCTCAGCTTTCTGCTCTGAAGCAATTCCATGCCTCTCCCGAGGAAGGGAGTGCATAACTCCTATCTCACATGGATGATTCCCTAAGTCATTTTGTCATATCTTTTTACAGAACAGAAAGGGAGAAATTGTTCTGGCGTTCCAAGGACTCATACCCATCATCATGCGTTGGTTTTCTTTGCTTCAAATGGCAAACACGAACTTCACTAAGTGACTTGAGGTGAAGGAGATTTCACTGTGTCCTATAAGTTTCATGCATTGATATTTACACCCTGAAGATTTTTAGCTGAGGTGTTATACTCCAGAGACAAATTGTGTATGTTTAAAATGCTGATATTTTTTTTAAAATTTTATATTCTTTACCACTCTTCATGTAAGTAATACATCTCTAAGCCTATCTTCTCATGACATTGTGGAATGGCATGGAAAAAAACAGATTTCTTAAGCTACCTGACTATATGTAAGAATAATAAAAAAAAAAATTAAAAAAAAATCAATACCACATCCACTATACCAGATGTTGCTAACATGTTTAATCACAATGAAACACGATATCCTAAGTATCTGCTACAAACCATAGTCACCGTTTACATAAAATTATACAGTTCCACAGCATGTTTAATAGTTATTGAAAAATAATAGTTATTGAAAAATACCTGTTGGTTGCCTGATTGAACATTTAAGAGACACTGAAGTCTTATAAGATCAGAATAATCCCTAGAACGAAACACAATAGCATAAATATGTGTTGATAGTTACATGAAAGTACTTTTGTAAGAGTAAAGAAGGACAACAAGCAACAATGCTACTGACAGAAATAAAGTTTTCCAGTGTTGCCTAGTGTCTCCATTTTGCATAGAGAACAATTTATAGCTTCTCCAGAATGCCTTAAATCAACAAAGGTGTAAATAAACTTTGTGACCAGAGTAACAGTTGTCATGTTTATACTGCATTTCAAATTAAAGCATTCTGCTTTGGCAGCTAGCGCAAATTCCACACGGGTCCTGCTGAAGTTCAAAGAAAGACATCAGATACTATACCTCAGAGAGATCCCATGAGGTTTTTTGTTTGATGCTTCTTCAGTGCTCTTCAACTTTTTCTCCTGATCAGGCATTGTGTATCACTATTATCAGATGGCTAAATATTCATTTCCTTAAAAATAGATAGATATAATTATATCATGGCAGCAAAAGCAACAAGTATTTACTTAGAAAACCAACTGATAAAATTTCAAGAAAAAACCAGCTCTATCATTTTCTCAACCTGAACCCTCAGGCATTACGAGGATATCCTTTAGAATTCCAGATATTAACAAGAAAATAATTAACCTAACATACAGAACCTTTACTTTCCAAACACACGGACAGATAATATTGGCTATCTTGCTATTACACTTCATTTTTATTGAGGTTTTTCCTCTTCTTGCATATTATTACCATTATTTCTCACCACAGATTACCTGTTTATGTTACAGCATTGCTTACAGGCTGACATCAAGGTTGTATCATACAAGCTGTTGTGCAGGCAACAGAGAATATAATGGTTTTATCATCTAAATAAACAAGACAGATGAATGGTAGAAAAAGAGGTATTTGACAAATAAATGAGATGTATGCATCATGCAGTCTACCAAAGAACCACAGAAATTTTCAGTAGTTTGGAATCTGGGCCTTCTGAATTTCAGCTGAATGCCTTATACCTATAGTGCCCAGCTTTTCCTGCAGTGGGACACACAGCTTACTTCCATAGGTAAGCACGGCTGTACAGCCTGGCCTCATCAGGGCCATCACTGCGTACTATATCCACTGCAGACAAACCTTCAGTCCACAGGTCTGACTTCTCACAAAAAAATCCATTTGTTCACTGAAAATCTTACAAAGCCCTAGAAAGAGGGAGAAAGAAATAGAAAGGGGATGGTCAAGAGGAATCTCTTGCTGCCACAAAAGCAATTACATTGATGCAGATCCTGCTTTGAGTAAGAAAAGGATGGTCAGGAGCAGGCTGGGGCTAAAGATTTATCCCAGAGAAGTGCATGCAGCTGCAGCCTATTTGTAGAGCACCTTCGATTTTAAAAAACGAGGATATAACACCGGTCTGATCCTTTCTACCCATTTTACTATTCACTAAGCCTTTGAATGTTCCCTTTGGTGTCTCTTTAATAGGATTTCCCATAAGAAATGTGATAGCCTCCTTTTCTCTTTGTGCAGTGCAGAATTCATCTGCTGTTGATTTTTATTCCTCTTCCTCTAAAGGCAAAGAAGAAAACCCGACAAAAAATAAAAGAATCATAAACTACCTGAATCTGCTGATTCCTAACTGAAAATCAGATTTATTTTCCCAATTATACATTCTCACATCAGTACCCAAAATGCAACCTCTGACAGTATGAACTCGTGCACTGTATTAACTCACTCTAGTAAGTGGTCTGTAAGCCCAGCTCATCCATTTCTATTCTTTTGAACAAGCCTTTATCCTGCCACCAGGGCCCCACAGAGAATGATTGATCTGGATCCCCAGGAGATTGCTCCTCTCTCCTCCACGCATCCACTCAACAGGGCTATTAAGACGCTTCTATTGTACCAGTTACCACCGGGGAATGAATATAAACAGGATCTGTTCCACCAATCAGCAGACACAATTCCTGAATTCAGATTAAACCAAATGAAGTTATTTCAACTCATTTATTTCCTTTGCTTTAAAAGAGAAGCCAAGTACATGCTAAGCACGCTTAAGAATCCTCATGAGTAAGAATTTTCATGTGTTACTTTAGTGGTATTTGTATTTTATATCCTCCCCCCAATACCCCAACGCATTTGGTATATTACTGAGGCACAGCACGATACAGTAATAACATCACATTTGCACACTAAGAAATACAATGAAACTCACAGACTATCAACTTGTACACAAGTACATGTGTACAAAGAACATATTACAACCAATTCAAGAATTGCTAAACAAAACCACACACAAAACAACTTGTCTATGAGCAGATATAGTTAAATCTTAAAGTTTTCATCATCCCATTTAAAACAGTAATCCTTGGGTTAAACCTCCAAAGCATAAGCAGCAAGATTCCCTGTACGGCTAGGATTTCATCCAAAATTGTTAGGTCTTTGTGATTATTTACAAAATCTTACAACTGTAGACCAACCTCGCTTTAGGGGCTGCCAGTCCAATGCATTTGCTGTTTGCAGTAGCTTAGTAAAGATGAGACAGAGTAACAGCTAACTAATATTTTAGAGGTTCATTGCCATTATAGATCCAAACTTCCCTGTACAAAATTGAACCTGACAAACATCAAGCCAAATTCCCTTCACTGCTGTCTGGGAATGAAGGGATGCAGCTCACCCAGGGATGCAGTCCTCACTCAGCTCTGAGGACTCATCCTGAGGTTACCTCTCTATTTCCTAGAGGCCACTAAGCCAGCACAAGTCAGTCAGCACAGCAAGAAAACGAGGCAAACCCTGGCCACAACCTGACCCTGCACAACCTCTTTGGTCTGCCAGCACAGCACCACCATAGGTACACAGTTCACTGGATTGGGAAACCTGATTCAGGTTACAAATAATCTCTCCTCCTTTAACCCTGATTACATTGCAGCTTGTTCCTAAGTACTTCTGCTGTACAAGGGCAGGGACAATAAGCAGAAAGGAGCATTTATCCAGGCAGCTTAAAGCGCTGTGCCCTTCAGCCTTACTACAGAGATAAACCAATTAGTTAACAGACAGCTGCTGGTGAAAATGACAGCTCTGCTCCCTTCCCAACCCCTGCCACTCACCTCCGCTTCTTCAGCTTATTTGACACACACCTGAGCTAATTTAGAGAGCTAAACAGATAAAAACCCATATGTTTCTTTTTGTACAGTTAGTTTTCTACCAATTTAGCTCACTGTTGCAGCAGCCTGATGAGTACCTCTGCTGACAAGGCAGGGGGCAGGAATGCACAGCTGCAAATACAGAGAAAAGAGCAGAAAACCCTTTCATCAGCAGCCAGTCACTAAAGAAGGTAGGTGTATTAGCGCCACACCCCGAGCGATGGGTAGACAAAGGGAAACAACCCTGTTTCCCTTGAATCAGCCATAAACCCAAGAGAAAACAGATGTGAAATATTTCCTTACCTATTCTCACAGTTATTTAACTTCCTTGAAATCACTGAGTGAGTTCCCACCCCTGTGTGTCTTTACTCGTGCCAGCAGGAATTTCCATGGAGCCAGGCTATTAACTATCCTCGTAACTATCCCCCAGCTATTAAGCCAGCCCCATGAGTAATGTATAAGAAAAAAAACCAAACACCATGTGCATTTCACTTAGGTTGTGCCAGAAAAAAATTGAGATCAGACAGCTCTTCAAAAACACAGAAACACATTAAAAGGAAAATGTCTTTACAGCATAGAGTCTTATTCAATTCCATTTAAAACAATTAAATGAGAGCAATACTAACTAATTCATTTTAACTGGGAACAATTACATTTTATTAGTTATGTAAATTCAATTACATAGGAAGAAAGACGCATTCTGATAGCACTGGCATGCAGGACAGGACAAGAAATGCTCCAGGAACCCTGTCAGAAATGAAAGAATCCACATGATGAGAAATGGGAGACAAAGGAATTACCACCCCAGACTTGATCTGTGGCCCAATCTAGTAGCTGTCTCAGATGACACAAGCCCATAAAGCTTCAGAAAGTGAAAACAAACCCCCAAATAAATGAAAACACAAAGACATGTTGGAGGGTAAATCTACCACCACAGATGACAGTGTAATAGCTAGAAACCCTCTTAAAAAGATGTCTTACATTCTTTATAATCTTTATTAGCAATAACTACTGGATAAGGATAGTTTGCAAGCCAACTAGTAGCTTGATTTAACCTTGAACTCCTTTCTTAATCACTCCAGTGGCTGAGTTCCACTATCTAATTATACACAGAAGGTTAACTGGCCTGAACTGGATAAAGAGGCAGTAGATATGTTGTATCTTGGCTTTAGTAAGACTTTTGATGGTGTTGCTAGATAGGAATGTATCTAATAACATAAGCTGGGTGTGAGGTCAGATGAAAACTCATTTCTTAAAAGAGCAATTATCAATATATTATTGTCAAAATAGAAATGGCAAAGGAAGCATAAAAGATGAGAAAAAGTTCCCCAAAACTTCTCCTTCTCCAGTCAGATGAAAGCAAAGGGAACTCCAGACTGCTTCCCCTCTTGTTCTCAGCACACAGCAGTCAGAAGGATGGGTCACCACCTGTGACAGCCCATGTCTAGGAAATTCTACACTGATGAATCCATAAAGACAATGTTTGAAGAATATTTCTTACGTGCTTTATTGAATCAATATGGAAATCTGCCTGTTTGCTATACATGAAAACTTCCACACACAAATTTTTACCACAAATGTTATTTTAATAACCTCTATGAAGGTTCTCTGAAGATTAACTAGGATCCAATACTAGGTTTCTCTTTTTTCAACAAACAGAAATATTCCAGCCACTGCTGGGTTGGGGGCAGGGGGGACTCTGTGTGTGTGTGTCTTTGTTTTCCCTCTGCACCACCCCAGTTCCAGTAGAGCCATAAACAGCCAAGCCTATTCTCAGATTCCTGGATGCATGCAATGTGAGTCTCTAGGCTCTTTTCCAGATCATGGAATCACAGAATGGTTTGGGTTGGAAGGGACCTCAGAGATCATCTAGTTCCAACCCCCCTGCCATGGGCAGGGACACCCTCCACTAGACCAGGTTGCCCAAAGCCCCATCCAACCTGGCCTTGAACTCTTCCAGGGATGACGCTTCCACAGCTTCTCTGGGCAACCTGTTCCAGTGCCTCAACACCCTCACAGGAAATAATTTCTTTCTAATACCCGATCTAAATTCCCCCTCTTTT
>VWZZ01007374.1:164408-287184 GCA_013399095.1 Psophia crepitans | reverse complement strand
TCCAGTTTTGGGCCCCTCACCACAAGAAAGACATCGAGGCCCTGGAGCGTGTCCAGAGAAGGGCAACGAAACTGGTGAAGGGGCTGGAGCACAGGTCTGATGAGGAGCGGCTGAAGGAACTGGGCTTGTTTAGTCTGGAGAAGAGGAGGCTCAGGGGAGACCTTGTTGCCCTCTACAGCTCCCTGAAAGGAAGTTGTGGTGAGCTGGGAGTTGGCCTCTTCTCGCAGATAACTAGTGACAGGACAAGGGGGAATGGCTGCAAGTTGCACCAGGGGAGGTTCAGGTTGGAGATGAGGAGAAATTTCTTCTCAGAAAGGGTGGTAGGACATTGGAACGGGTTGCCCAGGGAGGTGGTGGAGTCACCGTCCCTGCGGGTGTTTAAGGAAAGGTTGGATGTGGTACTTAGGGACATGGTTTAGTGGGTAATAGGTGGTGGGGGGATGGTTGGACTGGATGATCCTTGAGTTCTCTTCCAACCTTAATGATTCTATGATTCTATGATTCTATGATATGTAGCATCGACTTGATGGGAGCCAGCTGTTTCGTCTCTCAGTGCATCCCTCAGTGTATCCAGTTCTCTTCTGATTTTAAGAAAATTTGGTCAGAACAGAGACGAGAGGTTCACCCATGTCCTCTGGAGCAGGGAAGAGGCCCCAGGTGCTTCTCTCCCCTGGGGCAGGTGCTGTAGAGATTGTCTCCTCGTCTGCTGCTTTCTCCAGGGCTGATGAACGCCCGTGCGGCAGGAACATCCTGAGCTGTGCCCACTGCTCGCTGCAGCACAGGAGGAGAGACTGAGGCATGAGAACCAGCAATGAAACATTTCTTCTATTTGAAGGACTTCAGGGAAATTTACATCTAAAACCAGGCTGAGCAGTAGCACAAATCTCGGTCGCAATCTGAACATCTCAGAGGCTGTGTCCTCAGCCCTGCTGCAGCTCCTGCCCGATGGCAAAGCAAACTCCGCCCGTCTGGTGTGGCTGCCTTAGGCTGGATGAGCCTTTGTACTAAATCATAAACCTCAAAGAAGGGTAGGATATAGACATAAACAGGACTGGCATATAAAAGGGAGATAACTGGATATGAGGCTTCTGGTGGATATAAGATCAGTGTGGGATTAAAGGTAGTTTTTATTTTAATCTGGGTGCTGAAGGTGTTCCTTAACTGTTCACACAGTTTTATCTATTGCTGCTGTCCGGGAGTACGCGAAGGACTGCACAGGTTGTGGCACACTGACAAGCTCCACCGCAGGGGAAACCTGTTCTCAGATTCGCTATACGCAGTAAAACTGACCAGTTTATTACAAGTTTGAAAGGTTTCAGGCATGGCTTTTAAACTGAAGATCACTTTGTGTACTATTGGTACTTACTGCTATTTTAATGCCTACAGAAATGAATCACAATAGCCCAGACTGGCTTTAAATATTAAAGAAGGGGGTTTATGCTATAAGATTTTTACACCGAGCTAGTTTTACACCTGGCTTTTAGGGTGGAGATAGCACAAGAAAAAACCCTGTAACCAGGTGTCCAACCTTATTTAAGCCACATGGCCACTTCATGCAGCAGAGACTGTCCTCATCTGGTGTGCCTGCTCTGCACTGCCATACAGCAGCAGTGCTTGAATTAAGGTGAAAACAGAATTCACTACCCAGAGAGGGTTTGAGGCTGATGACTTTTAAAGTGGCTCCCTGCAAGTTACCTCCTTCCTGAATCCAGAGACTGAGCATCGCTGGCAGATCTGGAGAAACATGTAAATACTCTCTGAGCACAATAGGTTGATCCTGGGAATCGGCACAGGCAGCTCTGCTCATGTGTCGTTGCCACAACTGTCTAACCCCTGAAGTGCAGCAGGCATCAGCCATAACTCATCCCTGTAGCTAACGCTGCCATGAAGAGCCGGCCCAGTGGCGGCAAAGCTCCTCTCACAGATTCACAGACTGGCAGGGGTTGGCAGGGACCTCTGGGGATCATCTAGCCCAACCCCCTGCTAGAGCAGGATCACCCAGAGCAGGTTGCACAGGGTCACGTCCAGGCGGGTTTTGAATATCTCCAGAGAAGGAGACTCCACAGCCTCTCTGGGCAGCCTGTCCCAGGGCTCCGTCACCCTCACAGTAAAGCTGGTTTTCCTCATGTTCAGATGGAACTTCCCGTGTTCCAGTTGGTGCCCGTTGCCCCTTGTCCTGTCACTGGGCACCACTGAGAAGAGTCTGGCCCCATCCTCTTGGCACCCGCCCTGTAGATATTTATAAGCGTTGATGAGATCCCCTCTCAGTCTTCTCTCCTCCAGGCTGAACAGCCCCAGCTCTCTCAGCCTTTCCTCATCAGAGAGGTGCTCCAGCCCCCTCATCACCTTGGTAGCCTCTCCAGTTAGAGAGGCAGGTTTAACGTGGACAGAGCTTGCAGCAAATCCTAAGGGATGCATGGCATGTCTCGGCCTGGCCCGCGGAGGCAAGCTAAACCCTCTGTGAGAAACAGGAGTGCTCTGCTGCTGCCGGTCTGCTCCAAGGTCAACACAAACCTCTTTGGGGTCACCTCAGTGGCAATGGCACTGGCTTTGCCGCAGAGCGCTGCCTGCAGGAAGCCACCCATGGGGCAGATGGCTACCTGGAAGCTGGCATGTCACTTGGGTGAGTGAGAAAGAAAAGCTACATGCTGCTTTTGGTTTTGTGCTTGGCATAACCTAGATGAGATCAGCCAGGAAAGCGCTTTCCCTTGGGCAGCGCAGTGGAGAAGGGCCATGTGTCAGGCATGCTATGGAGGCACGGCAGCTTGGTCCCTCCCGACTGCCCATTCCCTCTCACTAGTTTGGCCGCTCTGTGCCCACAGAACGAACCCCAGCCTCTAACCCTGACCCTAACTCCTGTCTAACCCCGAACGCTAAGCCAGCAGGGTTTCTCCCTGACCCTTTCCATCCTCGTCACCTGTTCCCTGTGCAGCTGGAGGCGAAGGGGTTAACCATTCCAGGCCTTCTCATTTGTTATATCCAGAAAATTGAACCATGTAATAAAACGTACCGATTTTTCTCAAAGTCAGCACGTGATTTACCGCTTCACCTGGGAGCTCGTTCACTTTGCTGGCTCCCAGTTGCAGCTGCTGCTGTTTCATACTGGGTTCAGTGGGATGTTCCTGACCTGACGGGATCCAGCTGAAAGGGATATTTATTTCCTTCAAAACCAGGTATTCTTTCCCCTCTTAAAACATGCTGTTTTTTGGGATCTGCTTTATAACTAATAAAATTACTGCTGTAAGGTTGGTTCTTGGGGGGGTGGTTTGTTTTGTTTTTTGTTTTGGTTTGGTTTGGTTTAAATCTGAAGAGCATACACAGAAACGCAGCTGTTCTGATTGACGAGCGCTCTTACCTCTTTGCACCTTCAGGGTGCTTGCTCCGACGCAGCTATTGCACTATGGGTGGCTTGCCATGTGCCATAAACACGTGGCGGGGGTTGTTGGCTGGTTTGGTTTTTTTTTTTGCCTTCTGAGTAACCGTGCCGTAGCAGAACCTCCTGTTTGCCTTTCTACAAGCCCTCCGGTCCGCTTTGGCGAGCGCTCATGGGTGCTGGGAGCCTTGCTGCTGCTGAGTGATGTTCCAGCAGGGCCCAGCAGCTCGGTGCGGGAGCTGTGGAGGCTCCCTTGGGATTGCCTGGGCTGGGACCCGTCTCCCCTCACCCATACTCTGCCTGGCCGAGGATGATCTGGTGCCTCACGTGTGGACCTTGTCTCTGCGGTGTAGTTTTCTCACCCTTTTAGTCCTGCACAACCGTGTGGCGCTGGTGGGTTCTGGGTGAGACTGTGTGGCTGCAGGGGCGAGTGCCAGCGTGCTGCCTCCCTGCTAGCGCTTTTCTAAGGTCTGTCTTTGTCCCACCGGGCACGTCCATCGCTTGCCCAAGCAGAGGGAAGCCATGTGTTTGGGGGAGACCTCTTCCTTCCTCTGCTTCTCACCCAGCAGAGCTGGTGCTGGAATCCCTCGTACTTTATGAATACTCGGACTGTATTTAAAAACACCATACACAGGGCCCCACTGCTTCAGGTGCCCTGTTTGTACACACACAGGACTTCACATGATCGTTACTTCCTCGAGCATACAAATATCTAACAAAAACCATCTCAACCCAATGTTCTTCACTTGAAAAGTGTGACACAGGCTTAACATGCGAACAAGATCATTCGAGATGGGCTTCCAAAGAGCTGCTGTCAAATGACCAAAAAGCAAGAGTTCTTCCCGCACATTATCCCAAGGGGCTGCTGGTTTTGAAGCCGTTATATTCGCAGGGGCAGGAGGAGCCCAACCCGTAAGCAACCAATGCTGGAAACCCCCCAGCTGGATGCACTGCGCCTGCTTTCATGAAAGAGAGCAGCAGCACCGGGCAAGCTGAGCTTGGAGTTCGTTTCCGTTTCACGAGTGGATCTGATGTAACACGATGGCCTTGTGAAGGGCAGGACAGGCTCTGGAAGCCTGAGGCCATGCTGGGCAGGAGGCGGGCCCATGTTTTGGCCGAGGATGGTCCTGGGACGCAGGGCAGCTGTCAGAGACAGGGCACTTCTCAGCTGAAGCACAGTCCTCTCCATCAGGGGTGGCTCGGCCCCGCGCCACCTCTGCGGTGTCTCCTGAGCCAGCGCAGCGGCTGGGGTCTCGCAGCAGCCTCGGCTGCCTTCACAGAGCACGGGTTCAAAGGGACGTTGGTCTGGGCCTCCATTCAAATGAAGAAAATATGCTCAGGGTGTGTAATATCTGAGTCTGAAGGAGTGGATACCCATTCACAGCGGTCTTTGAGCAGAGGGATGGCAGCAGCAGTGTCCCACCAGGACAGAAGGGGAGACATCGGCCCGGTACAGAGCTCCAGTGGGCTCCTGGGGGCGTTTCTAAATATCCTAAGCATTTAGAAGACAATAATGAATTAACACAGTCCTTTGCAACACACACATCAGATTAATCTAATTTTCTTCTTTAATATGGCACCTGGCATGGAGAATAAAGGAGCAGCAGTGGCTGGGACATGTCGTCAGTCAATGGTTTGATCCTGTCTCACGCTGTGTTGTCGCAGGCAAAGCACAGTCAGTGCGGGCTGACGTTAATTGGTACAAAGTAGGTGCAAAACTTGCCTGGCAAGAAGGGAAGGTTCACAAAAGCCCTGTTGGGCTTAGTTTTATTTGATATTTTCATTCATGGTTTCAATGATGAAATAAAAGGTAGCTTGTAAAGGCTGCAGATGCTGCCAAAGGACTCCAGGCATCCTCACGGACAGGACTAAAATCCAAACTGAGTCGGGTAACTGCAGAATGGATAAAAAACCCCAAGATACTAAAATGAAAAATGAGTTCAGTGCAAATTGCTACTTAAGAGGGGGGAAAAGTGAGCTGCATATGTGCTACCAGAGGCCTAAAGACAAGGCAGAAGCTCTGCAGAAGATGTTGTGGGACCCAAATGTATGCCAGACCGGCCCTGGTGCTGCAGGTAAGGTTGGTGTGGATGGTGACAGAAGCACCTCATCAGGGCTGCCGGCACATCTCCGTTCTGCAGCCCCACTAGAACCGGCAGGAGCACCCTCTGCAGCCAGGTGAGCTGCGCCTCTCAGCATGACGTAAGGATGACAAACTAAGTCGTCATGCTAAGAAGTGCTATTACAGGCTATTCGCAGACGTGCTGGAGTCGTCATTTAGATTTTTAAGAACATTAAACAAATCTGCAGGTCTCCGGGGCTGTTGGAGTGGCTGGGCTAGGTGACTGCTCAGGTTACTGCAGTCTTGTTGTGCCGTGATGCTGCCACTGGTCCATCTCTTCTGGAGTCTTTTTTCTTACACTTTGCTTAGGCCAAACATCATTGTAAAGATTAAACAATGGGAATGAAACTATTTTCTATTTTTATTTTCTATTACTATTTCTTTTTTTGATTGCTGGTAGGCCTACTGCTTGCATTTTGTGGACTGCTCCAGTGTCTGTCTCTGCTGTCTCCAGAAAGACCACATTGGACCTGGGAAGGGGTTGAAGAAGGGCCAGAAGGAAGGCTGAAAGGTACAGCAGCAGTTCTGCACAAGGAACAATTACAGAGATCCAAGCTGGTCAGGCGGAAAGAGACAACCCCAGTGCTCTAGGATGGAGCCTGTCTTCTTCCTTGACCTGGAGGTGACTGAGGAATGATTGCTCACTGCCTGCAGCGGTGCAGGCAGCAAAGGTGTCTGTCACAGGGGACAGGAATGACGCTGAAGATGAGTAAGAACTTTTCATTGCTGCTTGTGACCAAATCAGTCAACTCACTGCATACCAGAAGCTTCTGTGGGTCCAAAACACAATGGGACACATTACTGGAGGAAAAAATGGGCTGCTGGAGACACACACAACCCCTCCTGCTGGGGAGCCCTCAGCTGCAGCGTGCCGGGGGCTGTGGAACCCGCTGGGGCCACCTCGGTGTGTAACAGGGGGCTGACAATACCCTTTTCCTGAACACCTGCTCTTGGCCGTTCCTGGGGACAGGATCACGGCTGGTCTGTCCCGTAACTATCTTCACATAAAAGCCTGAGGCTTATTTACGCTTTTCCACAGGAAAGTGAACTAATACTTGAGAACAAACTCAAGTATTAGTGTGCCACCAAAAAATGAACTCGTAGAATTAAATTTAGAACAGTTTCCTTTGGGCTAATTGCTTGGGTTTGTTTAATGGCAAGTTCTGGCAGAGCAGTCTGCAAATCGAAGACCCTGTCTTTGCTTTTGCCCATGAATTACGACAGTCACCAGGCTGTGGCCCCCTGACCTCACACCCTCCCAGTTCATTGCCTAATGTTTAGAAACATTTAAGGAAAAGCTGGCCAGATGATACTGAGAAATACTTTTCTTTCCAGAAAGCTGGCAGACACGCGCCTGTGCCTCGTGAGACGTGTGAACTAAGACTTGCGCAACAGCCTGAAAAGTACCGAGCGAGCAAGACCACAGCTTGGCCTCCGCTGGCTTGCGGCAGCCAAGGAAGTCCAACAAAGGTCCTTCCTCACTGCAGGCTCCCGTGGGCTGGGCTGGCTGCCTCACGCGCTCCAGCTCCTCTCCAAACCTTGTTTTCTAAAGCCAGCGCTTTCCTGGCGGGCTGCTTCGCTCCAGGTTAGCGGGGTGTGTTTTCCTTCCAGGGACGTTTCCCAGGTGTGAGCCGTGCCGCGGGTTTGTGCACGCGGCGGTGCCCTGTGCCAGCACGGGGCGCTGCGCTGGCGGCTGATGCCTGGCAGCCTCTGCTTCCTCGGCGAGGGCGATGGGTACCTCTATGTCCCCCCCCCTGCTACTTTCTAAACCCTGGGAAATGCCATTTGGACCCTCAGCATCTGTAATGCAACTTAAAATAAACCAGCAGAGGAAGAAAACATGTTCAAAAAAAATTTCTTAATTTATTGTAAATTCTCCTTTCATCTCTGCTGCCATTCCAGTGTTCTGCACATTAATAAATATACATTTGTTAAAAAACAAACAAACAAACCTCCAGTGTCTAATATGCCATAAAGCTTTTAAAAAGTCATAAAAATAGGTTTAAATTTTTTGTTGTCATTAATACAACTGACCCTCATTTACTGCAACAATTCTGATCAAAATAAAAACTACCTACATCTCACTGGGACAAAATATACATACACAGATGTAAGAACAACTAGCGTGGGTGACACACAATGCCTGAGCACACAGCCAAGTGCCAGACCCTTAAAACATTCAAAACTTTTTTCAGTCAGAAAATGTCACACAGTATGTTGCATAATTGTTAAAGGAAGAGCATCCTTCCTCCCTCTCTCCTTCCAAAGGCCTCCTCAGTACATTTGAAAATGCATAGGAATATAATGAAACCAAGATTACAGTATATATTATTTCATTTTTCAACTCCTGCATTTTATTTAGCCTGATTTTCTCTTTTTTTCCCTTTCACACACAGAGTTACACAAACGAAAGCCAGCGTTTCCCCAGAGCTCCTGAAAGCCTTGGCGGCAGAGAGCAGGTCACGGCCACACCACTGCCGCCCTTCCCACCACGGGGAGCCACCAGCAGAGCTCAGCCCCACGCTGCTGGATGCAGACTTTTTCACATCTTATTCTTCCTTTTCTTGTAAACACTGCAGGAAGGTGAAGACGGCAGACAGGCCACACTTAACTTTCCTACACTCGTGAAACCAGCACATTTTGTGGGGAACGTGAAACCTCAAGCCTTCCATGTGCTTTTGGAAACACCAAGAAGGTGAGGGCTTTGTCAACAAGCTGGGCAGTGAAACCTGGATATCCTTAAAGACACCTAAATCTGCTTTGATTAGCAACGTGCTGACTCCAGTGGGAAAGAAATCACCAGTAAAAATAAAATACTGTGCCTGAGGCAGAACTCACCCCACGGGAGGAGAGCCCGCTCCTTGGGACACGCAGAGCGCTGGTATGTCGCAGAGCTAGACCAAAACCAAAACCTACCATACAATGACACCGCTTGTTTTCTTGTTCTTGGTAAGGGAAATATTGATTTGACTTCTTCCAGACAAGGACTGTGTTGAAATCTTAGACAAAGATACGACTTACTTCTAGTCCTTAAGTTTGGTTGCTGAACATTTCAATGCACTTTGAGAGGTCAAAACACCAAGAAATGAAAAAACATTTTGTTTTTTTTGTGGGTTTTAGAAGAGGTTATGGAAAAACCATACTGTGTCCGTAAAGTGTTCCAAAATCTGTCAACAAAACTTATAAATTATAGTCATGGATTTTGATGTAATCTTTGCTGTATTACTTTGAAAACTGCATTGCATCTTAAGGTGGGCTTCCATGCAAACCTCAGTTACTTTATCAAATGCCAAATTCAAGTAAAATTGTGCAATGTTCATATAAAAAATATCAAAACCTCTTTTAATTGATTTCCTATTATCAAATTAAGAAGATCAGTATAAATGTAAAATATACAAAGGAACTTTTTCTTTAGCAACACCATACAAAATATATAAAAGTATCTACAATTTTTATATATATATATATATAATAAAGGCTGTTTTTTTCCTTAAGACGACGTGTCCATAGTGGTGTGGATAGAGATGCTGGCATAGAAACGAAAGGACACTTGTTGGGATATTCCTCCCTAGAGCCCAGCAAGCCAACAGGTTCACACTGTAGCCGGACAAAACTCCACAAGAGACGTCTCCTCCTGCTTGTCTTAAGGCTGATGGACTGACATACTGTAGGTTCACTGCCACAGTAACATGTTTTGCCTTGGTTCTCCCCAGTAGATAAGCAACCCCTGCAGCACGGTCCGCACTGCGAGCGGGTATCCGGCCTCCCAGTGCATCCCTGTGGCCATTCCCATGCGTTTTGGCACGTGTTCATGCTGCCCGGAGCGTACCACCCAGCAGCTTATCACAGCTCCACTGGGCACTGTGTCTCCACCGTGAGCGGTTAGGAGCCTGTCGTAGCGTGAAACCATGTGGGAATCAATGCCCACCTCGTCCTCCTCGCTACGTGGCCACTTCGATGAAGTCCGGGGTGGGCAGGCAGCAACCCCGCAGCGAGGAGTCCAGAACCGTGCAGCAGTGATCACGGTTTCCTGATGGTTCAAATTGAAGTTTCGTTACTGCCTCTGTTAGTGAGAAGAAGTAATCATGCAGGCTTAGGGTTAAACAGGCACAGGCAAACCACTCCACCCACAACCACCTCACCGTTTTCAGTAAGGGCTCACGCTCTGCGACGTTACCATGCCTTGCCAACACACTTGCAAGGGGGGTGCTGCCCTGGAGAGGAAGACCAGCTGGGAGAAACATCTCCAGGTCATACACAAGAGAGGCCCTCTTCAGGGGAAGCTCTCCCAAGGGCTTGCGTTTGGCTAACGCCTAGGTGAAGATGTGAGGTTCACACACAAATCTCACAAGCTGTTAGAAATCTGGTAGTTCAGACTCATGCCATTTGCTGTCCAACAGCAGAGTTTTACATTAGGCACAAGGTGCAGAGATGAGACAGTCGCTTAGTACGAGTTGCCCAGTTATTCTCCAGTAACGACTGTATCACCTGGTAGCAGCAAGCAGTTCCTGCCTGTTAGAGACATCTCTGTTTCCTAGCTAACCTGGATATATTTCATCAGTCAGGTCCCAGCAACCCAAAGATGTATTTTTACAGTGAGCTGGGAATGGTCTGTGCACCCAGACAAGATGGGTGTCTAAAGCGCGGTGGGACAATGTCAGAGCTAAAGGTGCGTGAGAAATTTTCACTTGGTTTGGAGAAAGAATGAGATTATTTTTTGTGTTAATAAAAAATGAGACTATATGCGTAAAATGTTTGCACAGACTCTACATAGGGCTGCTGTCCTCACTTTCAATGCAAGGACTATGACGAGGAATGAGGTCTCTGAGAACACCCTGTGGCTGAGAGCTTGCTCAGCCTTTTGTTAATGTCTGATTTAGTTTACAGTGGCAGATACCGGTCACCGTGCCGCGGCTGGGAATCACACACCTGGTAATTTAGGGCCAGTAGCTTGACCTGGCACTTCCTCTGCAGCCTTTGGATCTCCTGCCCCACCAACAGTTTCCCTCTGCCCAGCTGGACACTCACTCCATGCTCCTTTGCAGCCCAGCTCCTTTCCCCCCAAAACACTGGACTTCCTTGGGGTCCTCTTCATTGGGGTCTTGCCTCCACCCACCCTCCTCCTTGCTGGCTGCCTGACACACACAACAGCTCTTGCTGGTCTTACTCGACATGCATCAAGGAATGCTGCTCCATGCTTGCCCTGCATTTATCCTCTTTCTTGGGTGCCTGGTACTGGCTAGATTCTACATTACCATTAACTGCACCCCATTAGTGATAGGTCCCTAATGGCCCCGAACACTCTCCCTGCTGCAAAAAGGGAGGACAGGTGAAAAACAGCAGAAAATCCAAATGTTCCCATGGTCCCAGGTGGATGAAGAGGAGGGTTTGGGGGCACAGGAGCAGGGTGCAGCTCCAAACAGAGCACCCCTGAGGTGGCCCTCAGGACCACAGGTGAGCATTGCTAAGCCATCCCAGAGGGCAGACAGCATGGGGGAGTGGGAAAAGCCCATCCTTGTTCTGGTGGTGTCTGTAGCCAAGATAGGCTGGGGAAGGACCAGGCAGGGAGGGGATAGGTGGTAACTCATGTAGATGTGGGAACCTGGTTCACTGTGACACAGCACAGGGGATGGGGCAGAGCAGGGTTGCTCTAGTCCACCGCATGCCAGCAACACATGAGCTTGCCAATTCAGAGCATGCCACAGTGACCAGTGACAGGTGTCTGTCACAGCACCTTGCCCGTGATACCTCATTTCGGCCTTCCTATCAGTGGAACACCATGATTTGGGGACGTGGTAAGGACAAGCAGTCAGGAGAGTCACTGGTGAAGGACTCTGGTCCAGTCACCAAGTGAAATCCTTCTCAGTGGGAGTTTGGGGCTGGAAAGCGAAAGGAGAGGCCACAGCCACGGGAGGTCTGCCAGGGCATCCCGATGTGGCACTTACTCTGAGTCTGAGGTGTCAGCATGCCCTGTTCCCACGTGGACGTTCATGGCCATGCCGTTGAGCTGGTCTCGAGACTGCTCCCTCCGAGCATTTTTTACTGTCACCCCCGAGTCTGAGGGAGAGCGGACCCCATCATTTGTCCCCAGGGAAGTAGTCCTGGATGAGATCGTGGTCTGATTGCAATCCGAGAGCTTTTCCCGCAGTCGATTCTTCATATTCTTATCCACCAGCGGCGGAGGGTAGGTGACTTTATTTTTTAAGATGCCTGTTATGGAAAAGAAGGGATGATGAGAATTTTGAAATGTATCAGTAATTTCATTTATCAAGCCAAACATATCCAAGAAGCGACATTTTCTATTTCTTAATTAGACTTTTAGTTTGAAACTTTATTTCAAATCCAAAGTTTTAGACTTCAGCAACTACCTACTAGCTTCCCCTGGTGTACCTGGTTGGAGCCATTTAGAAAGTGCTCTTCACGTTGGAGATTAGGAGAAATTTCTTCTCTGAAAGGGTGGTCGGGCATTGGAAAGGGTTGCCCAGGGAGGTGGTGGAGTCACCGTCTCTGCGGGTGTTTAAGGAAAGGTTGGATGTGGTACTGAAGGACATGGTTTAGTGGATAATAGGTGGTGGGGGAACGGTTGGACTGGATGATCCTTGAGGTCTCTTCCAACCTTAATGATTCTATGATTCTATGATTAACCCTCTGGTCTCCCAGTCCGGCTGTGAGGCTGGTTGGCCATCCTACCTTTCCTCTGCTCTGGCTGCTGGTTATTCTGGTGGGACAGAGGTCTGTTCTCCTTCTGCTGCCCTTCATTCTCCTTGTCCTGGGGCACTTCATTGCTGTGGTTCACCTGGTTTTCCCTGTGAAGCTCTACGTTGACCTTGGTCTCAACTTTGAGTTTCTGTTTCCCGCTGGGGTCCTCGCCGTCGCTGGCCGTTATGCACTCTGTGGGCCAATAGGGTTTCACATGATTGGGAAGAGTATCAACTGCAATGCAAAAAAACACTAACTTGAAAACCCCTTTTGATAGGTTTTCTCAACCACAGCGATGCTTCAGATGATCGTTGGTGGACTGCACTGCCCTTGGGGTGCAGCGACACGCACAAAACATGCCTGGTGGGATGGCAGGGTGTCCAAACCCTTCCCAGAGTGAGGTCGCTGGCTCCATTATGGAGAGGAGTGAGTCAAGCCTGCTCTCGCCACTCCCCAGGGCCAGGCAGCGACCTGGGGATACTGGTTTCTGAGGGGTGAGGACACCCAAGGCACCTCGTGCTGTGTCTGTGCAGAGCAGCAGCATACAGCTGGACGTTTGTAAGCTGACTTAGCTTTAGGAGAAGATGAACTGTGCCTAGAAATGTCTGCACCCTGCCACATGGTATTGGTACCAATGGCCAATAATCTCCTACTCTTTAGGCCCCTGACCTCCCCAACCCCACTCGATCCACATACCTGTATTGCACGAGGACAGGCAGGTATGTCTTCCTTTTGCCCGCAAAATAACCAGCTCCTTCCTCCTCGTCCTTCATACGAGCCTTTGCTGTCTGAATAGCCAAGGCGACCCACCCACAAAACCCCGACTGCTCTCTGCTTGAGTGCTGTAAGGCCCAGATTTGCTCAAACATCCTTTCGCGTGCAGTTAGTTACCCCTGTTAGTTAACCCTGTGACCCTTGGGAGGAAGGAAGGTCTCTAAGATGGAGACAAGAAAGACCACTGCAAAAGCAAGGCATGCTGGTAGGGATGCTGTCTCTGCCGTGCGGCAGTCTGGCAAATTTGTCCCGTTTACTCTAAAGCTATTTTAAAGAAGGGAATACGCCCGTTGCTCTCCCCTCATTGGGAATACCTTTGGGTGTGCTGTGGAGGGGGCCACGTTCATTATTTTTGGAAGTGGATGTGTTCCACTTTTTCTCTGGCTCGAGCCCATCTTCCTCACTGTCCGATGAATGGGAGGAGGCGTAAGAGCTGCTGTGTTCATCGAGGGACAGTTCGCTGTCGGAGTCTGAATCGTGCTCTACAAACGTGGAAATGGGAAACATGGTAATGAGAGTGTGGACAGGAGCTGAACAAATCTATCTGACAAACGCACCAGGAGAAAGAAAAGGCAGGTGTCTGGTTCAGGTCATGCCAGAGATGAGCTTTTACATCAGTAAGTGCACAGAGGATTAATTCACGAGGTCTGTGGCATCCACCTCAGTAACTATGGGAAGCATAACCGCTCGGCTCAGCTAGGGTGCAGGGCCGTTTATGTCCACGGGAGGTGCAGAACAGAATGGGGACACTTTTTACCCTGTTCACTTAGCAGAACAGTAACTCCACAGCATCTCAATCAACACAACACACAGGCAAACCAAGGTACCTGGAAATATCAAGAATCTGTAAATGAACTCTTAAAAACTACTACAAGGCAACAAAGCCTAACATCAAGACCCCAGATGAAAGGAAGTCAGGCAAGACACACTTCTTCTTTTCTTGTACAAAACACACAGCAGTAAAAGAGGATATTGCCTCAAGGTCTCAAATGTTAAAAGATCTCCAATTAAAAATCAAGAGCAACAGCACATAATTTGTGAGTAAGAAAGGGGACGCCAGAAACTGTCAACAGCTGTGACAGCTGTCAGATTAAAACCAAACCATCACAAGAAGCAGATACATGATATTTCCATTCCAGGATTCCCTAGGAAAGCAGCCATTGCATAGCTCATTATGCCAAAAGCATAATGAGAATCAGACACACCAAGTCAGACTAACTATTCTTATTATAGAAGCCTTTGAAAAAAGTGCTGAGAAAGAAAAGGTGCACGACTGGGTTGACGTGTTTAGAAAAAAATCTTACCATTGGATTTTGATGGATTCCTATGAAAAATGGAGGAATCTGCTTCAGTCTGACCAGCCCTTGCTTGACTTGAGGATCCACTGAGCTTATGAGCAGCCTCATCCCTTAGAGAATAAAAACAGGGGACAACTTTCTCGGTCACTTTACTGTTCATAACAACAAGGCAGACATGCAGATGAGATTCTTCTGGTCAGACGTGGACAGCTGCCGTGGGTGCTAGCCAGCCTGCACTTGATTGTCAACGTGGTCGCTTTTACCACAAGACATAGGTTATCCTAATGCAGCTGTCTGCCTTTGGCCATATGAATCACGCCCTGAAAAAGCCTGAAGTCAATAAGCTAAATCCCACTCCTTGAGACATGACTGAATTTTACCAGGCAAACAGCACAGCCCATACAGTTAACCTAATAGTTATGTTAACCCCTGCACTGTGGGAACTCCCCACCGAAGGTGCATGCAAAAGAAAACGCATGGAAGAAAATGACAGCCGCACACAGCAGAACTGTTAAGACGTGACACAAGTAGCATTTGAACCCCAACATTTCTGTTTTCCACAGGAGCAATGAAAAGGGAAAGGCAAGCACCTGAAAGCCATGCATCTGCCACCGGATTACCTGAGAATATAAGCAAGGTAGCTATTGTGGCTCTTGGCTGACCTGACGGTGCTTTCTAGGGAGACAGTGGATTCCCCAATAGTTGTGCGATACATATTTGGCTCTTCTATATATGTGTTGTTACAGTTCAGAGATCGCTGAAGGAAAAAGAAAGACACAAAGCAGTAGTGAATGATCCTACCCAAACCCCATGTTACCCACAAGCAC
The DNA here is from genome assembly GCA_013399095.1 of Psophia crepitans. Taxonomy (NCBI): domain Eukaryota; kingdom Metazoa; phylum Chordata; class Aves; order Gruiformes; family Psophiidae; genus Psophia; species Psophia crepitans. The sequence continues at coordinate 272,091 of VWZZ01007374.1, read as the reverse complement.
ATTAAAAGTCTTCAAGGAACCAAGTGGTTTTTGATGCCAAGGAAAGAATTATTTCCTCTCAAAAGTTTTAATTAGAACAATAAAAAGAAAATTTTGAGAGAAGCCATCAATAATCTTTGTACAAGTCACTGAAATCAGACAATTCACTGAACTACAGACAAGCCACTTATAACTGTACTTAGGTAACTTCTACCAGCAAGAGGATGGTTTTTACCCAGTGTTTTTTCCTTACAGTTAGTAATGTAGCTCTTGTTGCAGTGGAATCATCTGGGAGAGGTTTCTTTCCAGTTAAAGTGTTCTTCAAGTGCTTCCTGACTTCTTTGTTAAACACGCAGTGGAAGAAGAAAATGAACAGCCCCTGGATCATTTTAGAGAGAGGAAGAATAAATCTAAATGACCCATTACTACCAAACTGCAAATACAGACAGATATTAAAGAACAGCTTTTTCGAAATAACTCCTGAATTCTAGTTCGTCATCCATGATTTCAATAGCAATAACTATTTTCTGTCTTTGAAAAGGCATTGATTGATCTCCTAGGACTTCTTCATAATTTGCTTCCATGTTCAAATGTGCATCAAGGGCCTGGGAAAATATACACAATGATGTGTTTCTCCAGGATTTACAGAGCAGAGCTTGTGGTAGGTGTCACCCTCCCTTGTTGTTTAGGAGGAAACGTTCTCAAAATATCTAACGGGGACTTCAGTGTCCCACTGGAAGACACTGCAGTGAGTTTCAGGGTTGTACTTGCATCCAGATTCTAGAGCATTTACACCAGTGATGAGACAAAATCAGTAGTAGCACATTAAAAATATCATAGCCTTTAGTGAAAACCTCTGGAAATGGGGAACTTCTGTGACAGGCGCCCTTAATACTGTTGGTCAGAGAACTTTAGAAAGCCTTGTCAAATGTGGAGAGCTACTGGGGGCAGAGATGGCCCATCCGTTCCTCGGTTCAGCAATACCTCCTGGTGAGAAAAGCCCTGAAACCCCCAGGGCTGGGCAGCTGTTGGCTGCCAGGAACACACGTTAACAGCTTTGGCTGGGGTCGGAGGGCACACACGTGTGTGCCTTCAGATGTATTTGCTCTGAGGGAACTCATGCAGCTGCCCAATTGTTATCAATTTTGGTTGGAGATACAGTATATAGAAGCCAGTCACTCATGAAGCTGCAGCTGTACCAACATCACAAGATGCCTGCATTTCATGATTCCAGCCAAGCAATTGACTTAGAGAGACTATAAACTTCAAGCTCACTTTCTAAACATTCAATCAAATGTGATCTTAGCTGGCATTAGCACTTTGAGATTATTCATTAATAAAACTCACATAAATGTCTCTTTAAAAATACAAGTTCAAAGAAGGCAATGATGTGAAACACCACATACCACTGTGCCTCTCTGGGCGAGCTTGGAGAATTCCAGCTGCTGACTTTCCTCCCTCTCATGAGGTTTATATTTAATTTAAACTATTTTAGGCTCGTGGAAGCCCAGTTTTACAGCCTGAGTAGGTGTATTTATTTCAGAGCACACCAGTTGCAGTAGCAAAATAACCTTGCTCCAGGCTGGCCTATCTCGTGTGCTTCCAGGGCAAGGACAGTCATCTCCGAAGGACAGCCATTAGACTTCTTTTTCTCCGCAGTTGCTATTTTTAGGTGTTGTGCTGCAGCTGACAAGAGTGGCCTGCTAACAGTAGCCGTTTTATTACTGCAGGCACTTGCCATGACAGTTACTGCAATCCTTGGTCACATTCAAGCTGGGCCCAACAGGAAGCTTCATGACGAGTTCCGTGCCAGGTCTCCTACAAATAACTATGTTCTGCATCTTGTATCAATAAATGCGCACTAGGACAGGCAACCGAGTAAATCCCTAATGCAACGAGCTGTATTTGAATATCATTGTTTGGCTCCTTAAACTTCCTTGACTTCCTTAAACAGTAACTTAATCTGTGAAAGCATCGAACTTGGAGCCATTTACTCTGGGTGAAATAAAACAGTGTCTTATGCACCGTAGCAACAAAACAACTGTTAACAGTGAGCAGGCAGAAGACAGTAGCAAAGCTTTGTATCTCTAGAAAGAGGTATAATTGCCTTCTGTTATTTATCTGTCACAGGCTACAATAGTAGAGCACTTATCTTTAGAATGACTCGAAGTGAGAGATGTAATTACTTAGAGTTATGGTTTTGGTGAAAAGAACCCTCTCTTTTGAGAAAAGAGAGCAAATTGTACTTGACATCTCGGCTGTTCTTAAGTCAGCTCATGTTTAGCAGGTTTTTGGAGGTCTGGGTGCAGCAGTGTGCTCACCAAAGTCAGCCATGGACAAGACACCATCCAACTTACCTGCAGGCAGCTGAAAATGGCAAAGAGATAGTGAAACGTCATGACGTCACTGTTCACCGCCATCAACCCCAGCAGCCATGTGGCACTGATGAGCAGCAAGAGCAGGAACGCCGTGCGCAGCACAGAGCTGTAAAGCAAACACAGACGGGCATTTGCAGCACGACAGGATACAAGAGGACAGACCAACTTCTCCGCATGGGCGGTGCCATGTGCCCAACGACTCGCCAACTGGAAAGGACCTTTGAGAAAATTAGGTCAGTGCTCACCAGCTCCCAGTTCCCAACTCTCTCACTGCACTACTCAGTGACTTAGCATATTCAGGTAAAAAAAAAAAAAAAAGGTGTTTTCTTTTCAAGTTCATTTCCAAGGTTTTCTTCAAACGAACTGGGCCGTTTGCCAAGCTCATGCTGTTCAGCCTTGTTGACTCCGAGGAAGAGGTCTGGGCGGTAAATGGCCACGTCTGCCTCATTTCTGTTTGTTGAGCTCACTCTCACATTCCTTCTCAACATTACAGCCCAAGGTTTTGGATCGAGGGTACTCAGGGGAACATTTGTTTGACTAAAAACCCTATTTCCATAGATCCTTTCAAAAGATGGTCACAATTCTAGTGGCAGAAGTTTTGTATTATGAGTAAAATAGCTGCCATTAAGTAGCAATTATACTCCATTTGTTTAAGGAGATTTAAAAAATAAACTTAAAAAAATTACCCAACACCCAGGGCTGAATAAATAGCTAGAAGCAGCCTTTTGAAATCTCATACAGCTACCTATTTGGGAAAAAAAAAACACTCAAGAAACAACAGGGGCTGTCTCGCCACTAGCTAATCACGTTTCAGTTCACAGGTAAATTCTGAGCTTTGGGCAAAACAGACATTAATGGGAACAGGCTGCACAGCAGCTCGGGAAGGCGGCAGGTTGCAGCTTGCGAGGCTTTCTGCTCGTCCCACGGGAAGCGGGATGGGGGGAGGCTGGCCTTCAGCATGGGAACCTCAATGGGTCTCTGCCATGCCATGGTTGGTCACCCAGGCATTTGTGAGGGGAGACCTCGCTGAACCACGTGCGAGCACGAGGAGACCCAGAACTGTCTACCAGGGCATGCCACAGGTGGTGGTGGAGTGACAGTGTAGGAGGGAGTATGATGACAGATCTGGAAGGACTGTAATGACACCATCTGGACCTTTCCCTCTCCTCTCCCTTCTCCTGCTCACACTTGGTGGTGGTGCAGAGCACCATGGCGGAGGTTTTACAGAGCCTCCAAGGGAACCCCAGGAGAAGGTGCTGGTGACGCAGCTTCAATCACCTCTACCAATGCTGACTGTATCCTCCAAATCACAGAATCACAGAAATATCTTATTTACTTATTATTTACTTATTTACTTATTTCAAATATCTTATTTACTTCCCATCCCAACACTTGCTTTTAGGCAATTCTGTCCCTTTATTATTCTTGGCCAGAACTTTTTCTACAGGTTTCTGAACCCAAACTTACACGACTCCCGTTTTTTCAAATGAACGTTGCCTTCGTCTGCACGATGCTTTCATTGCCAGTATAAAGATGACAGTGTTTACCTGAAAGGGAAATTGAAATAACAGCATGGATTCTTTCTGTAAAGCTGTTAGGGGTCAGTTTTCAATGACAAGGCAATTTTTATCCTAAAATGATTTGTAGTGCCAAGAATACTTTTCCTTCAATTTACATGTCTCAAAGTTCCAAGATTCATCTCATTTCAAGTCAACATAGTCAAGAACAGCCTGGGAATTTATCTGGATGAAACCCAGTAAGACGGCTCTATGCAAAGAGGCTTGAGTCAAACATAAAACTCAGGAATGGCTGTCCTTGTCCAGCCCAGAGTCCACTCAGCCCAGCATCTTGGTTCAGCTGGGCCAAACCAAAATATAGTAACAGAGCAAGCATATAGCAATAATTCCTCTGAGTACTCCTCCAGCCTCCGCTGATTTCCAGAGCTGGGATGTCCTAGGTGGGGTGGTGTATTTGAACTTAATCATTCATTGTGAATGTCGATGCTGGCAATTTGTCCAGTTACTTTCAGAAACCATGCAGAGCTTTACCACCACCATCGGCTTGTTTCTGTGAGTTTCTAACTTAACTCCCTGTGGAGTGACGATGTAGCTCGTGCTGTTTGTTCTGAATCTGTCACCTCCTACTACTAATTGTGTTGGAAAAGACACTGAATGCTTGGCTCCATGGTCATATTCCCCAGGCCACCATGCTATTACAAGCTCCTCCCTATCCCCCTCTCTGCAGCTTTCTCTTCTTATTTCCCCCTCAGTCCCATGTCTCTGATGACTCCTGACCCCAGCCTACACCACTTCCAGATCTACTTCATACTATTTGAGATGAGGAGACCAGATTTGGTATTTAAGATACAGTCACACCATGGATATGTATCTTCTGGTCCTCTGTTACTGAGGGATGTTTTAAGGGAGAAGCTAAATACCAGCCAATTATTTTAAATTCCTGAAATTGCAATTATTTAATATTCCTTTAGGACTTCTGGATAGCTCATTTTGTTGATGAGCATATCAGCTTCAAATGTAAAGAATACATTCGCTTCCCATTATGACTACTGGTTGACAAAACATAAAAGAAAAGGTAGCAGTAAGGAAGACACAGCTCAGGATGCCAACTCCACCGTACTTACAACTACAACAATTATGATGGGCCCAGCGAAACTCCAGATAAGGGTGTCATGAACAGACAACCAGCAGAAATCAGGGTTCCCATAGCCTTGTGGATCCAGACCAACAGCAAGCCCTGGGTCACAAAATGGAGAGAAAACACATCAGAAAGGTGCTGCTGAGATCTTCTACACAACCAGGCACATTTTCAAATCGCTGTCTGACAAACAAAATGATAATGGCAAGTTGTGTTCAATAGGACAGTCTGGGCAGTCGAAATCAAGGCAAATACTGAAATAAAACTTTTGTCATTCAAAATCTTTACACTGGCCACTCCACATCAAATGATACGATGAGCTTTGCCTACCAGAACAAAGTTCAGCTGCATAAAAATAACAATAAATTGTCTCAAATTATTTTTGTTTCAGCACAGTTTTATAGTCACACTCACACAGTATGATGAAGCCTTGAGGGTGAGTGACATGTTGAGGAATTTCAATAAGCCTAGGCAGCAGAATGACATGAATCATAACCGAGGAGATATCTGTACTACAAAAAAAGTGCATTCTTAACTGCTGTGAGCTTGCTGTCACTAAAATGACACCAGAACCTGGGAACTCATGGGAGTTAACCACTCTAGCTCAGGTGGGATTCATTTTGAGCTGCCATCCCAGGTACCTCACCTTGCTTTCAGCGTTGTTTGAAATGGAGTTTGCTAATGCCCCCAAGGCACCTGAGTTACGAACACACCATTTATTGTTTTATCTTTCAAAGCGTGGATTATTCCAAGAGAGTCTCTGAGCAAAGCCTCCACCCGCTGATTTACAGCGCTGTCTGATTTGGTGACCGACACCCTGCCCATATGGCCATGAACTGGGATTGCTGCCTTTGACCTGTGAAATACTGCAGGTCTTCCTTCTTCAGGCCACAGAAACTGATCCCTTGGAGGCCTATGGCCAATGACATATGGTAAATGGCTGTGGAACGTCGTCTGGGTGTCAGGAGCACCTATTGCGTTGAGCGTATGTCCTGATTCAAGCAGGCGGCCAAGGCTGACGGCAGTGCTGCTCTCCGCAAAGAGAATTCATGTGCGTTAATAACGATTGTCTTTTTTTTGAAGCCCATGTGCTTTGATGAAAAGACACTGAAAAAGGGAGAGGTAGCTGCATTTCACTCTCGCTGCTTACAGCTGGCCCACAGCCAATATTCGCATCTGGTACGAGCCTACGGTCTATGAAAATTAAACTGGCTATTTGGCAAAGCAGTGGATATTGGATCTGCTTTCCCTGAAGTGTGGAATGAGATAGGACTGCTCTCCCTCCCTGCTCCCATCGGCCCTTCTACCACTGCCTTCAGCAGTTGCCATCCAGAAAGAATTAGCCATAAATGATTAAGGGACCATAAAGTATTTTATACAGATGTAATTCTACAGACACAGCCTGTTTCCCAGGACTTGATTTCCCCATTAGTGGGACTTAAACTACATTTTGACCAAACATCTGGCTCTAAAGGTAATTGGCAGACAGCAACATTTTTTCACTCTCAAAATCCTACCCTGAAGTTCTCCATTAAACAAATGGGGTGAATAGCAGTCTTCAGGTACATGGTTAAAACTTTAATGGAGTCAACAATATGTGAAATAACACTTTACCCAAAGGCAGAATTAAGCCAATGCAATGTAATATAGAGAGTCATTTTGGCACATCAGTTAAACGCTGCAGCCTGGCTGCCCTGTGCACACTAAGCGTGTGGGCTGCATGGTAGTGCACCGACGTCGGCAGAAACCGGGGCTGGTCCTATGGCTGAGCTGAGCGTCCTGTGGGGACCAGCACCCATCCCAGGAGCATGTCAAGAGCAGGCCATGGGGAGGTGCTGCCGGAGGGCCACGTTTTGAACCTTTCGAGCTCCTGTGTGCTCAGCAGCTGTGCGTGACTCAGGCGACTGCGGGTCAGCCTCACCTCTCTCCTGACTCACCGCCTTGCTTACTGTTCGCAGCAAACAGCAGATTTGGAAAGTGGCCTTTCTGGGGGATATTGGGTTTAGGGCTATGTGAGAAGGTGTTTTAACAGGAACACTGCAGAATTCATGGCAAAGCAGTTACAGCACACATATGCCAGCCAGTTAGTGTCTCGCCATGAAGACACGCAGAACTGGAGGGGTCTTGCTGGGTGTCAAATCCAGCCCTTTGCTCCTGAGGCAAGGAAGTCATAAAATCCCTCTCCTAGATGGATCAAACCACATTTTAAAATGAGCAAGCCTTAAGCAAATTTAAAATGTTCCACTACTGCTCGCCATGGAGGAACATTCCAGATCCACACTCTTTTGATGGCTGCAAGCTTTCTCCCAACTTCTATCCTCCTTTTATTCATGGCAATTTGCTTTTCTATGCTGTGATTAAATGTGTTTCTTCCCTGCTGAAGTGTTCCTTATGTAAACATTTTGCCAAGTTTTTTCCCCCTACTAAAGGTCAAGGTTCCCTTCTGCAAGTAGCCTGGTCCCATCACAGATGCCTTAGGACCACTAAGTCCCAGTTTGAAATGAATGTTAGTTTGAGTGTGGAAAATAGAAAAAATAAACAAACCAGAGTAAAGCCACTGCTACTGTAGTTTCATTTTGGTTTTTTTCAGGATAGCTATGATAAAGATGAAATGGGCTAGATATTTATCTTTCAAATAAAACAAAAAAGTCCTTTGGATGTCCAAGACTAAAATCCTTTCCCATATCTAGACTTTTCTACTATTAAGAAACATCCTTCTCTCATAAAGCAATTTAAAAGAAATTACATGTAAGATCATGTTATGAAGTTGGAACCTTCTTACTGTTTAGATATTAAAACTTAAAATTTATAAAAGAAGCTTATTTAAACTATGTACAGTAGAAAATTTTTGCAGGGGCAAGAAATCTCACATTGTGCTATTTATGACTAAATTATTTGCTCTTCAGATGATTTCTAAACCTGGAAGGGCAAAATAAAGGCTTAAGTTTTCTTTATCCTTTGTTTCACAAAATCCTCCAACTTGCTCAGTAACAGAGATCTGACTTCTCATTTAAACGGACCGCCAGTTCAGTAGATTCAGAGCTAAAATTACGGGAGACAACCTGGGACTGTAACTCAGTTTTAAAAGTGCGAAATAGTTCCTTATCACTGAGAACAATATCTAAGTAGAAAAATGTAAAAATGGTGTACTTGTAATATTCAGATTGCATAATACTGCTGTTGAGAAGGTCTGAATAAATCTAACATTCAGGAGAGAAACTAAACATGAAACAGAAAATCCTTCTGACTAAATTCTTCTAAAGAGTTATGTCATCTGAAATGCAAATTTTTTACTGTTGTTTAACGAAAATACTTCTTTTCTACCAGAAATGACACTGCCAACTATCTGATGGCACTTAAACATTCCTAAATATAATGCAGAAACATCTACATGATATTTCTGTATTTCTTAAGTCACATAGAAAAAAACTCATGTAGCTTTTAAATTCTAACTCGTTCCACAGTATTCTTCCAAGTGTATATGAGCGATAGCTATTAGTTTGAGCTGAGAGACATTTAAACCTCTGCTGTTGCTGACAGTATGTTGCTATCTGTAAAAATAAAAGTAATTGGATAACAGTTAACTGTCTGCCTATGATCTGATTTCCCATATGGCAACAGATACATGCTGAAATAGTTGAACCAAAAAAGCCCGCTCCAACTGTTCTGCGAAGCGCACTTCCCGAGGAGCTGTCTGCCCGAATTAACGCAGCACCATGTGCTTAGGGCAACACTGAAATGTCTGACTGCAAAAATAGGCATGGTGAGGACGGAGGTGGATCCGCTCCTGTGGATCACCCTGGAACAGTTTAAAAGATCTCTGCCTCCAGCTTCTCATTACTTTTCCTTAACTGGAAGTTAGTGCCTTTGTATCTGAAATGAAGTAAAAGGCTGCTCGAGTATTCCCAGCTCGTTTTTATGCCAAGTAAAACAGAACTGCTGATGCCCCCTTCAGGGAGCATTTACTGCTAGTCCAGGGTAGGCAAGGGGAATGTCCAGCGAAGGGCAGCAATGCCCTGGGGGCAGCATCGCTGCTGCAGCCACTGCAGCGACCTCCCTGAGAGACTGACCGTGTGTCCGTATCCCAAGCTGGATAAAGGAAAATTTTTGAAGGCTACCGGCAGAGTTGTTAAAATAAAAATACTGTTATTCCCAAGCAATGTTATCAAGTCCTGTTTTAATCCAGGTGCAATTATGTTTATGTTACTGTAAAACTCGCAGTGTCACTTCAACTAGGGCAACAGTCATTTGGTACACAGATCTGCCAAATTCAGGGTGACCTCTCCTGTTTGTGCTGCTCTCCTTCAGGAAACCCCTGAAATGACAGCAGCAGTCGAGCGCACCCACAGCTCTCTTGGACGGGGTAACTTTCCTGAATCTGGCCGGTGAAGATGGCAGGGAAGGGAAACGAAGCTGTTTTGGGGTGGCTGAGGGTACCTGTTATGATGGCAGGAATTCCCCAGCCAACGACGTAGTAGAACCGCATGTGCCCAAAGTTGATGTTCCTCACTTCAGTCAGCATCCGGTAGATGTGGAGCTGCTCCACGAACATCCACGCAAAGGTGCTCATGTAGAAATAATGCAGGAGGATGGCAATCACGGTACACACAAACTGCAGAAGGGAAACGTCAGGGAAATTAGAGTTGCTTTTCTGAATCACAACCTGGTGAGTCACCAGCTCCCCCGTGCAGCTAAAGGCAAGTGTAATAAAAGGGTTTGGGCAGAGCAAATATACTGTCATTAATTAAGTTTTTCAGAGTTTCAGAAAAGCTGTTTGTATCGTGAAAACTTTTTTTTTTAAATTACGTGGCCTGTTTTGAGTCTGGTTCAGCATTACCCGATCAACCCAACATGCTTTTGGTCACTGCCCTTGCCCCCCACTTTCTGTGGTTAATTTCTCTGTGTATATTTGCTGCACAGGTGAGGATTTTGGCTATTCTCACCAAATTCCTTCTGCTTGCAGGAGGTGCAGGGCTAGCAGAGGTCCTGACTCTTTCTCCTGGTGCGGAGCATGAGGTGGGGATGCCCCTACGGAGGCTGCAGACCCTCTGCCCTGCCTCTGGTATGAGTCTCACCTGCACAATGCCACTATGCTGAATTCAGCCACAGCGTGTTTAACTGCATCAGCTAAACCAGCCTCACTGCAAAGCCAACAAACTGCCCCTGAGAACGGCCACATTCAGCCCTGCACTGACTTGATGTCTCCCATTTCCACATCACAGGCCATCCTATGGGTGTTCCTGCTACTTCATTCCTTCCAGAGAGAGATTTCTCTCCAAGGAAGCGTGCTATTTCAGTAGAGTTTTGTTTTGTCTGAAAGTAGACCATGTTTTGTGCCTGACATTAGTAGGTAAAAAAGTACAAAGAAACTCTCCTTGTGTTTGGCAGAGGTGAAGGAGAGGTGTAAGACAGATCTAGGGTCTTCAGTTTAGGACTAGTCCCTGAGAAAGTCCTTCTTGCTCTCAAAAACTTCTGGGGACAGAAATCCATGAAGCTTCAGCCCAGGAAAAGTGAATGCGCTGAACACGAGCAACAGATGCCCTAGAGACCTTAACCAAAGAAATCCAGCCTTTCTTTGAGGAAGGTTCACTGATGAACCCTGCAGACCTTGCACATCTATACTTTAACAAGCCAGGGAGCATGCCTGGCTCTTATCACCGGACTAAAATGATGCATCCAGAAGCAGATCACCACCTACTCTGCAGATCAGTCTTCTACCTAATGCCAAAATCAGAGTATTTGACTCCAAAGTGGGAGAGCGACTTCTAGGCTCTACCTGGCTTGAGCAGGGGGTTAACCCCGTCTTATGCACTGCAGAACACCAGCCTAACCACCAGTCTGTAGGATATTTGGGGTCCAGAAATGCTCGGCTCTACCCTCCTCTTGAGGCTGTGCTACTTGCAGTCAGGCACAGAAGTCATGAGGACAAACAGAAAGCGGGTTAGTGCTGGCCAGGTAGTTCATGTCTTCGGCTAAGAACAAGGGGAGCTTCTAGTCCCAGGTTTGGATTTGGTCTTTATCCTGCAACAGCAGCACAAAGTGGAACACTCAGCTCTGTCAGGTTCAGAGCAGCAAAAATGAAGGATCTGCTGAAACCAAAGAGACCGGGTTCTTAGTTTGACTAGGAGTAACAGCTACAGCAGGCAAACTGGTAGCTGAAGTCATCTTTGTGACCAAATGGCCACCTTGAAACCTCTGACCTCCACAGCCATGCATTTTGATAATATTTGCTAACTAGCTTTCTCTCCCAACTTAACAGTTTGATGGGTGAAAACAGGAACAATTAGAAGCTTCCGACACCTGAACTGAAATCTCACACTTAACCTTCTCCTTTCAGAAGCAAAGCAAAGGATTTTGCCAAGGATCAGTTGATAAGCTTCAACTAAGAGCACTTTGTGTAACCATTCAATTTTTGTTTCAAAATGTTTTATATTCTGTTTTGGATCCTTTTGTTCTCCTGCAGCACTGCCTCTGCTTTCAGATTTTGGCATGACTTTTTAGTGTTTTTTCATGGTACAATGTTCAGAAACGTAAGTTTCCCTGTTTAACTTTGCTGAGCGAAGGAATCATACAAAGACTGCCAGCTCTCTGGATCCACTTACTGCATCAGCTTTACTATAACACCAAGTGTTATTGAAAACGTAGCTCACCAAATAAAAGACCTTTCTTCTCTCTGTGTACGCAGGGCTTTTTTTGTTCCTACTGGCACATGCATATGAGTAGACTGCTGCCCTGAACATTACCTTTTCAGGTAAGAAAAAAAGAAAGAAAATAAATCACTTTCTATCAATAGTCCAGGGAAAGATTAAAACCTCACCCAGAAATGTGACTGTTAATTTACAGAAAACCATAAAAGCAAGGCTGGGTGCCAAGCAGTGCAACGTTATTTGTGCTCCAGCATTCTTCCCCTCTTTATGTTCACCAGTGCATGACTCGTTAGACAACTCTCATTCCATACAGACAGATGAATAATTGTCTCAAGCAGACATGGCTTATAGGCCTCCTAACTTCTCAAACTGACTGGGTAGGCTGTAAGGAGCAGCTTTCTGCTGTATGAAACATATTCTGTAACTTAAAGGTCTTTGCAAGCGGGTTAAAGGTTTGGGGTGTTCCACTGAGTCCAGGTAACAGTACAGGACATGATCACACCATGAGCCCCAAAGCATGAAAATGAAAAGGAGCAAAAGAGAACAATCTCACCAAGAATGGCTGTTAGTATTTGTGCTATTGCCGTAATCCACTGGTTTACTACTCTTACAGACCTTTGCTTCATGCTTCATGATATTAGGAAAGGAATCTGGAAATGAGGAGCCATCACTTACAGCATAATTTTTGGTAAGATCCTGCAGGGATGTGGGCTTGGCCCCTTGCTCCCCAGTATTCATGTTGGAGAACTGAGAGTATGAACACCCTGCTAGTGAAATGCAATGAAAAATGAGTGGTGTGCTCAAGGAGGCATGGGAGAGGTCAAGTTACACGGAGCGCTGCGGATCAGCTGGCAAGGTGAGTTCATTTGGGCAAAGTTATTTTAATATGCAAACTCTTATATTATGAAACAAAGACAACATGGGTCACACATGATGGGAGACCACATCTCAGAGGGCAGGTCACTGCAGAGGACCTCACCGTAGCAGTAGATAACTGGAGTTCCTGATGCAGGGGAATACTGGAATATGGGACTGGAAGTGACACTACCAGCTGGAAAGCTTTGTCCAGTTTAGCATTCACAGTTTTCCAAACGGTCAAGTGGGGGAAGAGAGCCCAGAAAAAAAGGCAACAGAATAACCTGAGTCTCAGAAATTGAAGAATTTAAGCAGCATAATTTTGTTTAGTTTTCCAAAAGAAATACTATTGAACAGAAGCTTCCTGAGAAGACAGTTTTTATAAGAAAAGGTCTTGACAGCAACCAGCTACTGTAAGTTGAAATTAGACAGAATTTGACAGCATGTTTAACTGGGATGAGACACTACGACACCTTACACTAACAGAGGTAAGGGACCCTGCCATCACAACAAATCTCTAAGTCAAGGTCAGATACTTCTAAAATGCATGTTGTAGCTCAAATGGATATCAGAATCCAGGGTGAAACCTTAGGCTTAAGTTATATATAAGTGAGGCATGGTCAGGCACAATGGTGTCATTACCAGAACGGTGATGACATCCATTGTACATAGGCATCTTCTCCCATTTCTGCTGCTTGGACAGTGCAGAATCAGTGTGGTTAATTACTTTTTGTGTGTGTGTTGCCATCTCCAAGATTGTACTTGCCTTTCCAAATTTAGATTGAAACATGTACAGTAAAGGATTTATAGAATATAAATTTTCTTCAGAGTGTTCAAATAATCCCTACACTAACATTTCAAATATTCTTCATCTGTTAAGGACATAGTTTTTATTGCATGTCGTCCCCCATCTGTCTACTGACTGGTGTAGGTGACTGTGAAGTTTGGCAGTGCTGGAACCCTTGCCTGCTTGTCTCCTACCTGACTGCATGGTAACCATGACTTTTGAGACGGGTGCTACTAAGAATTAGCAGCAATACTACATATAATGCTACATAGTTAAGACAGCAATGAGGTCATTGGTACCAAACATACACCCTTCATGCATGGTGTATATTTCATATTCAGTCCTTTCATAGCTTGCATTTTTTGACATGCACAATGCTGGAGGTGCCTGCACTGAGCTTTGGCAACAGATATGATGGGCTTTAGCCAGCAATCACTGTGGCTGGAAGGCACAAACCAAAGTGACAGGTTTCCTGCTGATTCTTAGATGTAGCAAGCTGTCCCATGCCTGGCAAGTGCCTTCTCCAGAATGGCCATGGTGGGTGTGCAACATGAATATTAGCACCTGCACAGCAACACATAGTCAACAACCTACCAGTCAACAAGAGCCGTTTGGGCTTGTGAGGTACCTGCTGCAGGAGAAACTGGAGAGACTCCTACTGAACAGACAAAGCAAGACAGAAAACATACTGAGGAAGAAATCACTATTCAGGGTTCCGTTCCTGGGATAAGCCCTCAACAGGGCTGCTGCCACTTGTTCTCTGAAAATAAGATATAGTCCTACCTCCTTGCATTGCTATTAGACATGTAAAAGACACAAGAATATACTGAAAGTCTGATGTCTTTCAAATGACTGTTGAGGCTAAGCAAAAGTAAAATGAAGAGAAACAGACAGGAGCAGGTAAAAGTCACAGTATGAACCCCCTGATTTAAAGCTGGACAACAGCTCTAGCAATAAGCACAGAGTAATGCTTACCGGGTTTTCAGTCTGGTTGATTCCAATAAGAAAGACGAGCTCAGAGAAGAAAAGTGCAGACACCAGGTTTTTGTGGATACTGTGCAAGTTGGAACGTAGTGTGCGGATCAGGACCAGCAGTATGAAGGTGATCAGCAAAGCCACCAGCGAGATGGATATGGTTGTGTAAGTGACGATCTTCAGAGGAAGCACCTCCCCATTCTGCGGAAAGACAGACTGACAGGACCTCTATGTACAGATTTGCTTTAGGACCAACAGGAGTGGATGATGTCACCCTTTAAATTACTCAACGTGTCAAGTGTGTTCAGGCAGTACCCAGAGGGAGCACAGAGTTAAGCAAGAATCTCGGTGAATCTGATGCTGGACTGCTCCTGTTGAGGCTATCCTGAGATGCTGAAAAAACCTGTGGTGTTTATGTCATTGTCCCTGCTACTGTAATTCTACATGGATCTAATATCAAGTGATGCCACAACTACCACGTGTCTGCAAGCCCTGCCTCACTCCCTTCTCTGCACGGCTCTCTGCAGCACAGCCTGGCGCAGCTCTGCACTGCCAGCAACGCCGTGCACTGACCAGGTCAGAAGCTCCTTTCAGCAGACCCAACGGTGGGCGCAGTCAGGCACGGGGGCACGTGCTCCTGACACTGCAACATGGGACTGGTTCACTGACAATGCTCTGAGTCACATTCAAAGTCAAGCTCAAGCTCTGAATCAAAGCTCTTGAAAACCATCACCCACCTCTCGTTTCGAAATGTCCATCAGGACAGCAAAGCTGGTTATGTGGTTGCACTGGCAAGCGATATGGCTCTGGTTTCTGGAAAACAGCTCACATCCTCTGGAGGACCAGGCACCTGTCCCGCCAATCCTGTGGGGAAAAAAGGCATTTCTAAGAGCCGGCCTCTGACCTCCCCGCACCTCCCGCTGCTATTGCTCTCCGGGGCAGCTCTGGCTCCGCAACCACAGAGAACTACAAGTACCAAGACAGCAATATTTATAGCTGCCACCTGCCTGAAAGAGTATCATCAACTTAAAAAGCCTTCAGTTGAAGTAGTTTCTGATACGACAGCTGGCTTTTCTGGCCAAATTTTGTCGTTTTACCACAATCTGTTTTGAGGTTAAAAAAAAGAAATTAAAAAAATTTGCTTTTGGGTCAGTGACCACACATACACAATATGGAGAAGCGATTGCACAGAGCAAAGTGGCTGTAACAAAGGTGAAAAACACCAAACTCACAGAGAGATCACAGAACCATAGACTCATTAAGGTTGGAAGAGACCTCAAGGATCATCTAGTCCAACCGTCCCACCACCACCTATTACCCACTAAACCATGTCCCTAAGTACCACATCTAACCTTTCTTTAAACACCCCCAGGGATGGTGACTCCACCACCTTCTTGGGCAACCCGTTCCAGTGCCCGACCACCCTTTCTGAGAAGAAATTTCTCCTCATCTCCAACCTGAACCTCCCCTGGTGCAACTTGCAGCCATTTCCCCTTGTCCTGTCACTAGTTATCTGTGAGAAGAGGCCGACCCCCAGCTCGCCACAACTTCCTTTCAGGTAGTTGTAGAGGGCAATAAGGTCTGCCCTGAGCCTCCTCTTCTGCAGACTAAACAGTCCCAGTTCCCTCAGACGCTCCTCATAAGACCTGTGCTCCAGACCCTTCACCAGTTTCGTTGCCCTTCTCTGGACACGCTCCAGGGCCTCGAGATACATGTTTTTCAGTCATCTCTGTTTCCCTAGATCTAGATACTGCTTGTAGAGCTCTTACGTGAAATATGTTTCAGCAGTGATATGATTTCATTATAGTGTTCCTCCGAAAAGCACACATGAAAAGGTTAAAACCAGTAAATAATATTTCATATCAGGAGATGTCTTGTAGTGACATTGGGGAGGAACTGCTCCCTTAAAAATACTTCTCTGTGCAGCTTTGGTTAACTCCAGAAATTATTAACTTCAGAAATTATTTTGTATCAGTATTAATTATTCTATTCTGAAGTTAATGAGAAATAAAAATAGCCTTGTAGTTACTGAAAGAGTTTTTAATTAGATATGACAGGACATCTTTTTCATTTTGCAATAAAGTATTCGTTGAACAGTTTTAATATCACTTTCTCTTGAAAAATACTCACTTTTTAAAACCTCTTCCATTACATGCAGTTTAAGAGCTGCTTTTTAACTGTGGCTGTAGGAAGACGTAACACAGACAACAATGCCATTGAAGTTGCCAGCAAATAGCTAATAGATGAATCACTTTAGAGCTAATGAGTTATTCAAGCCTATACAATATTTAAAAACGTATGAAAAAGGACTTGCCATTCCCTCATAGTTGGCAGAATCATCTGTACGCAGCAGCGTACTTTACATGCAGCGAAACAGAGTAGTTTATTACTGCCAACATGAGAGATTTCTGGTGCCTTTTCGATCCTTTCGCTGATGTAATCTCCTAAAGCTTTTGACTATGAGGCAGACATTTCCTAGATTAGTTTGCTCTTTTATTTCCAGCACAGGATATTGCCTTTTAATGGATTTTTCCATAGGTTTACTAGAGTTTTTGGATCATTATGAAATGAGTAACAGCTATTCCTTCCATTCCTCTTACCCTGGGCACACAATATCATCCTCTCTCTTTATACCTGGTTTTATGGTTGAAAATTGCATTATATACGTAATAGTGACAATACTGTGAAATCACAACACGCAGAGCATGTAGTTACCTCTCAACACATTCTCCTTTGTTCTGTTCACACTCTTGAAATACCTCCAGCAGGACTGTGCTGTTTCTGCACTGCCATAAACCCAACAAAACACTTACGAGCATATACAATCTTTAATGTCAACTTTTCAGATTTTCAAGAAAAATGTCTGTATCTTTACCTTCACTGAATACAAAAGACCTAAATGAGCCATTTGCAGAATATTTCATCTTTTCTCTCACACTTCCCTCCTAGAGAGTCATATACTCCCTGCTTATGTTCTGCTTATGTATTAGGATTGCATCCTAACAACTGGAAGAGGTCTAAGGTCCCAAGGAAGGCACTTCCTCTCCCTCCAATTTTTCACTAAATCAAATGAAAGCAAATAGGTAAGTTGCTTCTTATCGGTGCCACTGTCCTGGGGTTGATTTTGATGCAAAAATTTGAGATTCAAGAATTTATAATCTCTACTCATATAATTTCACCTGCAAAACTTCAGTTCTCCTTTTTACCAAGATGAAGATTTGGTTTTGTAATTTTTGGCATTGGCTCTGGCTGAGGCATCAAGGGTGGGTGCCGGCTTGCTACGTACTCCATGGTCCATAGTCACTGGAGGGTAACAGAACATGCAGCCCATGTAAGAACGAAATCACCTCCTGGAGATACCCTCCTCAAAAGAGGGCATGGGGCAATGACAGTCCTAAGTTAGGGACCTCAGATGAGCCATGAATTCAGGCACTGGAGTTGGACTATGCCTGCCCAGATATGTACCTGTGATCCAAAAGCATGAGCAAATAAAGTAAATTGTGAGATTATTGCTGGGTGAAAATGAACCCCGCAGAAAGACATGATGGAATTGTGTTTGTTAGAAACCACATGCTAATTCTTTGTTTGAGGAGCTATGATGATTATTTTAATTTTTCTCAGGTTGGTGGGAAGTGATTATGTGGCTTTATTCCACCAGGAATCAGATGCCAGTTGAATAAACTGAGAAAAAAGGAGTTTCCTCCAGAATTATCTTCCTGGGCTGAACTTCTCTGCTACTGAGATAGGTGCCAGGCACAGGCCTAAAGCAAGCAGGATACATACGTGATGGAGTGATTCCAGAAGACACATACAGGCTTCGTTCTCTCCTCTGTTTCCAGCATGGCGTACTCCACTATGATGGGCTTTTCCACCAGGTTGGGAGGAAGCTCCCCGTCGCTGTGAATGGCTGTGCTCACTACAGGTGTGTTAATAATCGGGCGATTTGGCAATCTGCAGAAGGAGAAAAATTGCACAGTGATGTAAACGTTAAAATGCAAAGCACTGATTTGGTAGGTTCTGCAAATGAAAGACTTCAGTCACTTCCACTCAGAAAGTGAAGCAGATGCACCATCAGCCTTCCACCCAGCTGTGGTTCCAAAAGCTGCTGGCGCTACGGATGTGGTTATTCTCTCACAGTGTGCCAGAGGAGGACAAGAGACAGTACTGCGGTGGTAACTGCAGCACGGATGACATTTGGTCACTATAAAAGCAGCTCTGCCTCCCCTACACACTCAGAGCAAGTGGAAGAAGGGGTCTGCACAACTCACAAACAGGTCTGAAGTTTACCTTAAGCTCCTTCGGTCAGGATCATAGTTTTCAGGCAGCAGGTGTCCCAGGGATCGGTATATAATGACCATGGCAACGGTATGACGTGTTGAGTCATCTGGGTGTCGCTTCTTTCTCTTTGCAAAAGCACTCTCGGGGCTTAGCGCATCACTGTTCACCTTAGAGGATAATTTTGGATTTGAAGGCTTCATTGTAGGCACTGCTATGGAATTAACACAAACATTAAATTCTTTCCACACAGCTTTGGAGCTACCATTTAAACAGGTAATTTTGCTTTGCAAAGATACAGAGATGTTACAGTTGTTATAACTCTAGGCTTACAGCACCGAGCATGTGCCTATGTCATATTTGATTTTTTTAACAAAAATTTTAGCACATTTCTTAGCTATATAGGTGATAATCAAATAACCATTGAACCGTGAATAACATTTAGTCTAGCTAGAAAATAAGGCATTTCTAAGCTAGAAGATCCGTAAGTATATAAACAGTCTGTGCACGATTTAAGGAGAACATTAAACAATATACCTGTTATTAAATTGTGTGTACCTTTATACATAGCAAAGCTAGTGTTATGAGTACACCAACTGGTGATGTGGGATTTCTCCCCGCTAATTCTGTCCTACAATGAGCTTTCAGTTTTGGCAGTATCTCTTAAATTCACATTCCCTTTTTCCTTACAGAAAAAGATATGTCATACAAGCAGATGCTCTGTTTATGAGGAAAAAGTCATAAAGTTGTATTAGCTTATTGTGTATTTTCACCAGTGTAACTACGTCCACACTCGGAGGACATCCAGCCACGGTATGTGTGTAATTATTGCACTCTGAGTTACCCTTTCTGTCTTCCCTTGCCCAAGGTAAGCTGTGGTTCCTCTCAGCAATTCCGGGATACTTCAGAGACACCGGGAAGCAGGCACTTCCCCACGTGTTCTCCCTCATCACCCATCTCCCTGTGCAGCTCAAGACGTTTTCCTTGCTGTCTAGTTCTGATAACACGGCCCTGCTCCCAGATTTGGATTTTCCACCTCTCACATCACCTCTCTCCACCTCTACAGGGACCGGGGGAACGTGGCTGTGGGGCTGCAGGCTCTGGGCAGCCATCCCATCCCATCCCATCCTGGTGGGAACGGCGGCAGAGCATTTCTCCCGCATTGACAGGGGCCACGAGTGAGACCTGACAGACAGGTACAGCCAGTTACGCAGCCCCCCATGCTCTCGTCGCTGCCGGCAGGCAAAATGCCTCAGAAGTATGTGCAGCTGCTCCATCACTAAATAATGTTCGCTTGTGTAGATGGTCGACCCACTCTCACCCTAGTACCACTCTGCCTCACGAGGATTAATCACGCTCCTTGGGAGCTAGTCAAAATTGCCCTCCGAACGGCAGCAGAAGGGTTTTACCTTTCCTGTCTGAAGGTCTGAACAAAGTATCAGGGAAGACAACAGATGACTCCAGATCTTTTGGATACTCTTCTTTAATCTCATGAAATCGTGGTATCCTAGCTCCCGTGAAATTAGACTTGTCAAAGAGGTCAACAGCAATAACTGAGGGGAAAAAAAGTTTCTCATAAAATTAACTTCAACGCTTTCAGATACGATACTGTGACAAACTGAAACGTGATTGAGATGTTAAAATATTTGTACAACACAGAGAAGACATTTAAACCCCAAAACACAAAGTCAAATGTAATTTCTGTCAATTAATACCTTAAATGACAACTAAAAGCTTATGTGTCAGCATTCTGTTACATTTATCAACTTATAAATTTATTTTTCAGTGCAAAGGAATTCACAGGAATTCCTCAAACTAGGAAAACACTACTGCAAACTGGACATGTAGGTAAGTGGCATGTTCCGATTTCACGGACTTGCTCCTGCAGGGAAGGCTAAATCTGCTGCTTCAGAAATATACTTCTTCTACATCTGTTACACTGCAAAGCCAGCTAAGCAAAGAAAATAACCTGGACGTTACCTTGGACTACTCCTTAGTCCTCCAGTTCTCCTTCCTCTACACTAGCAGCTCGTCTCTGGCTCACCTCATCAGCTCTGCCTGTTGTCTAACTGCCAAAATATTTAAAAGCAGTAGAGTTGGCTTAAGTTTTCCCATTTAAGGGAAGTCATTGAGTGCCAATTTAGATGTTCTAATAAAAGTGAGAAGCTGGAAGTCCTGGGGGTAACCCTACACCGAAAGCTGTGATTCACTCTAAGTTGCTATATGAAGAAATATCCAAGTTAAGATCTGCAAATTCCCATTCCTTTCCTAGTCTCTAAATAACTCCCAGATGAGAATTAGGAAACTCCATTAACACCATGTACACCTGGAAAAACTGTTCAAAAGAAAACAGACCCCTTTCAGGTCAGAGTTGCTTCATCCCTCCCAAACTCATGGCTTTTTACTCAGGGAGAGCTGGTCAAAAAAAAAATAATCAGGATTTACAACCTGCTAGAAATGCTGTTTTTTGTTTTCATCTTAGTTCCGTTCAGTTAAAATACTAAGCATACTTCTTCTGAGTGTGAAGATAAAAATATTTTGATTCTAATAGTCCTGAATCAAAAGGAAATGTTTCAGTTCTGGTTTATTAAACAGAAATCAAAGTATTTCAGTTTGGCTTAGTTCAACAATAATCTTTTCCCCTGGGGTTGATGCAGGACTTCATAAACTTTGTAGCTTGACTGCCTCCTGCCTTTGCTTTTTATGTCCCTGTGACTGGATGTGAAGCAGCCTCAGGACAAGATTTGTGGGCAAAGGTAAATTCACTTATACCAATGGGTGTAGTTGGGGAAGTAAGACAAGCTTTTGGGCACACAAGCCCTTCTTCAGGTCTGAAATAAAGCAGTTTGAAAAGCTAACTACAAGTTCAGGTTGATGATAATTCAGACCACCTCTGAAAGAAAAAAACAGATAGCAACGCTGCTTGGG
Source organism: Psophia crepitans (assembly GCA_013399095.1). Classification (NCBI taxonomy): domain Eukaryota; kingdom Metazoa; phylum Chordata; class Aves; order Gruiformes; family Psophiidae; genus Psophia; species Psophia crepitans. The sequence goes on along the minus strand of VWZZ01007374.1, from coordinate 250,612 downwards.
ATGGACCTCTGAAGGCCACCCAACTCAGGACTATCATCAACACCCGATCAGCTCAGACTGTTGGCACTTGGGGAGAAAATGAAATAGAGACAGCATGAGAGAAAATGGGGGAAGAGGCTGACCAGGCTGTTGTCGTCATGCTTCACTTGCACATGTACCATGGGGACATCTGTGAAGTACATCACAATTCTGCAAGCGCATGAGCTGTTTGTTTGTCAGAGTAGGTGTTTGCATCCTCTGGTGGAGAAGGTGTCTTGGTACGTCTGATGTTTCCTTCTCCATTTAGACCCATTCTGGGTATTTTAGACCCCAAGGATGTTGCTCTGATGATGGGTTTTGCACGGTTGGGAGGGTGTTTGAAGGCTTGGATGGGTGATTCTGAGAAAACACCTTCAGGCACGGGAATTCCTACAGAAGATGATTTTCTACAGAAGATGATTTTCTGGGGAGCTTCCAAGCTAGGAAGGCATGGCATTCCCTGACTTCCAGAGGGATCCTGACAGGTTGGAGGGGTGGGCCCAGGCAAACCTCATGAAGTTCAACAAGGCCAAATGCAAGGTCCTGCACAGAGGTTGGGCAATCCCAAGCACAACTACAGGCTGGACAGAGAATGGATTGAGAGCAGCCCTGAGGAGAAGGACTTGGGGGTGTCGGTGGACAAGCACAACATGAGCCAACAATGTGTACTTGCAGTCCAGAAAGCCAAGCCATCCTGGACTGCATCAAAAGAAGCGTGACCAGCAGGTCGAGGGAGGCAATTTTCCCCCTCTACTCTGCTCTCGTCAGACCCCACCTGGAGTACTGTGTCCAGCTCTGGGGTCCCAGTACAAGAAAGAAATGGAGCTGTTGGAGTGAGTCCAGAGGAGGCTGCAAAGTTGATCAGAGGGCTGGAGCACCTCTCCTATGAAGACAGGCTGAGAGAGTTGGGCTTGTTCAGCCTGGAGAAGAGAAGGCTCCGGGGAGACCTTAGAGCAGCCTTCCAGTTCCTGAAGGGGCCTACAGGAAAGCTGGAGAGGGGCTGTTTACAAGGGCAGGGAGTGATAGGACAAGGGGGAATGGCCTTAAGCTGAAGGAAGGGAGATTTAGATTCGTTATTAGGAAGGCATTCTTGACTGTGAGGGTGGTGAGGCACTGGAACAGGTTGCCCAGAGAAGCTGTGGATGCCCCCTCTGTGGAAGTGTTCAAAGTCAGGTTGGATGGGGCTTTGGGCAACCTGGTCTAGTGGAGGGTGTCCCTGCCCCTGGCAGGGGAGTTGGAATTAGACGGTCTTTGATGCCCCTTCCAATGCAAACCATTCTATGATTCTATGAAAATCAGAGGTATACGATCAATAGTAGGGTGTTTGATTTTTTTTGTAGCACAGTAAATTCCTCAGGTGGTGGTGGTGTGATTCTTTCAAAAACTTGAACTACTATGTTCAACTATACTAGGTGGTCTCAAAAAGCATTACCTTTACTTACAGACTTTGTCCTTCCTACCACCTGTACACTACTGTGGCTGCAACAGAGTGCCATACAGAGCAGTGGCATGCCCAGAGGGAAAACAGACATCTCCCAGGAGGCCCCCATGGCAACTGAGAGATATGGATCAAGGCTCAACTGACTTGAAACAAATGCACTGATTAGATTAGAAAATCCAAGTATGTTGTTCCTCCATGGGTACTATTAAAACAAACAGCTAGCACCTCCATCCACCTCATTCTTAAAGTTCTAATACAAAACAGCAGTTTTCAACAGAGATACTCACTCATGTTAGTGGCAACAATGACAAAAGGTCTCATGTAGGTTTTCTTCATGTTTTGGGCCACGTTGTTGAAATATTCCTCATAGTGCCTGAGCAGGTGAGCGGTGCCACCCTCCGTTCGCTGAATTTGCTCCCAGTGCTCCTTATTGCTGGGGTCTAGTAGAGCACTACCGACTTTGATAATATTCTGAGAAACAAAGGACAAGCCTAAATTATGAAGCAAAGCAAGCCCTGGGTTTTAAGTGAGGAATATTGAAAATGATTGGCATTACTGCCTCAGGTGAGTGTATAATGAAATATTTTAATGCAGGCATGTTCTACTGCAGCCGTATGAAAATATGCACACCAGTTACTCACCCTGAGGTTTTTCAGTTACATAAAGCAAATCCCTCCAAACCTTTTATGAGCAAAGTAAGCCAAAACTGGAAGCTGTAAGAGAACTGCCTATTTTCTTTCCCCTTTATGACAGGAAACCTAGCAAGAAAATGCAGAAGAAAAACTTAAACATGTTTTCTTTGTCTCGGAGAGATGAGAGACAAGAGAAGTGGAGTGCTTGGTATGTACACTGAAGAACTCCCCCAGAGGAATCAAAATAATGTGATATATTAAAAAATCAAAAGAAAGCCATAGATAGCAATATTGCTTCCTCTTTTATTTTTATTCTTTTCTCCTTTATTGATTCCTGGATAATTAGGACAACTTGCATGGTGAAGAATGACAAGAGTGAATCTTAACTTGCATATATAAACTTGAAAACACATAAAAACCCTTAAATCATGTTGTTCTCCCCCCATCATTATGTTGCTTACAAATGGTGTTAAAAAGAAGATCTGAGGACCTGCCCCTTCTGCCCTTCCGCACAAGAATATGCAAAGGGACCCTCAGGCTGAATGGAAAAAGACCCCAAAAGTGAGTGTTAAATGGCTTACATGGGAAAGGTGCTAAGAAGTTTTTAATCTTGGTGTACAGATGAACTACATTATTGTGTCAAAACCTAATTCCTAACTAAAGAAAAATTTGAACAAACGATGGTAGGAATTAATCACCTGAAGCTCTAAAATAGCCAAAGCAAATATGTAGGTTTCATTTAGAAGCAGACGGGGAAGATGCTGTATTCTCTAAGTATTGTCTGAGGGTGCAGGTGTGTATCTGAGGTAAAAGAGGCTGCCAGTATGACTACCTTTACCTAGGGCAAGAAGCACTACGTGGCTTCCCAGGAACGCAGGAGGCACATGCTGTACTTGGTACCAGGCCTCCTCGGTGTTTGTGAACGTTATTTATGTTTTGTTATCTATTTTTCAGGCTTCTACCTAAAGACTACGAAAAAAAAAATTCCTTCCCCCCTTGTGTGCCCTCAGCCTAGGATGTTACCTCCTTTTTCTCATGAGCTTTACTGACTAGTTTTCAAATTCCTGACCTATCCTAAAAATATTTAGGGAGTTCTTGAAAACATCATCTGTATGAGTTTCAGTGCCAAGTGCAGAGAATAATAAATTAAAGCAGAGATTTCCAAAGTTGTTTTTTTTTTTCTGATTATTGTTCTTATTTTGCTTAACAAAACACACCAAAACCCAAGTTCCTTCTGAAGAACTGAATGGGGGAATTCATACGCTCGCACACTCCACAGCCTGACCGTACAAGTTTGTCAGCACAGTGTCTCCTTAGGAAAGGAAAAACTGAATCTCTTAAAATCTGAGGCATTTAAAATGTAAATGTTTCAGAAGTTCTCTGCTCAGTATTGACTGTGCAACCAAAGACACTGAGGAATTTTCTCAGCCACACTTCCTGCTCCCATGTCCCCAGGGATGTCCTCTCCTGGTGCAGTTTGGCCTTGTACAGGGTCTCCAAGTTCACCCCAAAGTCTGCCTGACCTGCCTCTTCCTCCTGGAGGACTGTGAGTAGTGAGCTGGGTGTAGCACACCTTCTAACGGAGCCAGACCACCTCTGGCCTGCACAGAGGCCAGTTTTGGTTGTTGCAGCATCCCTACACTGGTGCCCGAGCTCCGGGCTCTGCTAGCACAGGTCCAGCAGAGTGTTTTAGCTTGTACTTCATGATGTGCCATGGTTGTGATCTTGGAAACAGTATTGGTGAGTGTGGACAGCAGTACCCTGCAGCACAGATAGCAACGAGGAGACCTCTAAGAGCCTGACGTGGAACACCCAACCTTCACATTTTCAGACCACAGAAAACTCCCAACTTGCTCCACATCTCACATTTTTCCACTGCAACTATGTGTTTCCCTCAGACAGGGAGGGTGCTACAGCTTGTTCTCTAGACCTGGTCAGGTCTTTGCTAATAACTGGGTCTTTCATGAATGCTCTGACTAGCAGAAGGCCTCTGGCACGCATTTTTGTGTTTGCCTACATCACTTAAAATATCAATACAGTATGGAGTGTCCTTCAATGTCCCAACTATTTAATAAATATGACTGAGGTGTTTTCAAAGTGAATTATAAGAAACCTTCAGAGCCAGTAACTGGCTTAGATTTAGTTCACTGCACATTTAAATGAAAAAAATCACATTAGGCAAGTTTTCTGACAAAACTGAATATGGTACACAAAACTATTTTATCCAGGAATAACACATCAAGTTGATTATTTCTTCATTTGGGGAATTTTGCTTTAGGTTGTTACTATGATGATATTTATTATGTGGGCACACACACATATGATCAGCTTCCCATTCTAAATGGAGAGGACTGATGCAGTTGTGAAACATATTAAGCAGTTACATGATACTCACTCCACTTTGGTCAAAGACAAATGTAATTATCCACTACCATAAAACTTTTACAGGGAACTGTAAGGGCTCAGCACAGTATATAGTATCTCTCTTACTTCATTGAATTCCACGTCCCTCGTGGCTGCCAAGTCAAACCCTTGCTGCTGGCTCTCATACTGGAGAACCTGGATCATCATCTGGTAAGCTGTCCTCACATCGTTGCCATACATGCTGTCTGTGTATTTGGTGGCATTCTGCAGCACTCTCACAATCCGTATGGTTTTGTCTCCATCCAACTTGGTCTCATTGTGGTGTAACTTCTCATTCTGAAACAGAGACAAGAAGGAAGAAAAAGCCCAATGATGTACCTTTTTTTTCATTCTAGTTACAAAGACAATCATCATTTCGGGATTTTTGGCACAAAGTAGTTGTTTGATCACAATGGCATCTGTCTTGAGAAAGGGGGGGACAGGATAATTCAACGGAAAATGTAACTGAGAGCCAGAAAAGCACAAGGGTCCTGATGGGAAATGAGGGGGTTCAAGGACTCACTCAAAAGATGGAGTGTAAGGATATCAAACAAGAGTCTGAGCTGATGATCGTTTATAAAACAAAGGCAAAATTGAGAAAACACAGCTTACCATGATTTTTAGATCCACAAAAGCGTTGGTGGTGCAGTTGAAAAGCTCAGGAGGCAGCCAGCCCTTTTCAATGCTACAATGGCGAACGGCATTTCCTGAAGGAAACAAAGCGTTAATGGTAAATAAAGTTCTGAATCGTGCTGAGTAAATCTTCATAGATTTCAAACATCCTAGACTTTCAGACTTCCTACATTTTCAGGTTTCTTAGAGCTACGCAGATATTTCACTTTCCAAACTGGGATTCCTGTCCGAGTAAAGTTAAAGGCTACTAATCTTCATGAATTGTTTTCCTCAGGCTTTAGAGAAGAGTAAGGCAAGCTTCAATGTCTGCCCAGCCGCTCTCAGCCCCGCTGCCCTGAAGTTCTCAGATGAATCCAGCAATTTACTTACACCAAATATGAGAAAGACTCTGCACTTCCTAAATATTTCTGAAAACATATCCCTGCTCAGATTTCTGTGCAATAGCCTGTATGGGAAGACCTCCCGGATAAACGCTGTCTTCATGTCAAAACACACTAGCACCTTTGCACGCTGCACGCGGTGAACGCTGCAGCCAACATATAGAATTGCCTTCTGCCACTTGCGAATGGTCTATGAGCAGCTTACTGTTTAACTTAGCCTATTATTTTGTACCGTTTGTCAAATTATTTTAAAATGTTATTCTCGGCTGTGGATCCTTCACAGTGAATTAATTGCAAGTTATCAAATTCAAAATTTACATTGTGGTAGTTAACTTGACATAACGTACTGCATGTGTCTAAGCCTTTAATTGCTAATATCTAAATAAAAATTATAATTAATTGAACAATATCTAATTATATTATTTCTCTTCCATGACTAGGTGAATGTAATTAAGCCTCAGGTTCTTAATCTGAATATTCATTGTTATAAAGCTTACTTTTTTGGAAGCACCCTTGCCTGCTAGCCTATTTGCTAGAAGAGACACTGAACCAAAAGAACATTGCAGAAAACTTATTTTAATTCAACTTTGTACTGTTAAATAAATATTCTTCACCTAAAAATAATAATCAATTCTATCTCCTAAAATCCATAGAACAGGAGCATGGCTGACCATAAATTTTCTGCACACCTACAGGCAGTGACCTCCCCCCAGTAATATCTGGGGAAGTCACACACCCATTCATAACTCACTGAACCTGAGGAGTGCTCCCAGCAGAGTTACCAGGCCCAGAAATGAGACAGAGGTTTCATTCCCACAGAACAGCCTTCCGAGAAGATTGTGAACTCCCTTTCCAAGAACGTGATAAATGCTTTCAGGGGCACGCTTGAAAAAGCAGGTTGTCATGTCCTTGCTGTACAAAACAACACAGCTCATGTGCTTTATAAAATGTGTTTTTCAGCCATCTGACTTACGGGTTAGACTTACTGGACTGAGAGCAGCTCTGAGGAGAAGGACTCCAACCGTATCCTGGGCTGCATCAAATAAAGTATGACCAGCAGGTCGAGGGAGGTGATTCTCCCCCTCTACTCTGCTCTTGTTGAGACCTAACCTGGAGTACTGCATCCAGATCTGGGGCCTCCAACATAAGAAGGACATGGACCTGTTGAAGCAAGTCCAGAGGAGGCCACAAAGCTGATCAGAGGGCTGGAGCACCTCTCCTATGAAGACAGGCTGAGGGACTTGGGCTTGTTCAGCCTGGAGAAGAGAAGGCTCTGGGGAGACCTAATCGCGGCCTTTCAGTACCTAAAGGTGCCTATAGGAAAGCTGGAGAGGGGCTGTTTATAAGGGCATGGAGTGACAGGACAAGGGGTAATGGGTTTAAACTAAAAGAAGGGGGATTTAGAGTGGACATTAGGAAGGAATTCTTTACTGTGAGAGTGGTGAGGCACTGGAACAGGTTGCCCAGAGAAGCTGTGGATGCCCCATCCCTGGAAGTGTCCAAGGCCAGGTTGGATGGGGCTTTGGGCAACCTGGTCTAGTGCAGGGTGTCCCTGCCCATGGCAGGGGGGCTGGAACTAGATGGTCTTTGAGTTCCCTTCCAACCCAAACCATTCTATGTTTCTACAAAAAGTTGTTGGGTGTAAAAATGCAAGTTCCGTTGTAACCCTTACCCGCCTGCATGCTAGTAAAGCAATCATCACAGAAATGATTTTCCTCATTTTATCTTTGCCCAGAGCAGCTGTATTGCTAAAGCACATGTACAAGTCATTAGAAACTAAGTTGCATGTGTAAGAATTGCTTGATAAACTGAAAAAAGAAAATTGGACTGTGTTTTTTGAAAATACAGATACAGAATTTCTGCTTTTTACATGTGTTTATCTGCTGCACTTTTGTATTTCTTTATTGCTACTATTTTAAATGTATTTTAACAGTTCTTGAGTTTCAGATAGCTAAACTTTTCTGCTTGTGATATGCATGAGCTATGCTGTAATCTCTAGACCCAATGAATTAATGCCATTCCCTATGTACACATTTTTTTTCCTTTTTTTCTCCCCCCTCAAACAGACATGTAGATAAAATAGTTAATGTTTTACACAGGGAACTTACCCACTGATCCCTTAGGACATGGCACAGCAGCTGGCTGGCCAAACTTGGTCTGTGGCCACCAAATACCAGCCTCGAAAGCTTTGGGACAGCCATTATAAATTACTGAAAGCAGAAAAAGTAATGATGCAATTTTTCTGACAAGATAAAAATCAAAACAAGGAGATATTTCAACCTGACTAAAGGATCTTCCTGTAATTCCCAAGGCCCATGAGGATACCTGCCCTCTGCAATGCCTCCCAAGCTGTAACCTATCAGCTGCTCCTTATCCAGCAGTGCGGGCAGACAGGTACAGGCAGAGGAGAGCGCAGGATGATTATGGGGCTCGGGATTTTGGCCCTGCCTATCTCTGTGTGCTCCTTCATTGTGGGAAAACGTTTCTCCTTCATTTCACCCACACACTGTGGTGAGACAGCTGCTGCAGCAGCTTTGTGCTGACCACAGGAGCAGGGTGGGTGGGTGAGAGGAAAGGCAGGACGGGCAAGACGGGGCAGAAAGGCAGAGGGCACCAGGCACACGGCTCAGCCTCTGCGGGCAGAAGGCACGAGGGCTCTTGCCCGCCTTTTCAGCTGCAGCACAGCGACGCGATGCTGCACGGGCAGGTGAACTCAGGGTTCAAGCCAAATGAGGATTAGCGTTTTGCTTTCCCCTTAAGATAGCTCTATTTCTATTCGATGAAAATTAAAGAAATACGAGCTTTTTTCCTCTTCCCCAGCCCCCATGAGGCACTTTGGCACTGACTTGGGAGGAAGGGTGCAGGTTTAGGCTGCCGCAGCTCCCACTGCACCTGCTGGAGCCACCCCCTCGGGCTCGCATGCGCCCCAGGATGCAGCTGCATGGCCACCACTGTGCACCTCCCGCCTCCCTGCTGCCAGGGGCTCTGGTGCGGCAGCAACCGCCTGGCTGACCAGCAGCGCTTGCTGGACAGGAGGTACCTTCACAGCCCTTCACAGTCACTTCAGCAAACGGGTTGTCGCAGCGGTTGCACTGCCGCCCTATGACGCCAGGTTTGCAAGGGCACTGTCCCGTCTCCATGTCACAGGCGCGCGTGTGGGAGCCGGACGGGAAGCAGTCGCAGGGGTAGCAGGTGTCACTGCTCTGGGGCCTGTAGTAATTTGCCTAGAAAAGCCAAAATGAGAGACACGAGGTATTTGACTTCGATTCCACACCACATCATAAAAGGACTAGGCACAGTCTAGCTGGAGGCCTGCACCTAGCGGCGTGCCCCAAGGGCCAGTGCTTGGTCTGATCTTATTCAACACTTATCAATGACCTGGATGAGGGGACAGAGTGTTCCCTCAGCAAATTTGCTGATGACACCAAGCTGGGAGGGGTAGCTGACACACCAGAAAGCTGCGCTGCCATTCAGCGAGACCTGGACAGACTAGAGAGTTGAGCAAAGAGGAACCAAATGAAATTCAACAAGGGAAAATTTAGGGTCCTACACCTGGGGAGGAATAACTCCAGGCACCAGTACAGGTTAGGGGTTGACCTGCTGGGAAGCACTGCTGCAGGGAAGGACCTGGGAGTCCTGGTGGACAGCAAGTTAAGCATGAGCCAGCAGTGTGCCCTCATGGGCAAGAAAGCCAATGGTATCCTGGGGTATATCAAGAAGAGCATGGCCAGCAGGTCGAGGGAGGTTATCCTCCCCCTCTATTCTGCCCTGGTGAGGCCACAGCTGGAGTTGTGTGTCCAGTTCTGGGCTCCCCAGTTCAAAAAAGACAAGCAACTACTGGAGAGAGTCCAGTGGAGGGCTACAATGATGATGAGGGGTCTGGAGCATCTCTTGTGTGAGGAAAGGCTGAGAGAGCTGGGGCTGTTTAGCCTGGAGAAGACTGAGAGGGGATCAGATCAATGCTTACAAATATCTAAAGGGTGGATGCCTAGCAGAAGGGGCCAGACTCTCTTCAGTGGTGCCCAGTGACAGGATAAGGGGCAATGGGCACAAACTGGAACACAGGAAGTTCCATCTGAACATGAGGAAAAACTTCTTTACTGTGAGGGTGACAGAGCCCTGGGACAGGCTGCCCAGAGAGGCTGTGGAGTCTCCTTCTCTGGAGATATTCAAAACCCTCCTGGACGTGATCCTGTGCAACCTGCTCTGGGTGATCCTGCTCTAGCAGGAGAGGAAGCTTCTTGCACCGTCCATTTGTTTCATGTACAGGGAGGAGAGCAAGCAATGATCACGTATTCAAATCACATTTGTAAATGCTTTTGATCGGAGGCGTTACACGATTACACAAGAGCATGGTGCTGGCCCCCCGCTGACTCTATTTAACGCAACGGTTGCTGTGTGTCCTGCTGGCATTTAGAAAAGAAGTATGGGGCCAGATTCGCTGCTGCTGGTCTGCACAGGCGCAGCTCCTCTGATGTCATTCAAGCCTATTGTAAAACCTATTGTGAAAAGTCCTTTGTAAAACCTTCAGCAGGGAGGCACCTCCCCTCCCGCATCCCCCCTCCGTCCCTGCCTATCCATGGCAAATTCCTCTTAAACTCGACAGAGCTGGCACTGAGGAAAGCATTTAGCCTCTCCTATTATTTACCTCTCTCCAGCTGCTGGGCTTTTTGCTGGCCCATTGCAGAGGGGAGAGCTCCACCCAGCTGGCCCGAGCTGTTTCATGGCTATTCCTCACTTGTGATACACAAAATACCACCGGCACTCCTCTGCACCCAGGTCTGATCTCCCCCCGATAAACCGGGCTGCCCTTCAGAGAGCTCAGGGCCAGGCTTTCATCCTCTCAGTTTTGCTTTCCAAACACAAATAAGATAAGAGCTGCACAGTATGATTTTGTGAAGGGTGGTGCCAGCAAAATGTTTTAGGTAAAGATTAACTACACCATGCACATACATATGATAGAAAGCACAGCCTTATGTACTTTGTCTCAGATACTCACTTGCTGTAGTTATTAGTGGTATAGTTACTTTTTAAACTAAAGAAATTTTTACTTAAGACAGACTTGCTTACCTTGCAGTGGCATTCTCCATTGGTCTTATTGCAATCAGAATCAAACCCTTTGCTAGTCTCACAATTACAGGGACCACAGATGGGATTTCCCCACCAGCCTCTGGGACAAGGCAGGTCAATCCTATGAAAGAAAATCACAATGAAAGAAAAGTTCTTCTAAGCTTCCTCGTAAAAGCTGGGAAAAAAGGAGCTTTGGGCCAAATCTACACTCAACTCCATCAGCTTATAGAGTGTAATGTATCTCATTGCAGCAGCCAAGACTCAATACATATATATACGCTGGGATAAAAAAAGATAAAGAATATCAGTGCTACGAAACCCTGGTGGTAATGCTTGTATAAATGTTTTCAAGACCAGCTCCTCTTTGTAAGGAGTAAGCATCTATATGAGCAAATAAAGTGCTCTCTTCTCTGGCAGAGGGCAGTGGGGCCAATGCTGCCTAGTGGAAATGGTCCCCGTCCCACCAGCCCCAGCCTCATGCTGGGGAAAGCACTGATGGGGGCAGGCTGGAGAGCCGGGCTGTGCCAGCACTGCAACAGCACAGGCAACTGCTCGAGGTGCTGAGCCTGTGCCCTAGTTTACCTACTGTCACAAACAGCTCCCCAACACCTAATATCCCACCTCTCACTCCCATGGGTTCCTGTCCCACCCCTGCCATGGGCAGCAGTACTTGTCCAACCTGTGGGGACACCAGCTCAGGTGCGAAGCTTGCTGCAAGCTCACCTTATGAAGAAAAGTCACTACTTTCAGCCAACCTGGCTTTCTCAGCCAGCTCACCACAGGGTCTGAAAAGCCCTGGTCTGCCACAAGGGAGGAGGGGGAGGACATATGTGGTTGGGCACATGGAAGAAGGAAGGGGGACAGCTTTGATTCAGACTATGAATGGAGCAGCACAGCTAGTCAGGATGTGCATCAACCCAAAAGCTGCCCTTGCTGAAGACTAACCCTTGTCTTCTTTGGTTCTTTTTCTGCTGGGTGAGCTTCTGAGCAGGTTTGTCCCTCAGATGCCCCAACACTAGTGCTGGCAAGTAGAGCTCTAGGAAGGCACTGGGGCAGCGACCTGGGTCTCTGCTAGCTGGAAGTCTTTGTCAAGCAATAGCCTGAAGGATGACACTGCTGAGTCTGCGATCAGCATAATGCACATGGAATCCCCTCCCTGCTGCTCATTTTAGGAAAGAAAAGCTGTTTGCTGTCTGTTTCAAAGACCATGCTGAATTTTGTTTACAGTAATTGTCAGGTTTGTAGTTCTTTGCTTTATAATATGAAGAACCACAATGCCGCCCTTGACATAGTGTCAGCAGATAATGACAAGGGACAATGTCTCTGTGTCGCTAATCCAGAGGAATGAAAGATGAACCTGGCAACAGCATGGCCAACATTTGCAAGCCCACACACCACAAGGCAGAGGAAGAAGCTTGTGGTTTTCAAAGGGAAGGAAACATCACATGAGCTCTTCCTAAATGGGCAGACAAATGCACTTCATTTGCACATCATGAATGGCCTGTATTACAGGAAATCAAAGTGCCGTCTCTGGGATAAGGCCTGTTGCTGAATGCTTATCTGAGACCAGGAATCCAGTGACGAGGGAATCGGCACGTTTCTCCCACACAGCAGCAGGACATAAGCCTCCCAGACTGTCCTGAGGAGATGGCTTTTTGCCAGCCCAGGACTGGACACAAACTGCAAAGCCATTTTATCTGCCCACAGGCCACCTAACTGGGTACATCGCTCTGCATGTGCTGGGGGAGCTGAAGGAGAGACGCAGAGCAAACAGGCCAAGTCCACCACAAGGTGCAGGTCAGATGCAGTGCTGTGTAACACAGCACAACTGGTCAAGCCCCTGAGCTGCTGCTGGAAAAAGTGGAATGTGTATATGGAAGTTTCTGTGGTCTCCGGGAAGAGAGCTCAGGAGTGCCAGAGGGCACGGAGCCTGCAAATATCACCGGCTATGAACCCTCAAATTGTAAGAGGAAAGCTAACCGAAGCAGAAAAGGAAGCGGGAGGACTGCTGCCTTAGAGAAGAGGTACCTGGAAGGATTAAGAAACCAAGAACAAAAATAATTCTCTTACTTGCTCTCGCAGTACTGTCCGTAGTAGCTTTGTCCACATTCGCAGGTGTAGCCGTGCGATGAGCTAGGTTTGTGCACGCACGTGGAGACATGCTCACAGGGGTTCAAGTTACATACATCAACACAGTCCCTCCCAAAGTACCCTGGGGAGACAAGGTCATAAAATTACAGCACCCATTGTAATTTACGATTTGCATGTCTCCAACAGACCATCTATTTTAAGCTTATACACTAATAACACATCTTCAATAATCAGTAGATTCCCCCTGAGATACTGTCAGACAGAAGGTACCCTTTTCCCTCTCAGCAAAAAAAGATAGTGGGCTGTTCTTTTCGACAGCCTGTTAACATGCTTGAGGCACCCTTGTGCCTTCGGTTCCCAGTTTTATATTCAGGGCATGCGTTAGAAATAGTTTTGTATTCTCTCCCTGCGTGTATGGGAGGTGACTGTGCTGGGTGCTGACAGCATGTGCTGGCTACATGCACCAAAACAGAGAAAACATTCAAAGTATCTCGATTAGGATGCAGGGTGTGAGACTGAAATCCAACAGCAGAAAAGGCTGGGAAAGAAAGAGAAAGAAATAAAAAGAAAACAGACAAAAAGAAAAGGGGAGGTGCAGGGAGAGAGCACTCTGGACCAGAGACTGTCTTTCTGTTTGGTTGATATGTTGCCTAGACAAATGATCCTTAGACCATGACTGCAGCTTCAAGGGTGCTACAGTGAGACTGAGAAAGGTAACACTGAATGGAAAAAGAAGAATCAGATGAGCACTTTGCAAGCACGCTTCTACCACTGCTCTTCTGATGTGATCCAGCTCCTGGACGAGTGTGTGGGATGGTCACTGGGTTACCTGGGTCGCAGATACAGGAGTAGCTGTCCCAGTCATCACTGCAGTAGCTGTGCTGGGGACACGGGTTGGAATCACAGGGGTTATCCACTTCACAACCCTCCTTCACATTGATCTTGATAGCTTGTTTCATGTTGAGTGTAGCTATATTTGTAGATGTCTCTCCCATTCTTACTCCCTGGTGACAAAAGACAATTATTTTCACATTAGTCTTCATTCAGAACACAGCATTATCTATTCCACTACTTCCATTAATCCATGAGGCTACTACATTTTGAGGAAACAACACCTGATGAGGCAAACTCAGATTTATTTATCTTTTTTTCAAATGCTATTTCCCTGTGCGATCAGATTTGTCCCTGGGAAAGTGGGTGAACTTGAATATTTTGATTCTTAGATATTTTGGTGAAGGAAGCAGGAATGTTTGGGGATGGACGAAAAAGAAAACTCCACATTTTCACAGGGGTATTTTCTTAAAAGTTCAAGGTTTGTTGCCACACTTTTCATTTCATACCTGCATACAGCCATAAAATCCCTGCTGAACAGAGACTTGGTCTCCAGATACACCTCCCACAATGATGCTTTTCATTTTCAGTCCCGGTAGTTGATTTCCAATTTGCACAGTGCTCTGTTGAGGAAAAGGACAGTTGATAAGAAGCACTATCGTCCTCTGCGACACAGCCAGCCTGCTTTCTGTAGTGATGGAGTCAGGCAGCAGCTGACAGTAGATTACAGAAAAAATATCAAACAAGTGAGGGGCCAGATATCTGAATGTGGCTTTGTACACACTTGTTCATAAGATATCTTACTGTTACGCTTAATAAATTAATATAGCTTCATTAGACACAAATCACTGCAGAATACGGCTCACAGAATAAGCATTTGTCCACAATCCTTTATTCTACTTTCTCCAAAGAAACCCCATTTCTGTAGTGCTTACTGGCAAAGTGATGATGCTGCCTTACCTGGTACATCCCGTAGTCCAAGGACATGACAGCGAGGTACTTGATGTCTTTACCGTCTTTAGCACTCTTCAGCTCTATTAACAAATGATGCCATTCCCCATCACTGACTCGTGACTGGCTCATCTTCAAACTAGCAACCTGGCTCAGGCCACTGTACACTTCGAACTGCACGTAGTTGTTCAGTATCTGTTGAAAAAAAAAAAAGTCTATTTTTTGCTATGTGTTTGTATTTTATGTGGAAGAGAGCAGAAGTCAAGATAATAACGTTTCCTAAGACAGCCCAGAAGGGAAAAAGCCTCAACCAGTGAAGATGGGAACACTTGCAGTAACTCCTCGCTATAACTTTGGACATTCAGACTCTAACTTACCCTACTGACAAAAAAAAAATACCAAAACAATCAAGAGACACATTTTTTGCATCTATATTAATGCACACTACTACCTCTGTTAAAAAAATAAATTAAACCAATGAATTTTACAATGATCTGTTCATCATTGATCTTTTGATCTTTGTCAAAGGCTGAACAAAGTAATTTTTACTTATTGATGTCCATTTAGCTGCATGGACAAAACTATGTAGTTCATGTGACTGTATCTACTGATGGGGGAGACTTTCTTAATTCTTTTCTAACCAAAGGCAGCCACAATTTTACCTGAATATTGATCTTGGATGCAGCCCCAGCATTGGCTTGCATTAACATGCCATTGACTTTCCGGGTTCTGAACATCAGCCCAATGTACCATGGCACAGAGATGGTAATGTCCAGGTCACTCCAAATGATAATGCTTTCACCACTGAAACGCTGAGGAGAAGGCATTGCTGTAAATCAAAATACAGGAGAGAAACAGTTGATATGCTTCAGGACAAAGGTTAAGAGGAGAAATGATGCTATGACGTGGTGATGGTGCAAACTAGTCCCTCTTCCACTGAACTAATTTTAATCTACTACAGATTAAGAGCTGGCCTAGGGGAGTTACCGCGAAGCAGCTGATAATACTGCAAATTCACGACCTACCCCTGTTGTGGGTAGGCACCTTGTCTCAGTGCCTGCACTCAAAGACAGCACCTCCAGGCTGCTGCAGCATTACACAGGCGAGAGGTGTTCCTGGAAAGGTGAGCTCAGGATCGCTACTGATACAGTTCTGCTGATGAGTGGGTGGATGGAGTAGGAAGTGTGAGGGCAACACTTGCTGCAGATGTTTTCAACATATCCTTGATTACCTACTTCTAATTAACAGATTAAACACAGAAGAAAAGGCTGGGAGGCAACAGGAAATATTAATTAATTATAGATACTCGAGGGCCAGATTACTCAGCTGTCTCAGCTACGCAGCCTTTTCACAGGGAGCAACCTTGTGTGGAATCACCCAGATCACCTGCCTTCAGTATCTCGAGGTGACAGCTGAAAAGTTGCTCTCCTCTCTAACCTCGCATGAAGACAGCTCTGACAGGGAGACACCGACAACAGCCTTCAACAGAAAGCACTGCTGATGGAAAAGAGTGGCACACCTACCCTTTGGACTTTTAAAGTAGTTACCTCAGGTAACAGGAGCTACAGGACCATGGACTAGTTGATCCAATGATCAGAAGCACAAACTAAGCTGTGGGAGCTCTGTGCTATTTTCAGCACTCCATATGGCACCTTCACCATGCGTGGCACCTTGTAGCAGGACCTGTAGTCAGCCCCTGCCCGATGTCTTTGCTCACGAGCATGCTGGTGAAGTTCACGGCAGCTTTTTGCAAGTGGAAGCAGGCCCTAGACACTGCGTATAACCATCACAAATTGGCACCCAGTGTTGTATCTCGTCATGTCCTGAGCCCATGTGGATGGTTAACAGTCTCCTTCCCCTTCTGCTCCACACTACCATATCTGCTGACTCTTCTGGATGTTCTTGTAGTAGGAGAGGTCATGTACATTCAAATGCATACATGTCAGTAAAAAATGACAAGTCCTTGGAAAAAAGTAGAGGGATGATACTGTTGCAGAAGATGGAGTCAGGTTGATGTGAATTTGCATTTTTTTTGAGAGAAAAACCCAAACCCTGAATTCTGATATGTCTGTCTTGCCAGCCTCTACAAAGGGAAAGGCTTGTGTAAAAATTGAATCCAGTGCTCGACCTCTAGCTGGCTGGGCCAGGACATGATTAATCAGCTCGCGCTGCACCACATCAGTGTAAAAGTAACTGGGACATCAGTGCTGAGCACGATCCTTTCCTCCTTCTGCTCCAGACGTGCAAAAGTCTGCCCTCTCCTTTCCCCTCTGTCCTGCCAACCTTCACAGCAACCTCAATCCCCAACTTCTTTGCTCGTGGTTTTCTAGACCGCTGCTGAGATTTTGAAGTCTGCCTGCCTCCAGAGAGTGGAGCTTCCCGCTTGCTGGCAGCTGGAAATGCTGTTTGCAAGTGTTTCAGCTCGGCTCCTGGGAGAACTGGACTGGCATGGCAATTAGCCACCTTCTTCCTTTTCTCACCGGTGGTGACTTTCGGGGCTTGCAAATACCATTCCCTTCCCACACCTCCTCTGAACTCCCCTCCCTTCCCTGGGGCCAGGCTGCACCTTCCCCTGCTAGTAAAACAGAAATCCCCATCAGTCAGCCCCCTCTCACCTCCCTCCTCCCCCAACCCTTCATGTCTGGGGTCTCTGTTGAAGGGCTGGTGGCCACATCTGATGTCCCCAGATGGGACCTGACCACCCCGCCACCACAGAGGTGAGCACACACACTTCCAAGCACAGCATCTCCCTGCCATCGGCAATGCAGTGATGCAAACTAATTGTTTTCTCAGGGTTTTTCACTTTCTAGCGCTGCCTGTGTATCTACATACAATTTTAAGAGTCTCCTACATTTAAAAGGTCATCAGAAAGATGTGAGAACTATTCACTGTGAAGACAGAGGTCCTGGGGAAACACACAGCCAACACCCAGATGTCACCTGCAGTTTGGGTGTAGGACATATGACAGCTTATGTTCTGGTGCAAACCGGTGGTATTCAGACCAAGGCCAGCACAATGACATTGGCCAGCTGAAAGCGAGTCGGGCACAGCTGCTAGATCTTCTCCACAGCACTGCACTGTCTCAATTTTTAAAAGAATTAAACTACAACAAAGGTGAAACTCATTTTCCCCTAATTTTGTCTCCCTTCTATATGTCAGCAGAGGGAGATGGGAGTTGCCAGAAGGTGAGTCAGCAGGTCCTAGGAGGGTGATGAGGGTAAACCACCCCACCCTCACTAGTGCAGACCAGACCCCAGAGTTTCTGAAGAGCAGGCAATTGAGAAAGTTGCATTCTTAACCTGCCAAAGCCATTGCTGTCTGTGAACCTGAAAAAAATCCAGCACTGCTAAAGGGACTGAAGAAACACATCAGCCAATCACTCCTATGCAAGAACGCAAATATTCTAGCTAAGGCTATTTAAAAAATAGCTTCCTAATAATAGGTAATTCTGTTACAATCGTATCTGGGCACTCAATGGGCAACCTGAAAGCCAGGAGTATTGTGTATCAGCGATTCCTCCTGACTTTAACTGCAGGCTCTTGAACTCTTTGGTCACATTTCAGAAAAATTAATTTCTTTCTTGGCTTGCAGTTTTTCCTTAGGGACACCTTGCCCCACAAATATCATCAAAGAAGCAAGCAGCCTGCTGCCCTCACACTACAAAACAACCACACAAATTGAGGCATCAGCGAGAACACGGGGTTACCAAATGACGAAGGGGACGTGCAGGAATGCACAGCACTGGAGGCAGAGGGGATCGCTGGGCAGGGGACAGTGATGCTGTCATTGTCACCATCTGTATTACTTGAACTTCAAATGATGGCTACAGAGCAGTTCTGAGGTGACTTTCTAAATCCTGAGCTTTGTGTTTTGGTCTTGAGTTTGGGATAACAAAATGATGAATAAAACACGTACTTGATTGAATTTTGAAATTCCATTTCAAAACTAAAGACAGAGGGAACGATAGTGTTTGCGTACGATTGCACCGCTCCCCATTTACTCCAGTACAGGTCACACCAGCATTGGGGCCTGGCACTCTCTTAGAAGACATCAGTGTGGGTTTGTACCACAGAGACCAGTCTATCATGAAGAAAACACCAGAACCTCACTGTCAAAGATCTTTGACATGAGACACACGGAGAAATTAGATCTTCATACAGACCTGAAGAGCTCAAAATATTTGAGGAGCTTCTGTAGAGGTACCTCACTAGCAGCAGTAATTGCAGTGCTGGGCCTGTTTGAGCTGGAACATGGGAATAAGCCTCCATCATTCCTTTCCCTTGTCTCTTACCCTGCAGACCCTTATTTCCAATACAGAAACTATGTGTCCTGTCCTCCTAAGCTGCTGCTTCTCACCACCTAGATCTGGTTCAGGCTGAGGCATACTGTGCTACAGGGGTTTGCAAATCACGGTTGTGTGTGCATCTCAGCTTGGAGACATGCTATTCCAGGGTTCATATCCTGCTGACAGTAATAAAGAATGTCCCATCTGGGATATATACATCAAAGGAACAAAATCCTTGATCACACTGCAGACTATTCTGGGCTAAGTACCACAGGGGGATAATGGAAACGAAGACATACCACCTCTGCATCAAAGGCCAGAATTCGGCCTTCTGTTTCTAGAGAAGCCATGCCTAGTTTAAGCAGGTTTTCTTTCCTGGTGTCCTGGTTTCAGCTGAGATAGTTAATTCTCTTTCCGGTAGCTGGTACAGAGCTCTGTTTTGGATTTAGTAAGAGAATAGCGTTGATAACACACTGATGTTTTCAGTTGTTGCTGGGTAGTTGTAGTGTCTACACTAAGTCAAGGACTCTTCAGCTCCCCAGTCCCTGCCATGTGCACAAGGAGCTGGGAGAGCACGGCCAGGAGAGCTGACCCAGCCTGGCAGAGGGACATTCCATACCACAGAACCTTGTGCTCCGGATGTAACTGGGGAGGCTAGTCGGGAGGTGGGATCGCTGCTCAGAAACAGACTGGGCATTGGCTTGGGATTTTTTTTTCCTTCTGTTATGGTGATCAATTGCATTTGTGCATCATTTGTTGTTGTTGGCTATTATTATTTTTATTGTTATTACAATTCTTCCTCTCTTCTTTTGTTATCCTATTAAACTGACTTTATCTCAACCCATGAGTACTTTTTCCATTCTCCTTCCCTTCCCCTGGGGGGAGGAGGGGTGAGCAAGTGGGTGCATGGTGCTTAGCTGCCAGCTAGGCTAAACCACGACACCTGGAAGCCTCCAGGAAGGCTCCAAATGAGCAACCCTTCACTAGATGTGGAGGTGCCACCTTACAGCAGGCAGCCCGCTGCCTCACACAGACACCTCCTCACTTCCTTGGGGAAACTAACTGCGAGTTCTTCACGCCCTATAAAACACACCTGCTGCTCCTTCCTCATCCTTTATTAATGAGGTTTTACACATATATACACATTGTGTTCAATCAAAGAAAAACCCAATAAAACCAAAAGTGCATGTACTCAGCAGAGACTGCCTTCTTGCCAAGAAAGTGGTGATTAAAACTGCACATTCATCCCTAGTTTGAGTCAAAGCCCAATAAAGTCAGCAGGATTCTTTCCACTGATTTAAAGGAGCTTAGGATCAGGCATTTTTATTATAAACAAATTACTAAATACTGCCAAGTTCTGTTGAACTACTTTGCTTATGTAAGTAAATCAATGAAAGCTGCTGTTACTCATGACAGTATGTCAGCTATCATACGTACTGTACTGAATCACAGAATCACAGAATGGTTTGGGTTGGAAGGGACCTCAAAGATCATGTAGTTCCAAACCCCCTGACAGGGGCAGGGACACCATACACTAGACTAGGTTGCCCAAAGCCCCATCCAACCTGGCCTTGAACACCTCCAGGGAGGGGGCATCCACAGCTTCTCTGAGAAACCTGTTCCAGTGCCTCACCACCCTCACAGTCAAGAATTTCTTCCTAATATCTAATCTAAATCTGCCCCCTTTCAGCTTAAAACCATTACCCCTTGTCCTATCACTCCCTGCCCTTGTAAACAGCCCCTCTCCAGCTTTCCTGTAGGTCCCTTTAGGTACTGGAAGGCTGCTCTAAGGTCTCCCTGGAGCCTTCTCTTCTCGAGGCTGAATGACCCCAACTCTCTCAGTCTGTCCTCACAGGGGAGGTGCTCCAGCACTCTGATCATCTTTGTGGGCTCCTCTGGACTCACTCCAGTGAGGGGTCCTGTACAGTACTCCAGGTGGGGTCTCATGAGAGCGGTGTAGACAGGGAGAATCATCGCCCTCCACCTGCCAGTCATGCTTCTTCTGATGCAGCCCAGGACACGGTTGCCCTTGACATCCCTGGCCAGATTTAATTCTGTCAGGGCTTTAGCTTTCCTAACCCGATCCCTGGCTGTTTGGACAATTTCTGTGTACTCCTCTGTATTTCTATAGAGGCAATCTCTAAAACTATTTCAAATAGACAATGGCTGATTTTTAGTCTTAATTGCGATCTTGTTACCTATCCTTTAAGTACCACAGTTTGACATACATTCTATTACATTAATGGGGAGTGATGAAACCTGCACACATGACGATGCACGAAGAGGTCTTTGCATCCTACCTTGCTCGCAGTTTTTCCCTCCGTAGCGTACAGGGCACTCGCAGATGTACGTGTTCCACTTGTTGACGCATGTGCCTCCGTTCTGGCACCAGCTGGTTTCGCAATAGTTCCTCTGTGCTGCACAGCCTGAAATTCAGGAAAACAGTTACTTCGCATGGTTTTAACGAGAAAAGGGCTCTCAATGATTGTATCGGAGTTTTTATGTAAAAAGAAGACATGACCATTATAGGTTTGTTTTGTTTTTAATTTCCTTGAAGTCAGTGAAGCAAAATGTGGAGGGTAAAAGTTTACATGTGCTGGGCACGCATCAAATTCATAAAGACAAATCTCCCAAAGGCTATTATGCACAGTCACTGAGCTGTAAATCTCTGGGGACTAAGAGAAATTTTTGGGGAAATATCACTGCATGCTTGTCCCATTTTTACACTTTTTTTTCCCTGGCATCCACTGCTGGAAACAAGCAGATGGACTGGTGCACCACTATTTGCACCTTACTGCCATCTAACTGACACACTGACCAGGGAAAGCCAATGTGCAGCGTTACACAGCAGAGCAACACTGCCATGTATCATTGTTTTAAACCATACGGAAACACGTATCCCAGTGAGGAAAAAAAAATCCACCCTAAAGAACACACTTCATGCCCCTCCTGATGTTTAATTTCCATAGGATAAAAACTTGTGTTTAACAAACATTAGAGACATAACTGTTAAAAAAGGGATCCAAGACAAAAAAGCAGTTTGAAGTTTATGCTATGACTCCTTTCTTAATGCACAGTCAATGCAACACCCCTAAGAACTGCACTTCAGATCTTACACAGACCTTCAGCGGGGTGGAAGGAAGGCACTTGCCACTCTTGCGTCTAAGAGCCAGATTTATGATGATGAGAACATTTTGTACACCAGAACTAATCCTGATCAGGGATCCAGGGACTGGAAAACAAATCGGAAACTCCCACAGGCTGCTTCATGAAGCAGGTTTCAGATTTGGAGGACTGCAGAATTTGATTTACAGAACAAACATAATTTATGAAAAACTCAATAAAAACATTGTCTTTTTCATGAACTAATCCCACTGGCTTTCAGAGAAAAATGACATTTAAGAGGTAATTATAAAAAGGGAGGAAAAGTTCATTTAGGAGTAAATTCCTGGGTGAAACTCATAGCAGCGCAGAAGGTCTGAAAAAGCCCAGTCCTTTTCTGCATGCCGCTTAACCCTCGAAGTCTGCGCTGCGCCACGGGCTATTGCGCGCGTCCCTGGCGCGGGTGCGCGCTGCTCCTTGCCCAAACCAATGAGGTGTGCTAAGCAGGCCTGGTTGCAGCCGTGCTGGTGAGGCGGTCGCAGCACAATGCCCAGCAGCACCTCGAGTCCCCGCCACGGGGCCCGGGGCAAATGCTTTGCACTCAGCAGTGCTAACAGAGGGACAGGGGACATTTCAGACCCCTCTGTCCCAGGATCCCTCCCAGTGCCGGCCCCTTTGACATCCTAAGCCCTGTTACATGCAGAACTATGGCAGAGAGCTTTCTCATGTTGACTTGTTGAGGGCCTAGTCACTCGTACCCGGCAAAGTGCCGTTATTGGCGATGAAACTGGCCATGTCGATGGGCTTGCTGTCGATAGAGAGGTTCCTCATACAGCCGATAAACTGTCTGTTGTGCACCGGGAAATCTTCGGGCAAGTTTGGGACACCGCCAAGGAGGAGAGGGCCAGTTAGGTCCAAAGATCTGAAAAAACACAGAAATGCTCATAATTTCTTGCATATAGTTGGTTTTGTTTAGTTCTTTATCTTACTGCTTCCATAAGAACATTCGAGCTGTTTAGTTTACCCGTGTTGCCACACTCTTCCCTCTGCTACATCAGCACTTCCAGAGTTTGTAATCGAAGGATCTTCCAGAAACGCCGTAACTTTTAACTTAGGAGCTGTCATACGCAAACAGAATTCAATGACCTGTCCCTAACAGGGGCCAATATGAAGAATAAAACGAACATTACGGAAGAATGTGCAGCCACAGGACACTTCTTTCTGACTGCAGTCACCCAGGGGTTGACTTACGCTCAACAGCACAATGGCTGAGATGCTGTAGATTTTGCTATAATGACTTAATTACCACACAGTGCCAACCCTTTTTAAATCCTCTGTAGATTTTAGTCTTAATATCATTTGGTGGAGACAGGTTCCACTGAGTGATTCCACGCTGTGTGAAAAGTATATAATCTGGTCAGTTTGATTTAGCCCTAATTTTTTTGGTGCCTCCTTCTCTTGGGATTTTGGAGCAGCATGTGCATCTCAATGGTCTTCCTGCTGTCACTCATTATTTTATATCTCTGCTATGTTGCTTGCTGTCCATCTTGTCTTTAAAATCAACAGCAATGAGCACTTTTGGTCTTTTCTCACAGGAAATTTTTTTTTAATACCTAATGATTTTTCAATGGCCTTTTCTGTACCTCCTTTATCTCTATGTCCTTTTGAGAGAGCACTGTTAATTTAAATGATGTAAGTAATAAGCTCTTCAGCCACCTCCTTCATTAATAAACTCTAACATTTTACTTGCCTTTCTCTCTGCATTTTCATACAGAGTAGATGCTTTTGGGGGGCCATCCACACTGATCTCCAGGTCGTTTATTTTTTTTCCTTTTCATTTTACAAGTAATTTGGGCACAGGTCTGTATCTACACAAAACTGCATTCCACGCGGTGTACTGACACTTGCAGTAGCCTCCAACAAATTTCATCTACCAAACTAAACCTTGTCACTTCTTCCTGTTAAATCATACGTACTTTTCCAATTTAATTTGCTTAGTGGTTAATCACAGACTGTTGACTCTCCCTGGTAGAAGAGAATGAGTAGGAAAATGCAGATACAGGGAAGCCTTACTTCTTTGAGCCGGTCTGAGTCCCCTGGGCAGCGCAGGTATAGTTTCCAATGAGGTTCCCGAAGCGCACAGCCACTGCTGTGTCACAGTCGTCCACGGTCACCACGGCCACTTTCTCTCCTGACGGTCCATGAGGAATTCCTAATCGCCCAATGTTGGGCTTCAAGAAGTACATGGCACATGTCATACACGGCTACATACACTCAGGATTTAAATGCTGGTACAGTCAGCTCAACAACATACTTCTTCCTACCCCCCAAAGGGGACTAAAATAGGATACATAAACAAAAAGCAGAAGTTGACCTACGACATCTAGGCAAGGAAAAACCCCAATGGATGACTTCAAAGGGAGTCCACACACATCCAGTATGACATACAGTATGGTCAGAAGTGGCTTTGGTCCTTTCCACTGCTGAACCACTTTGGTCCAAGTCATTTCAAAGAGGTGTTTTCTTACTTCTGCAGAGTGAACTCTAATAAATCCTGCTCATTTTGCCACTCTTCACCTCAAGTGAATGATGTCACTTGAATTTTAACATTGTTTCTGCCCAAAGACAGAAAACCATAAAATGATGTAATATCACAGGTGAGGCTGATGGCTTAAATCAGGTTTCCTTTGATGGGGGTACTCTGTCAGGGCCACCAGAAACTGAGCCTATAAAGGCTGTAGTGAAATGTTGCCTGATGACTGGAAGGGAGCTTAGATGAAGACTGCTTATTCCAGCTACAAGATGGGGGGGGTGTGGATAACCACTGCCTACTGCTGAGCCAACTGAGAAGCCCCCAGTTTCTAGGCACAGGAGAATAGAGATCAGTGATCTGTGGAGGTGGACAATCAAAAATGATCAATCAATCTGAGCTTGCTCACGCAGTCGCTTTGGTCCAGGCATGCAGATGGACACCATGGGTGGTGCACAGAAGATGTGAAGAAAGTGCTCTAGAGTGGCAGTAAATACTCCAACTTTCCCTCATCTCTGGCTTCACCCAGGCAGTAGGAAACTTCTGCCGACCCCATCACAACTGCTTGCAGTTGCTGTTCTCCCCACTTCAGCACCTACCATCAACCAGGGAAATTCAGTGATCCTGACAGACAGGAAAGCCTATGGGACCACTGGGAATCCAACCCCAACCACCCAACTTCTGTGCCTCCACCACAAACGCATCCTTCATAGCCATTAATTTTGTAACTGATGAGATGTACCCCAGTGTAACTGACAGGAGATGATATATGCTATGCAAAAACTCAAGAGACACATTCCTCCAGTGGTGAAGTGCATCAAGACAATTCAAAAAAGGGTGCACATATAAACAGCAGCATGGCAGCCTCAGTGAAGAACTAGCCAATTCTGAAAAAAAACCATTTTCCATGTTTAGTGTTCGTGGAGAGCCAAAGAGCCCTAATCTACCACTGAGGCAGGATCTTTGAGGACTTCATGGGTACAAGAGAAGCAATGAACTGAACTCCCCTGGCTTTGCTGCCGTTCCTGTACGGGCAAAGGGACAGCCCACAGCAGTGAGGTCACCAGGATCTGACCAGACATGCAGCACAACTGAAAGCCAAGAGGTATTTTTATGATGTGCTGATCAACAATAGTTGTAACCATATGAAAACGGAAGGTGGCTGGGCATCACACTGCAGTTTGCTGCACGCTCTCTTTAAAACATATATTGCTCAACTGCAGACCGAAATCCCTTATTTGTACAGCAAACAAGGAAGCGGTAAGGGGATAAATGCTCATTCTTTCTGTTTTGCTTGTACACACATAAATTTGTTAAAATACCTAAAGCTGCTTTCATCATGGTAAAGAGATACAGATTTATTTCTAAGGGTAATTATCCCAATGTATAAAAAACATTTTATAAAGATGTTTCCTGGTGTCGATTCCAGTTGGAAAGTATTTTCCATTTCCCCTACCAAGAACTAATGTGATCACATTTTTTGGCACTTACACAGTATAAGGTTTTGACCTCTCTTGAGTGATATTAAGGCCGATTTTAATTTTTCCGACACTCCCTGGAGTCGGTCACTGCCCAGCTTGGAATGACAGGAAGCATACGTATTTGCAGTGCTGAAAATGTTACTGCATGCAGCGAAGGCAATGTCAGCGAGCAGCTTCTCAAAGGAAATGAAAAAACACATAGAAAATTGACCGACTGGCTGGCAGACATTCCCCTTCCAAAATTAAAATGTTTACATTCTGGGTGCTGCTTCTATTCATTTGGAGGAATGATTCGATTAACATTAAAGTTCCTGTGCTTCACTGAAATAACCTATTGTTTCTTACATGGGAGCCCTGACAAAGGCAGGGTATTTATTCTCGCAGCAGGGGGGATCTGCCCAATGTTAATCAAGATTGCAACCTGATGAGACTCAGCAGTTTGCAGCTGCTCCTTCACAGTCAACTAGCTGCAGTGGCAAATTGATTTCTTTCCCCCCACTTTTATTTAACGCAGAAATTGCAAAGTGTTTCTCTAGATGCCGACCGGTCATTGCAGTGCAAACTCCTGGCATCTCTTCTGACCACACAGAACCACAAGCTGATGAAGATGAAATGGAATATTCCGGTAAATAAAAAGAGACCCACTGGCAGTTCAAACCATACTGAGCTCAAACACGTAGTGATTTTCTGACCATGTTAAAAGGTCCATTTGACAGAACAGGCCTTTCCCAAAATGGAAGAGTATGTTGCTTGGAAGGAGAGATTTTCTGAGTGATTTAATGTGACATGGACTCTTTTTTCTCTTACATGTGGCAAGTACTACATTACTCATCTTCTCAGCACCTTGCCTAGGGAAAACTTTATAACTGAAATAACATGAAATAAATAAAAGACTGGAACGCAGGGAGCTTAAGGAGTTCCTTCAGAATTGAATCATGAAACTCATTTTATTAATTTAATATTTTGATTAACACTAAATATAGTTTGCTGATGACACAAAGGATATTTAGAGCATCAGGCATTAAAAAAAATATTTTCAATAGTTGAGTCCTAGAAAGAGAATTAATCACACAGCAGGAAACTTAGGATGTAATGGCAAGAATTCCTATTGCTGGCTCAGAGACCATCAGTTATAGTGATGAAAAATAAGAAAAAAATCCCAATCTATTCATTGGCTACAAACCAATTATCAACGATGGTGTGATTAAAAGGCAAAAAAGGCAATACAACAGGGGGTTGCTGTGAAGATGGGTATGAGGGAAATTTTGAGAGACTGAAATATTGTGGACAACTTTCATTTCATTTATTGAAAATAACTTCCAACTAGATGAGGTGCACAGAAACACAGCCAGGGATATGGAAAGCTTTCCTTATCAAACACACAAAATGGACTTGGCGTGTTCAGGCCAGCGAAGTAAAGGCTGAGGAAGGGTTTCAGAAATGAGAAGATGCTACCACTGCAATGGACACAGTATAACAATGGACACAGAACAAACGAGGAAAAGATGCCCATGAGTAACGCGGGCTGGAAAACAACAGGTGATGCTCAGCCATAGGATGGGTCATCTTTGGGAAAGTAGCAGGGGTGAAAACCATAAAAAAGAACTTAATTTGTTTGTGATTATAGAAGCTGGTGTTAGCAGAGGACTGGCCTATGTTTAAAAGTAAATAACAGTAAGTAGTACTTGGAAAATATACAAGAAAGTGAATTGCCAACGCTAAACGGCAGCACACACATTTACATTTCAGGCACCATCTTTGCCTCTGTGGAATCCTACTGCAGCAAGACTGATCCCCAACAGCAGGAACAGCAAACACTAACCAACATTACTTTATACCATTATTTTCTGGAAATATGTTCAAGCAGTTAAAAGCCAGACTATCATCTGGGTACTTAGCCATCCTTTCTGCCTGTCAGACTCATCTCCTGAAACACCATGCTACCAGAAAGGCAAGTTTCATTAGCTGTGCCAATTCTGCACTCATGAGTAAATGTTCAATGTGGTGTACAGGAATTTACCAGCATGACCCCCATTAATGGTAATGCAAGTCATGTAACTGAGTTCCTGCTCACGGGGCTGAAAATTTAACTCGCACTGCCTAGCTCTAAGGGCTGCCTTTTTACTTAGGGCTTGTTCAGAAAGAGGCTGGAATTCAAACTTCAAAGACCACATGCTGTAAAAGTGAGGAGCAAGAAGAAGTACCAAAGAGTGCTAGAGAGAGAACTTGGTCTCCCTTCAACAAGCTATGAAAGAAGTGGATTCATCCTGGCCTCAGAAAAAGGCAAAAAAACCCCAAACCCCAACCCCCGAGTGCTGCAGCATGTTATCACCATCACACAGTGATTCTTCAAATATCCTGTGCACTCTGTATTACAGTACATTGTGTACATTGTATTGACCCTTATGTTTGCTCGTTACAATCGCATAGTCACTTGGAGAAGAGAAAGAAGCAGCCCTGACTCAGGATCCACACGTGAGAGCAGAATCCACCTACCTTTCTCTCTATCTGTAGAACAAGATGAACTACGTTTATGTTCCTCAAATAATGACATTTAGTACCTAAAATTGTACACAGCATTATGAAACTTAGCTTTGCCTCACTGAGCTTTCATGAAGGAGATTAGTGGTTCTGATCTACGGGTGGACAATCTCCAATCTTGTGTCTAACCCATGACATTCTCCCTCACCCAGACAGAGTGCAAGTGCAGCGATGACAGTCTCCCAAGATGTCTTATGAAAATTGCAGCTCCCTTTCTGATCGTAGTGGTGTAAACAGTGAGATACATCTACTGTCCTCAGTGGTGACCTGGAGAGTGACCTTCTCAAGCCGCAAAGGTGCATGTAACTCCCTTTCTCACATTGCAGTGAGAGCACACCACCATGCAAGTATTTTACTAGCGATACCAAATCTGATTTTCAGGAAACGCAAGTATGGAGCAATGAACTGTTTGGTCTCCTCCCCACAACTTCAACAGAAAGAAACACATGAAGATTCACCCCGGTGCATGTACAACCCTGAGAAGCTTAATAAAGACAAGGGGGAACGGCTGCAAGTTGCGCCAGGGGAGGTTTAGGTTGGAGATGAGGAGAAATTTCTTCTTGGAAAGGGTGATCGGGCATTGGAACGCGTTGCCCAGGGAGGTGGTGGAGTCACCGTCCCTGCGGGTGTTTAAAGAAAGGTTGGATGTGGTACTTAGGGACATGGTTTAGTGGGTAATAGGTGGGGGGGGGGACGGTTGGACTGGATGATCCCTGAGGTCTCTTCCAACCTTAATGATTCTATGATTCTATGATCTGTGAACTTGTGTTTTATAAATGGAGACCAGATAGAGGAGAGAAGGTCATCAAAACACATCTGGTTATAGTTTGTAAATCTACTGCACGAATCTACTCCCGTTCCACTTAAAACATCAGACACAGATATTCTCATGTATCTCAGTTTCGTTTGGATCCCCTATTATTTAAGTAAATATTTAAACTGCGAGACCCCACACAGTTACTTATTAAGGACACAGATGGTCTAACGATGCACAGTGAACAGAAGAGGCACACAGATTAATGGACAATGAAAACCTGGGCTTAAATATGTAACCGTTATATTGTTACATTACACATACCACTGTTTTCAACAGTCACGATGTAAAATTGTTGGAGAGGTTTAAGCAAATAATCCAATCTTTGGTAGACCTATTTTGAATTAAAAAAGACTAGATACTGTACATGTAATAGCAACACTAAAAAGGGCAAATGTTTGTTTAGTCAATCAGCAGCAGGGATGACACTCAGATTCCTGGATCTCACCCTTTCACTAGTTAATCTGCAAGACAGTAGGGCTTTTCCAAAGGTCCCATCAGCATTTCCTCCATCAGAAACACTTTTCCAATTCACGCTCTCTGATAAAAAATTGCCACTTGACTTTTCACAAAGATGGAAAGAGGGAGAGTGGTTTTGGTCAGCCACGGGAGAGTGTTCCAACTTCATGGATATTCCCTGAAAGCTGTGCTGTCCGGCCTGAACCCTGGCCACGAGGACTTCCGCTGCTCTGGCTACCCCACTGAGTCTCTGAAGGAGCTGGCAGCTGAGGAGACGGTTCAGCAGCAGACTGTAAGTATGGCCAAGAGTTTGAGAACACGAACTGGGAACCCTTGCGAATGAGAGAGACACAACCCACCTCTTTGTGCTTGGCATGAGGGGAGCTGTTTTCTTGGGGGACAGATAAAACATTGCCAATTGTAAAGGCTGCATTTGCTCAGCTCACTGCATGCATTGATAATGTATCTATTTTAGAAAGTTGGTCTTTTTGCAAAACGCTTTTTGTGGCATGGCTTAATATGCAGAGCTCGGTTTGCTTGTCTCTTTGGTAAGTGCAAATGTGTAAAAAGAAAAGCCATCCTGAAGTCAGTGCCAGCCTTTCAGTGCTTCCAAGAGTTTGCTTACTGGACAATAAGTTACCCCTCTGTTTTTGTTAATCAGTAGCTAATGATTTATTGACTGTTTGGAGTGGCTAAAGGTTAAAAAGAATCTGTTTCCTAGTTATTTTTAATACAAAAAAAGCACTCCTCTAGACTGTTAATGTGCTGGTTCAGACCCCGCTGCCCTCGAAAGTGCTGGGTGGAAAATGCCTCACGTTCATACCCGTTGGGGGTCTCTGCTTCCTAACGCTTCCAGCTACAGTAATAATGGGAAAAAATAGAGCAACTGGCATCGGATCCCGCTGGAGGCTGCTGCTGGGGCTCTGGCCGCCGCTGGGGTCCCCCTTTGCGGGCTCCCTGGTGCTCATTAGGCAGCCTGCCAGCCACCTCGGCTCCTTCGTTAACCCGACGGCCTCTGCTCTGCTATCCAACACGGGGAAGGGAGAAACCCCCTCCGATTCCCAGGCGATGCTGTGCTGCTTCAGTGGTCAGAAAACTCATTAAGGGCCTGTGGCGGCGGTCTCCCTGGGCAAGCGGCCGGAGCCCAGCCCCCCGCAAGGAAAATAAATACATAAACAGGAAAAAACAAACGGGGAAAGCACCATGCTCACAGTCCCAGGGGCAGGGACCGGGACATGCTGGAGAAGCTGAGCGCCATGGCGTGGACTTGCAGACCGTTCTGATCAATCAGGAAACTCCACGTTAGGCTAGATTAAGAGACATCACTAATGTTAATCTCTGCTTTTTAAAGTTTCCCCCTACAGCTTTCCAGAGCACTTTTGAAACAAGGTGAAGAACTGAGAATCTTTTACACATCCTGATTAGTCACCAGGGAAAAGCAGGAGAAATCATTTCACATAAACCCCTTACTCCTTTGATGTACGTATCCCCTTTATTCCCTGAATATTTTAATGGCACTTCTTTATACAAACTTGGCGTGAGTCTGTAGAGAAACATGAGAGCCTGTGACAGTGAAAAGGAAAACCAAAAAGCTTCTCATTGGTGAGTCAAAAATGCAAATCCTGAAAAGCCACCCGACCAGTTCCTTTTTCGAGACAAACTCCCTGAAACACGGATGGTCAGGATCCAGGCTAGGCCACAAAGTCGAGCAAGTTTTACTAGCCTGATTTATTATCTCCTTCATGGCTGCATCCAGAGGCTAAACTTTGATATTCAAAAGCAGGAGCTTTTGGCACAGCAATGAGACCTGGCACATGGGAACAGCGCTGCCTGAATTGCTGCTGCTTTTTTGGTGGTAGGGCAGAGCCGGGGAGCAGCCCTCCTGTCCCACCATGCGGCAGTGGCATGGCGAGGCTGTGAAAAGCCATGGTTACACACATATGGCATCCAGACATGCTGCTTCCCTCCACAGAGCCTGACCAGTATCTTCACAAATATCATCCATCTCCTGCAAAGGGTGTATTCCTGGATTTGACTAGTTTTGGCAGAGGCTGCTGTAGCGCGGATGGGAAGAATGAGTTTTCCCCAACTGCAAATGGAAATTTTATCTTCTAATTTGTATTCCCAGATGCTTCTCAGCTCTTTGATGCTGAATCAGTGACACAGCAAGAAGGACCTGTTTTGGGTGCTGAGAGACCATGCCCACTCTTAAAGACAACCTCCAACTTCCTGTACGGGAGACATCACTCATCACGGTGCTCTGCTGCTGCGGGTCCCCTTGTCCACCCTCTGCAGCCCTCTCCTTCCCTCGGATCTGCTCCTTTGGCTGGTGCACCTTCTTCCTCCCCTCTCCTGCCCTCAGAACCCTTTTTTTTACCTATTTTGCTGCCTCCCTCCCTTCCACCAAGAAGGATGTTCTTCCAGGATCCTTGGAGAATTGTGAGAGGAGAACACGTGAAGGATGCTAGAAGAGCACCCTTGCTCTCCCTCACATGCTCCCCTCTCCTCTCCCAGTTCAGCAAACCCTCCTCCCTTCACCATTTGTCCCTGTTTACCTGCCGAAGTACCGCTTTCAAGTATTTTCAGCTTTATATAAATCTTGTATGTTTTACTACTTACTTCTGCACCCAGGATGCAAATGTTATTGCTGTCAGGGTCCAAGGAATACCCAGAAATAGCACAACATGACACTTATTCACAGCGACTAACTCCTTCTCCGTGGACTCATCCCTGGTGATACTTTGCAAGCAAACTGCTGCTCAGTGTGGGGGATGGGGCACAATGAGGTCTATAAAATCTAGGAACCCCATGCCACCCTAGGAACCTGGGAACCCTGTGGGCTACCCTCCTCATGGCCGGGTCTTTGTAAGGCTCTCCTGGCACACACGGCCCCCTGCGTGGCCAGGTAACTGCAAGGTGCTGCTTCCCCGCACTCCACAGACAGATGCAAAATACCCAAAAAGTTGCTGTGAATCATCCGAGTTACTGTAGATCTGATGTTCGATTAAATGGAGATAACAGTGCACTTCAAAGCACTCACACCAAATTCCTGAGGTGCCATTTCAATGACTCCACTGACCTTGCAGAAGCCCTTACCAGGCTGGGCTGCAAGGCTTAGCCTTCATCAAGCACCACGGTCTTCATGAAGCACCATCCTCAGGACCTTGCGGTGAGCCAAAAGCCATTCAGACTCTGCACCTCTCATGGGGGCCCCTCGCATCTCCTCAGCCTTCAGAAGGAGCTGGAAATCGACATTTTGGGAGGTGCCATCAAACCTCGGAGGAGTTTTGCGGCGTGGAGGTGTTAGACAGCTCAGCTAGAGAAAAATACATCTCAAGGAGCACCACTGGGTGCCAGCACCCCCAGGGTGATCTGAGAGCCCTACACCATGGGGAAAGCCACGCAGCTGAGACCCAGCTCAGGCGCAGGGTGGGCGCAGACCTAGAAGTGCTCTAACTGGGCATGCAAGTCAGGTCTTTTAAAAACTAGGAGGAGTGAGAGCTGTAAGCACCGAGCAGCCTGGCTGAGGATGAGGCTTCTAGAAGAGGGGGCCTTGGGTTGGTTTTGACATGACATAGTCCCCACTGTCACTCACAGAGCAAAAACCCTGTGGATGGTTTCTGAAAAGGTACTGTCTGCACTTGCGTATAAAATCACCGCCACAACAACAGTGTTTTCAGGTGGTGTTTGCACGCTCTGCGAGAACATCACCTCCAAAAGCCGGTGGGAGACAGAAAGAGCTGGACACCGGGCAGGCGCTTGCCCTCCTCTTCCCCAGCTGCCAGAGAGATTTCTCAAAGCTGTTACGGAGAGCTGAGCAAGCCCGGGCTGGGCAGCAGGACACGCTTTGCATCTCAATGACCTCCAAACGACTTTCACTGCTCTACACTTTCATTTCCCGAGACACAGATTTAGAGGCAAGTTATTTGTTATTTTGTGTCAAGACAATGGAATGTCGCTCTGCTGCCAAATCCTGATTTCCTTTCCCAGATATCAATCACTTCGCACTTACCCTCTACCAGAAAAAAAAACCATCAAAACCAATTACTACTAATTGAAATCCCCATGAATAAGTATCGGTGGAATTGCAGGGAGGGGCTTTTAAAATCTAGGCTCGCATGTGCCGGTTCTGCAAGGGCAGCTCAGCTGCCCCCCCTGTTACACCCACTACCACCTGCGAGGGCTCTGCAACCACAACTGAACAGGACCAAGAAAAAGTAAATATTAGCCAGGCAGCCCTTCACTGCTCATTCAGGAGATGTTAGGAACCTAAATCCTTGCCACAGGCCAGACCACAGTCCTGCTGAGGGAGCGGTAGGTGCTGTGGAAGAGTGTAAGAACAGGCCAAGTGACACTTCTCCTGTCCTGGCTCTTGGCTTCCCACCTGCAATACGGCAGGATGAAGCTCAAGATGGGTTCTCATGGGATCCTGCCACAGCAGGACTCATGTTTAATCAGTCTTTTGACTTACAGAGAACATCACCCAGTGAGTCTCACCTCAATAACATGGCTTGCACCTGAGCGAAAAATTTCCCTTTAGAAAGGGAAATACTGACTTAAAGATTACAAAGGATAGCAAGACCATCAGAGCTGTGGGCAGATTACCATGCAGATTATAAACCTTCACTATTACTGACATTGTGTATTTCTGATCAGAATCTGTCAAGCTTCAGTTTCTATATGCCAAATCTATGGTCTTATCTAGACTAGGACTTTCATTGATAATCCTCTCGTTTCAGGCAGAAGAGGATGAATTGGGTCTCAGCAAGGATGGAAGTCTCAATCAGCCAGAATGCCTGGAAATGACTCATAAACTGAACTATTTCTGCAGAGATTACCTTTTCTTGTGGCATTTTAAAAATTGAGTTCTGAGCATGTAGGAAATGACATGTTTTGCAGTCAAACGAAAGCAACATATTTTATGTGTTTGACTAAAACAACATTTTGAACTTTAAATGTAAAACTCTGGCATGCATTCAGCAATGGAAAATCTAATTTCTTTCCCTTCCTTTAGATGCTTGTTATTTTAATTGCTGTTTTGCATTTTTTTTTTCAAAGTCATGCCCACTTGCACCAAAAATACGTAGTACAGATAAATAATACAAATGCATACCTACAAACTCCTCTGGTTCAAAGGTCATACCTCACACTGCTTCCAGCACTACCCACCATCATGCTGCGTAGGTATACAAGCCTGCCCACCAAAAAGCACAACAATCCGCTGATACAGATCTTGTAAGAAAGTTGAGAAAAACTACCATAACCTGCATCTGGCTAACAATATTGGTAATCCACTACGAACTCCTTGACCTCTTGAGTTGGAAAGTACATGAAACACGTATGTCCCTTAGGACACTGGTAAAAATTTTGGTTGTGGCTAGCAAAGACAGTGATTTTTTTTCACTTGAATTCTCTTCCCCCTCCATATAACTGAGGAAACCCCAGCAACTTTCTCTGTGAAGAAAAGCACCTGCACTTAACGCAGGTAACCACAGATAAATCCTCAAAACTAGAGCCAACGACTTGACTGCAGTCATGGTCCCTGTGATTTTGGTGTCCTGCAAGCTTTCCGGTGCTTAAGCTATGGTGGAACTTATGATCCCATGAAAATGCCATAGAAGGAAAGGCATCCAGCACAAATTGATGGTCTGGTGAACCATACCATCAGCACTCTGCTGGAAGTTAGCACTGTTCACTGTCGCCGCCTCACAGTGCCACCACTGACCTCCACAGCCCTCCAGTAACTTCTGTTATTAAATATTAAATATTAACAAAGAGATGAGTGATAAGGAAATGATAAAATTAGAAATATGGCTAAATCTTAAGTAAGAATATGTGATTTATTTTAAGAGGAAGCATTAAATTTTAATAGGCTTTCTGCCTTGCACACTTGAAAGTCCTTAAAAGCTATATTGGCATTTTTTTTTGAGATATAATGCATTTAGGTTTAGAAATACACATCTACAAACTTGTACTTCTTCCTGGAAAAATATGTCCAGAGAAGTAGGTTGCTCCTAACTGAATGACATTTTCAGTATTCACAGTACACCCTGCCTACCCCCTCCAAATTTGCTTAACATCGCAATTAATGTTCTGCATTTTTCTTCAGCAGACAATGCCAGCAGACATGACCTGTGTTGGTCACGGACGCTGGAAACACAGCAAGTCACTCTGAGCCAGCAAAATCCAAACTCTGGCAGGGCCAACATCTGATCGACAGTGGCATTATCATAATCTTCAACAACTGCATTGTTTATTTACAAAATCTCCCTCAATCCCTTAACAAATTAGTCTGGAAGCCACCGGGAGGATTAACTTCAAAAATTCTCCCTCGGATCGCAATTACATCTGCTCAGATGTCACGAGTGATAGACATTTGCATAAGTCATACCCAGCCTTTATTCCTAATTGCATTTCCAGTGATCTGACTTCTGTTGGGGTCTGTCTTTTCCAACCAAGCTACAAAACGCAGCACTCGGCAGGGGCAACACACCCTGGTACAAGAGGTGCTCCCCGGCACAGGGTGTCGTACCTAATACCTAGCTAGGAATTTAATTGCCAACCACTTTTCCTGACTGTTCAGATTAAGTAAACGATACTGGATGGTGTCCTGGAGACTTTCAGGGCAAAGTCTTTCACCTTGGGTCCAACGACTAGAAGTTATGCCTCGCTGGCGGCAGCTATGTGGCTCTTCTCCACGGAGCTGGCAATCCCGATTCAGCTGCAGGCATGTGCCTGCATCACAACTCACCCGCGGCGCTGGCAGCCTTGTTGGCAGGCTCGGCAGGGAGGCCGAGGGCTGAGCAAACACGGCTTTCGCGCTGGAACGGGAGCCTTCCCCCAAGGGGCGGTGCGGTGGCAGGGTGGCACAGGGAAGCCTGCGCTGAGCCACTGTGTGATGTCTGCCTGCAGGTCTGGGGGGACGGGGAGCTGCAGAGTCAGCCCTTCTAATGAGAATTAGTCCTCTTTAAAGGACAGAAAGCAGTAACCGGTGTCGTCTGTGTCTTTTGACGCAGTTGTCACAATTGGAGTGTCACTAAAATGTTGATCTCTACCTTTTTTTTCCCCAAAGGTAAAGGGGCAAGATTGATTATTGGTCCTGAATAAAGAATAATTATATTTCTGTAACAGGTGAATTTGCCATCATCAGAGAGGGCCTGTGTTTTCAGAAGGAAACGAGATAACCTATCTGTCAGCTCCACAGGCGCCCAGCGCAGGGGCACACGTGCTGTAGCCAGCAGGGCTTGTGCTGTCTCCCCAGCAGACCGCCAGCGGTTGCTGCACTTCATCCCACCCTTTTCAAACCAAAGTCCCCCATTAACCTCTCCAACACAGACCACCACACCCACTGCCACCTTTTTGCTCCATTGTGCAACCGCCTCCTACACATCCACTGGTGGGCCCCGGCAGCTGCTGAGCGCTCCCTGTCCCTTCACCTCGGCAGCTGCCCTGCGAGACTGCTGCTGCCCTGCTCACGTCTCCCTTGGGACCTCAGTGGGTTCACCGGGCTTTCTGTCAAGTCTGTACATTTATCCACCCTTCTCCTTTCACTAGACTAAAGGCTGCCACTGGACTAGAGGTCTGGAAGGCACCTGTGCAGAAAAGCTTTTCAAGCAAAGCAAGTGGCTTTTCTGTTTCCTTTAAAAGATGAGTGGGAAAAAACCCAAACCCATCAACCTTCCCTCTACATCTCCAAGATGGCCAGCTAAACGCGGCAATTTTTGTCTCAAGGCCTTTGCTCCTGACCATTGTAGCAAGATTTTATCCTGAAGCTGCTAAACACCAGTCCTGTTGTAACACACTTATTTCTCGCTTAGTTTAACCCTGGTGGGCGACTCAGCCCCACGCAGCTGCTGGCTCCCTGCCCCACAGTGGGATGGGGGGCAGAACTGGGTAAAAGGGAAACAATTAATGGGCTGAGATAAAGACAGTTTAATAAGTAAAGCGAATGCTGGGCACACAAGCAAAGCAAGAGCAGGAATTCATTCCCACTCCCCATGGCAGGCAGGGGTTCAGCCATCCCCGGGACAGCAGGGCTCCATCATGCGTAACGGTGACTTGGGAAGGCAAACGCCAGCACTATGAGCATCCTCCCCTTCCTTCTTCTTCCCCCAGCTTTATATGCTGAGCATGACATCATACAGTATGGATATCCCTTGGGTCAGGTGGGGTCAGCTGTCCCAGCTGTGTCCCCTCCAGCTCCCTGTGCACCCCCAGCCTACTCGCTGGCAGAACAGGCCTTGGCTCTGTGTAAGCACTGCTCAGCAACAGCTAAAACATCCCTGTGTTATCAACGCTCCTTCCAGCACAAATCCAAACCACAGCCCCATACCAGCTACTGTGAAGACAATGAACTCTATCCCAGCCAAAAGCAGCACACCTGGCCTAACAGATATTGCACATGAAGATGGAGAGTGTCTCCCATTAGGTAAACTCTCAATTTATGCCTATTCAGACATCTTCTGAATAACAGGCAAATAAAATGACTGTTGGGGAACGGCTAGCTCTAGCAAAGAAAGAGAGAAGCTTGGGCTGCCGGAAAACATGAAAGGCCATCAGAAAATTGTGCTGATAAGAAGCTCCTTGAATCTGTCTACAAGACCAGAGTAAAATGCATGCCAAGATAAACAAGCTGCTGGAAAAAGGGTAGAGTACCTCCAGACTTTAAAAAAAAAAAATGTTGTTCCTGTGGGCTTTTTCTTGGAATGCTGTCAGCTACAGGTTTCAGGACACCCTCCTTTTGCAAATGAGCCTCCTTTTTTGCAGCCCATGGGCAGAGCACTTTGAACGCTGCATGAGGACGCAGGGAAGCCGAGGCTGATGGAGACAGCAGTGATGGCCACAGCTGGCCAGGGATGCTGCCATGGTTAGGAGCAGCATGAGGAAGGATGGGCATTGGAAGAGGGTGATAGTTGCTCCAAACCGGTCGACCTGGTGGATGCTGAAGTCTGATCTCTGCATGGTCACAGGAGAGGGCAGGATTTCAGCACGGAATGGTGGTGACAGGGAAAACAGTGATGGTGCAGACCTGCTCCTTGGATGTTGAAGGCAAGTGGAAGTGGAGTCCTTCCCGAGCCTTACTGCCAAGCCCAGCTGCACAGAGCTCCCATATGACATGCCACTTTCTGACCAACAGATTGCCTGACTAACTACAGGAACAGCAGCAAATGAAGCCCCGACCTGACCCGTGGCTGCTTTTTTCTTCCTGTCTTTTTCTTCCTGTTCCCCATCTCTCCTTTTACTTCACCCCCTGAGTCCTAGGGAAGTGCAGATGTTCCTCTGTCCCAGGCCTGTCTGCGCTGGCAGCAGTCCCAACTCCACTTTGTCTTCAAGACCCTCAGCTGCCCCAGCTCCATCTGGAGCCCAGCAGGGCACACAAACTCTGCCCAGCAGTGCTGGACAGCCACCACTTTTACTGCACAAGCAATGAGGGCTCACTGAGGTCTCCCCAGGAATGGAGCTGGTTGCTTTTGCCCAGATATACGCTACCGTTCAGCACCGATGACCAGTCTGTGGGGCACTACTAGCAACCCACAGTATGGAGGATTTGTGGGTGCAGACTCAAACCGGTAAGCTCTGCTGGCACTGCAGCACAGCTGCGCAGGCACGGTTAAACAACCCTGTGGGATCAGCTTCAGCCCGGGAACCCGCAGGCAAGGGAGAAAGCTGCCCTCCCGCCCGCCGGCTGCGCCAGCACACGGGCAGCGCTGCAGCACGCACCCCAGGTACAGAAGATCAGTTACAGTGCGGGTCTTGGCACTGAAGCAGAGGGTGTTCTGGCACCTGGAAACAGCTTTCCAGCCGGTGGGTGAGGGACAGACCCAAGCTCTCTGGGAAGAAAGGTACTGGCAAATTCTAGTGCGTGAGTGGGCTGAGAGCTAAATCTCTACAGCATTAGCTCAGACTTAGCTATACTCAAGCTCCAGCTTGCCCCAGATGAAGGCCAGTTAACTCAAGAGAAGCCATCACTTACCACAGGCAGGAGGTTTTTGAAAGCATATGCGAGTCTGATTTAGAGCAATGCACGTAGCAATGCGCTTTGAATTCACAACACACCAAAGATCAGCCCTAAGCAGCCTGCATTTCTTTTAAGTTTATCTCTAACTGAAGAATTTGCCTGTTTTCCTCCGGCGGCTGTCTTCAGGCTAAACGCAGGTCTGGGCTCTGCCGGGTGGAAAGTGCACAGGGATGGAAAGCAGCAGGTCCCTGCTAACTGTAACCGCTGTGAAAGGGTGGGCTATTCCCAAGGCACTCAACACAACAACCATGGCACTCTTCAGTCTAAAGACACACAAGGAAGGAGTGAAAGAATGGCAGCTCACTGTTGGTTATCAAATACGAGAAGAAACCTTAGCCCAGTTATGGAAAAAAGGTGACATCTGTCCTGAATATCTCATCCTAGGAGCCTGCAGGCTCAAGTGACCAGCACAGTTGAGACACTCTCCAAGACATCCATTATTTTTGCACCTCCTGACCATGGAGGAGGATCCTACGCACACACACTGCCTGGCCTTACAGTCGTTACTTTTGTGAGTCATTCTGTGAGTCATTCAGGGATTTGTTCATCCCATCCCCCAGAATTACTGTGCTGCACATCAGTGATAGCATATTTCGCCCTGCCCTTCTCAGGTTTTCTGTCATTTAGGTAAAATTATCCTGTGCTCCCTTAAACAGACACAGAAGGAGCTTCCACCTACAGAACATCCTGAAGCAACTTTGATGTCATGTATGTATAAGTAATACATAAGATACACAGTATATAAATATACATGCACATGCCCTCTATAATTAAAGGAACATGTCCATACGTAAAACATTTTTATCTTGTGCCAAATGATGAATTCTACCCTGAGGTACTGAGTCAGGTAAAACATTAACATAAATTTGATAGTATATCTTAAATTCTGAACAAAACTGCATTTCTATCAGAAGTTTGCGAGAGCGGCTTGAAGTTTTCACTTAATTAAAAACACCACCCAGTACAGGGCTCATTAAAATCCCTGTCCCAAGCACTGCCTACAATCATACATGATCCTGTGTGTGCAATGAATGGGTGATATTACGGATCCTGAGCATCGTTACCATCAAACATCCTGGTGGTTTTACTCCGATTCCAAACAAATATCAGCATGGCTAAACTTATGGACTGCCAGTCATGCCAGCAGGCTCAGGAGAGCCAAAGGATAAGGACCAAAGTCCATCGGAGGCTGACTGCACTCTCATCGTGGGGAGAGGAGGCACATGACCAAGGCAAAGAGGGCAGCTCACATCGCTGCTGCCTCTTATTCCAGCAATCCTGTGAACAAGCAGCTGGTTGTTTCTACTATTTTTTATCAGTTTTATTGCCAGGCTGAAATCTTCCCCCTTCTCCCAGCTTTCCTTTGAAAATAATTTTAAAAATACTATTTCTTCTGAATTTCTTAC
This sequence comes from Psophia crepitans, assembly GCA_013399095.1. Lineage (NCBI taxonomy): Eukaryota > Metazoa > Chordata > Aves > Gruiformes > Psophiidae > Psophia > Psophia crepitans. Next base: position 209,526 of record VWZZ01007374.1, on the reverse strand, counting down.
CAATATATATACCTCCTCAGAAAGCAGGTTACATGCAGGCCACCTTTAATTTCATATTTTCCATCGATTTTAATGGCTGCGAGACTGGGACCCCAGAAGGTACCGTGTTTGAGCTAACAGTCAGTGAGCAGCTTTCCTCCCCGCTTTCCCCTCGCTGTCAGCAAACATCTCTAACGGCAAGTAACGCTGCTAACGGGTAACTGATACCTTGCTAATGGGGAGCTGACAAGACTTGTAAGATGCAACTAAAACTAGAGAATGGTTTCTTACTTCACTCCTGCTCTCTTATAGCTATTAATTCCTTCCCCTTTGTGTCCTCCCTTCCAGAAAGCCAATACAGAGCAAACACTTCCGTAGTACAACATCCCTGTGCTTCCCTTAGGCACTTCCACCAAAACCAAGTATGTCAGCTGTTACCTGGGGAGGAAGCATCCATTTCCATCACTGCATGGTAAACGAAATGACGTGGCTTCCCTTCCTCCCCTGCTCCAATCCATTTCATTACTGCAACCTTTTACAGCATCTGCACATACCAAGATTTCTAAGAAACCATCAAGTACTTGAGCTGACTGATGCTTCTGTGCAAACACGGTGGCACGGAGCTGGTCCTGGACTCCTCTCTTGCCAATGAGCCTCCAGTGTTTGTCCCTAAGAGGCAGGTGACCCTCATCATAAGGAGTTAATTATAAACCAACGTTTTTCAGCAACACTAAAGATTAATATTACCAAGCACTTTGCTTCTGAGCTGAGTACAAAAAATAATTCACAGGAGTCACTTCTACACTTACTTCTTATTTCATGATCGTTATTACCAAACTGATTTACGCAGGGTGGCAGCATCACCAGGGTGCTGCAGAACCACGTGTTACGTTAAAGAAATAGCTGCTGCCGAAGTTTCCCACCAGAGTCGCCAAGTCACCCACTCCTGGAGCCCAAATTCCAAAGATGCTCAGTCAAATATCATCCACAGGTGCTAAAAACCAGTCTACCTTTGCTCATATCTGACCACGATCACCTCACATTGCAGGAACAGCTTCAGAGCTGTGAAAACTCATCTATGAAAATTTCCTTTGGACTGAAGTGATTTAGATTATGTATGAAAGCCTGTTAGTCACTCTCCTCAAAATCTAAAGACAAAAAATTAACCTCATCTATGATGAAATCTAATATTCCTTATGTGAACTACAGTGTTATCTGAAAGTTCGAAAGAAGATCAAACCCTTTTTTTCTTGCTAGATGCTGTACAAACGCAGAAAGAAGGAAATAAACTGGAAGTTTCTAGCTTAGTGTTTAAAAAGATACTTTAAAGAAGCTTAATTAAAAAAGGAACTGGGAAGAAGGACGAAGCTAAGAGAGTACCTGACCCCACATGCTGGTTGTGAACACAACAGGGTATTTTTCAATTGCTGTTTATTTCAGCCTGCACCACAATGTCTCACGTTTGCAAGGCAGGAGGAAAAGGTCCAGCTCAGCGAAGCCTGTCACTGCTGGAGGACACAGTGGTGGGCAGAAAGAGGATGGGCACAGCTGTAATGACCCTGGTAGCAGGACCAGCAGCCTGGCAGCACTCAGCTGTAGGAGTGTGGATAAAAATAAAAGCTCAGAACGTCTGTATGGGTTTTGCTGTGCAAAAAAAGCACAAAGGGGACACAGGAAGGGACTGATGAACAGGTAGGTAAAGGTGATCATACTTCTTAAATAAAGAAAACCTGCTGATGGAGCAAAAGGCAGATGGAGGGAGATGAAACTCAACACGAGTGAGGGATAAGGAAGAGCAGGTATAAACACCTCTTTAAGGGCTTTTTAATGTGAGGCATAGACAAGTCAATAGACTGGATCTCTATGGGTACCTGGGCTGATGGGTTATGCATTTCCCATAGATAGCATCGAGAAGAGATGTCTGAAAAGGACCAAAGACCAGAAGTTCCCTAGGCAAGCAGCTGAACAGAAGAAGGGACAGGGAGCCCCACAGAGATGCTGGTGGAGGCAGCCCCTGTGGCCACGCTGCCAGCGATGGGGTGCTGCTGCAAAACGCCAGAGTGAGCCGGAGGCAGAGAGCAGGGAGGGGAGTCCAGAAGGCACTGGAGGTGGGGATCAAACACGAGCTGGGAGCAGGGAAGAGGGAGACAGCTCAGGGGAACTCTGTCTGCTCAGGAAGTTTGTGCAGTGTCTAAGCGGAGCAAAGGGGCCGAGGAGTGACGGGATGAGGACCTGACACTGTGCAGTAGGATTTTGGAAAGAGCGGAAGGATGCAGCACCCGCAAAGTAATACAAGTGTGTAATTTAAGCAAACTCATGAGTTTTAGGTACTCTGTTATTCAAACATGTCTTAGCTGTGTCAAGTTTAGACAGAGCACCCCATTAATCTTGGCACAACTCAAATCCCTAAATTATCTCTGTCTTTTCAATTTCCTCACAGGATCTTTTCTTCCAGCTTTGTTAAAACATGAAGTAGCCAAGGAACTGCTTTACAAACAAACAGCAGCTGAGGCGAAGGCTCAACCCTGCCGCAGGGTGCGGCGGGCGGCCCGGCGGACAGGCCTGCAGAGCTGCCTGCGGCTGCCGCTGCCCCGCAGCGCCCGCTCCTCCTCAGTACCAGGGAGCTGGTGCAACAGATGCAGTCCTCAGCCGTGCTGGGAAGTCCTGAGAGCACGCTAAATGCACACAGGTTTGCATCTCCTACTTGTGCTGGTTATTGTGAGCTCCCTCCTGCCCGCCCGGATTTAACCATTCTGGAATAAATACTGCCAAGGCGAAGGTGATGACCTCGGCCTCTAACACAGACAGCAAAGGGCACAGCGCTGCTCTCCGCACAGTGACCCCGCTTTTCATCACTTTTACGCCATGCGAGTGGCAAAGGCGGTGAAGTCAGTGGTGTTTCCTGCCACAGCCCCTTGCTCCCCTGAGCTTCCGCCACGCAGTGGGGACTGGCTTGTTCCCCTTCGAAAAGCTGGGGCAGAAGAAGAAAATGATGACAGCGTGCACGTGTTAACGACAGGAAAACGCTAACACGGCTCGCCTACCAGTCTGCCTGAACAGCAGCAAGCCCTGAAAATGAGGCAGGGGTTTATTTTTAACATCCGTGTCAGATCTCTTTGCCTTTTAAAGAGTGTCCTGGGGCTGTCCGGGCCCCTCGTCTGCTCGGTAGCACTTCAGCGAGCCACTCCGGAGGCTGTCCCGGTGGCTGTGCCCTCCCCTCCTCACCCAACGGGGAGCTTGGAAGCTGGAGTGTCCCTCCCGCGCCTCGGCAAGTGCCGCTTAATCTGCTGAAGTACTTCACGAAGAAATAAGCAGACTGTGGAAACACAGCATGTTGTAGTTTGTAAGGAAGAGCCTCGCAGCACCCACAGATGATGCATGGTGACATTCCAAGCTTCGCTTCTATTCCTCTGTGCTCCAGATAGCAGTGTATTAAGTATATTAATTACAAAACTTATAAGTTTTAATTTTTTAAAATAAGATAACTAATAAAAAACTTTTATTTCCTCAATAAAATATCCTTAGGCTAGAAGACCCTATCTAGGAGTCCAAAGAAAACTGTAATCCTCCCATTCAAACTGCCACACAAACTGTGATGAAATGATGCAGTGCTGGGAGATAAAGAACTTGCTGATCATATTAATCCTTCAACTTCCATTCAGCTCCCTACAGCAGTATCCCGTTTCCTTTTTAACAGCCAACAATGCTTCTCTATTTCCTTACATGATTCCCCATAATGCTATCATGTCAGACTTAAAAGCAATGTTTCTCAGTAACTGAATTCTCTAATTTTTGTTATAGATTGTAGAAGAGCTCTGATATCTGCCTGTAAACAATGACACCGCACACCCTGAAAGCCTGCTTTTTGGTTTGTCACAAAATGGCTGGTTTGCACAAAGCCCCCGCTTTTGGTTCAGCTCTTGAGAGCTACCAAGGGCGCAGCCGCAGGACAGGGGCCCCGGATCCCACCTCTGAGTGCCATGGACCGCATACAATGATGCTTTTTGCATTTCTCTTGCATATCTTTTTATATAGCAGACAAAAAATTTATTTAGTAAGACAGCCCTCGATTACTCAAGTGTCAACCATTTAACAGTGAAATTTTTCAAACCAGAGAAGCTTGCACTAGCTAAACTGATTGTTTTACACAAGAAAAGACAGTTATAAAGAAGAATTTTGCTTTGCTTCAGAAAATTCTACTCTAGTGGTTTGCAGTTACTACACTGAAGGCTCTTGCACTGCACAATTCTTTAAAAAGATCCAAATCAGTGAATCAGTTGTTTTAGATACACTGATGCTTGTGAGCGTTCAAAGAACTGAAACCTAAAATAGTTCCATGTACCTGAAGGTTTCCCTGGTAGTGCTTCTGAAAAGGATGCACTAGGTCTGATTTTGCCTTCCTGACACAAAACTCAAAAGCCCTCAGGGGGAATTTTTGTCCCAGGGAAGGTGAGCAAGACCAGCACCATTTGTGCACAGCTCTAGCAAAGTGCCTGGTTAAATAAATAAAATTCAGGTCACCTGCATACAGAGCTGGATGACCCACACCTCTATTACCTTACAAATAACAGTAACCACTAACACAGTCTTACCTTATTGTAGTACTGCACCTGGACCGAGTGCCACTGCCCATCGCTGACCCCTCCAGGAACGAATGGTGCCACCGTAGTGGTTGTCTCCCCTGCAAGGGCGAGCAGAAGGGAAAAAACAAATCAACATCACTGCAGCCTCTGCTCTGCCCTAAACCAAAGCACAGAGACCCTCATCTGGCACAGGATGCAGCCATCTTACTTTGTCATGGAGGAATTTGGGATTTTGTCCTGAGAGACAGTAAATATCCCCAGTTTCATGGGATTATTTTGGTGCACATACAGCTTCTGGCACATTTGGGTGAATCATGTTATTTTTTTATTATGCTTGTGCAGAGCGCAGTAGCAGACACATTGGGTAGATACAGCTATTGCTGAAGTGGTCAACTGAGAAAAAAATAGAGGTGAATTTTTCGGCATTTCTGCCAAAAGCAGCACTTTGAGGTTTTTAAAATATGATGAGTATTGTGCTGGGATATTTCATCAGGGAAGGGAAGCCAGCTCCTTGTCAGAGCTGAGGAAGTGAAATCCAGAAGTATTCTAATATAAAACCCATGGACAGTAACCTTGGTCCCAGCAAAATTTTATCAATGATTAATGAAATTACTGGTGGCCTTTCAGTATTCAAATTTGAAAGCCAGTCCTTGCCATTGCAACTGGAAAGCTGAAGCTTTTAAGTCAGGTCTGAGTCAGCAGAACCAGCTCAGTAATCAGGCATAGCTGTTACGAGGTAGCAGCAGAATAAACATTGATGTTTAAAGTACATAAAAGGCCTGGCACAGGAAGGGATTGCTAGGTTTCGACTTTTCTTTCTTTCCTTCTCTTTCTTTGTTTTTTTTTTGTTGTGGGTTTTTTTTTTTTTTAAACAGTTGGAAAATTCTACATAATAAACCACAGGAAAAATAACTCCCTCATGTAAGCTAACAAAGTTCACAGTATTGTTGAACTTAAAACGTACTTTCTATGCTCTATTTGCACAAATACTTTACCCTGTGTGAAATGTGTCCCCTACTCTCCTTTAACTCCCGCCTCATATACTTCTGTTATTTAAACAATACAGATTTCAGTTTAGCACATATGACACCCTGCTGTGATGTTAGTGATAAAAAATCTGTGGTAAAAATCAGGGTTTTTATTCAGCCAGCAAGTTTCTGAAAGAAAAAAAAAAAAAAAGATCAACAGTCTCCAATCCTTTTGCTTTGCTTACTGTGAAAAAGTTGTTGCTACAGGTAAAACAGATCAGGTGTCCAAGACTTGTACTGTTCGTTAAAAGCCACTTATAACTGTAATACATAAACCACTCTCCTTCCAAAGAAAATACCATTTGCAATATACAGGACCAGACCTGCTCTCAGGTGCAGCAGTGCAAATCTGAATTTAGTTTCACGTATTTTAAAAGCGTTCCTCCACATTTTAATGCATATAAGTGCAAGTAGAATTTATTTTCTCTCATTCATCCTCAGGGTGCCTTTCGAGCAATTCGATTCAAGTTTAGACAGGCGGAGCAGACCTACAGAAAAAGCACATCTCTCTGACTGCAGCACGTTGTTTTGTTACGGAAATCCATTCAAAAGCTTGCCTTAAAATCTAATTTGGACATCTTGAGGTAACAAAGGGGAAAGGAAACCAGATATCCTGAACCCAAAGGGACCAGATACGCACTGAAGCACTGCTGGTAAATCCATGGGGTCACACAGGATTTACCATGGAGTCTGTGGGCAACGACTGCTGCCAGCCATGAGTGTGCAACACCGATGTGGGCTGCACCTCTGCTTGCAACGTCTCACTTCTCACAGTGACAAAATAAGAGTTGACTGGAGCCCGCATGTCTATCCTGAACACGGATAACGGGAAATAACAGGATTATTTCCTGAGTTACGTGCCCGGTACAGAGGTACAAACGTCTCACTTGACCTACACGTAACCCCACTTGACCTACAGGACAACAGCCCTGCCCAGATATTTGTTTCTGTCCTAATGGAAAACACCTCCTAAACCTGTGACAGAGCTTGTCTGCCCTGCTGAGATTTAGTGAGGCCACCAAAGCCTTCCCACCAAACTCACAGACCTGCTCCTGAGCTGAAACAGGAACACAAGTGGTCCATCAAGAGGCACTCTGAGAGCTTCAGCAAGCCTGCTGAAGTCCAGGAGGCGATTCCTGGTGGCTTCAATGTGCTCCAACCACACTGTGGAGCTGCGTGCTAACAACTTCACCTGCTGCCCCTGTCAGGGCAATTAGCACCGCTGGGCAGAGGAGTTTTTGTACGAAATTTGGGAAACACCCCTCTGCTGAGGCTGGAAAGGTCAGGGGTTGTTCTGATCTTTTGTCAGGAAGAGCTTTACCACTGCCAGGGCTGATTTTCTGGAGGAAACTTCCCCCCTGGGAGAAGGCCATGGCGTCGGGGATACATGTCACCCTGAGTTCGCTTGTCGGCCTTCCCCTCTCTCTGCTCCCAGCAGCACCAAAAGACATTGGCTTTGTTCTAGTGCGGAGAGCAAGCAAACGCCAAAGCCTCTGTTTCTTGTTTCCCAGCCCACCGGAGCAACGAGCGGGCAGCTAAGTTCTCCTAAACTCATTGTGGTTTACAGCTTCTTCCAAGGGGAGGTGCTTCTGCAGTGTAAAAGTGCATTCCAGCGACAGGACTGCTTGTCACCAAGCCCTAACGACCGGCAGGCATTCCTCACTTGTCTGCTAGCTTTTCCTTCGGCTCGCGTGTATTTTTTAGATAACGTTTACACACCTAGTTTCACTGATGGCATAGTGTAAAAATGCATAAACACACGACGTTTATCACAGTGTGGTAAATGAAGTCTCATTTAAGCAAACATTGGCTCGGAGAACAGCTTTCAGGTTAGCGCCAATCTTTTATAATAGTCATAAACTCCAGCTTTTATTACTGATATGTTGACAAGCTCCTTCCCACGACAGCAAGTGTAACCACCACAAACCGCTACGTTCTGGAGTACTTTGCAACGGCTTGAGAGGATCTCCTGACCACGAGCAGAAACATTCGACTCGAGCGAGACCTCACCTGCAGAGAACGTGAGCTGGATCTGCTCCTCAATGATCTCCAAGGCAATGAAGTCGTGCTTCTCGTTAAAACGCCCGTTGTAGAGGAGGAGAGCGTTCCTCTCCCTGGTTGCAAACCTAGAACGCAGACATGAGGGGTTAGTTCACCCTCAGCGGCTTATGAATTAAAGACTGACGGTCAAGTCACCCAGAAGAAAGGCAGCGTTGCAGTTAGCGGAGAAGCAAGCCTTTGCATCTTTCTTCAGAGCCAACGGCAGGATAAATACATTCTTTCACAATGGACAGACACAAGCAAGAGGGAAATTACAGACATCTGCTCTGCAGAGATCTGCTGCGGATGCAGACCCTCGGAAAGGGTAAAATTAGGCAGCGTGAGTATCTGACACTCGCCAAACAGTAGCACTTACTACACTTCGCAAACGGTCCGAAAGCTTAGAAAGCATTTTCACATCAAAGGGGGGATACCTGCTGCCTGCTCACTGCCTAGACGCTACAGGGTACCAGGAGAGTCACCAAGTGATTAAAAAGACCTGATGGGGAGGCAAGGGGGCAACAAAGATAACAGTCACTTTAATAATGCCCTGTAGGCAGTCAGGGGTCGTCAATCAACAGGTCAGTCACTTGGAGGATGGAAAATAAACACAACAATGATTCCATTAAATCAGCACCACTGGGTGTTTTCTGGATTTATTTTTCTTGTGCTTCTAATACGGGTTGTATCACACCTTTCCTGCAGAAAAAGAGGCAACTCCACTTCTTAAAAAGCCGGTTGTTTTTTTTGTCAGCATAGAATTTTTTTTGCAGATTTCTGTATGTTGTGTGTATTTTATCATTTCAATTTAATCTTATTTTCTTTGGGGATTTACACACAGCTTTCACCTACTTAGAAATGCAAAAAAAAAATTACACTTTACATAAACATTTTTACAAAGATTAGCATTATATAAAGAGAGAAAGAGAGAGAAGCCATGGGAATTTCGTGTGTTTCCAAATGGCTGTGTCTGATTTTGTATCTTGAACTTCAGGAAATATGCCTGATTTAAATTAACCCACTTTTCCTACAGATGAATCAAATGCTGAACACAGTTAATGAAAACTGCCTTCACGGACAGAAGAAATGATTCTTAAGCTTGTCATGTCACGTCTACTAGCAAGACTCTCATGTGATGCAACAAAACTTGCATTCAGAGAATGTGAAAGAGGCAGTATTTTAGAACATCAAGGTCTGGTATTTGAAATAAAAAATTTCAAAACCAAAGAATATTTTTAGCAAAAGTTGTTTGTCAGACCTATGTATGTTGTGGATCACACTGAGCAGAGGGCTTGCAGAACCAGAAGCCTGAATTTGAGCTACATGGAAATGGGAATTTTTATTCCATACATTTTTTAATATTTCTGAAGGAGAATGAATTCAATGCTTCAAACACAGATGGCAAAGATATGACATTTCCAGTAAAATATAAACTCCAACGAATATCCGTTATAGTCCATCAAAATTTATTACTGTTTTGACTACTATGACACAGTTTTGAAATATTTCTTTAATTCTAAATTTATTTAATGTAATATAAAATAGTATTATACAACTAAAAGGCAAACTAAATGAATTAAGACAATACCACTGAAATATTTCACTCTTATCAAAGCACTGATTTAGTTTTCACTTTTCACCATCAAACATTCCATCCAAAGGAATACAGTTCCTGTATAAAGTTTCCAAAAATCTTTATTTTTCAGTGGATAACTGCTTCATCAGAATATTTTGATCAGATCTATCTAGAATATATATGAGCAAAAGAAATGAGAATAACAGGAGCGATGCTTCTTTAGTGGGTGAAAGACTTAGTGTGATTAGCAACAATAGAAACCTTTGTTCTGTTTGAATATATTTTTCTGATATGGTTTCGATTCTCTACAACAATTTAAAACTATTATTTATTAAACTATTACATTATTAAGCTATTTTTTATATTTCTTTACTCTGTATGTGCTGAGTCCCATTCTTTGCCACTAGTTAAAAGTATTTTTTGTATCATACTAATGGTTACACTACTGCTTTTGAACTTGTCTAGTTATCACCAGTTGGGGGAAAAAATACTGTTTTTTTATAGAAGGGATATTTTTAATCTCAGGCCACAGAAACAAAAGACGCATTCTTAGATAATTTTGAACAAATAGTGAGAAAACCTCTCCACTGACAGCAGAGTGAAGGCATAGCAAGTGCTGGAAGGAAGCAAGGAAGAAATATAATGCTGGGAGCAGACAGACATGCCTGGTCAATAACCTAAATCCTTTTTTAAAAAATGACATTTTAGTTATGAGACCGGACAATGCAAACGTCCTGCTCTTTGCCAGGAGCAGGTCATGAGTCACTTGAGGCTGAGCGAAGCTAGACACCCGGGGATTTTACAAATGCTCCCAAATCACAAAATGTGTAATGGCAAATCATCATCTGGTCAAACTACTAATTCTTGCTAATCATCACATAGCATTTTCCATCTGGATGAAAGGATAATAAAAGCCAAAAACATAACAAATGTAAATAAAGATGAATTTCAGGTGTGAAAAGCTAAATATGTCGTTATCCCAGACAGTGTGGGATGAACCTCATGATGGTCTAGACATTTTATAATCACACTGAGTGGACTGAGCAGTGTTTAGCTCATGACTAAATATGCCATCTTGGTTGTAAAGACGGTGAAGAAACCCTGGTGTACGCCTTACTGTGCTACAGTAGCTTGCTGTTTCTCAACAACCCCTGCACAGAGCACTGGAGTCACTTTAACGTGAAGCACCCTACCCGTCAAAGACCCCTTCCTGAAAGCCTGAAAAATGGCACCACGTGGCTGCGGGGACACGCCAAGGGCAGTGCAGGTAATTTATGCTGGCAGCCAGCCCGGACCGCTCCTTTGTTTGCACTCACGGTAGGTCTGACAAGTCCAACAGAGTCTTTTGCTCCTCAGCTTTTCCATCTACTCAGCCCTGATGGTCTAAAGCTCTCTTCGGAGGTGCAGCTCTTCCTTGCCTTGACTCGTGCAAACCACGCCTGTGCTTTCTGATTTAACCAAAATGTCAAAACTCCATACAATTTCATGCCTGGGGATTAAGGCAGATGAAGGATAATACAGAAAGAAGCTGCCTGGCTCCTGACAGATGTAAAACACTGGGTAACTGCTGGAGGTGGATGGGAGCTGTGCCTGCTGGTATCCTCCATGAGCACTTTCTCCGGACAGATACGCAAACAGGTCTGTCACTGTTGCTGTTGTACCTATCAACAAAGCCCCAGCCTTGCCCTCCGGGGTTGGGGCTAACACATTTTGTGCTATTCATTCAGTCAGCTGTGAGGGAGAACCAAAGGTTGATCTTGATGAGATAAACCATGGGAAAGCTGCAAACCCACACCCTCTCCAGAGGAGCGGTGTGTGTGCGCTTGGAGCTCTGGCTCCATGGCCGGCAAGCCCCATGCCTGACCCAAGAAGAGGGGTTTTTCCCCTGGGAGGTGTGAGCCAGGTGAGGAGAGCCCTGGTCCATGCAGTGTGGCTGCCACCATTGCCCTCCTCATCCTCCTGAGTGCCCTCACAGGAAAACTGACAGACAACCCAGGCCGGGCAAGACTCTGCAACATGGGGACATCAGGGCAGATGGGATGGTGATAAGGCTGGTTGTGCCTGGAAGCCAGGAAGGAATCAGAAGCAAGAGCCAGGCGTGAAGGTCAAAAGGAGCGAGGCAAGTAGCTGGGACAGTTGGGGTTGTCCCAAGCCCAAGGCTGGGAACCAGCAGAGAGCAAGAAACTGAGGAGGACCACCATGTGCTCAGCCATGGCCCCAGGAGACCAGGTCCTCTCATAGGGCAGGAAACAGGAGAGGGGAAGAGTGCTCCCAAACAAGCAGCATGAACTAGCACCCTCTGCCCAAAAGCCAGGAGCCACAGGCACAACTAGAAAAACATCTGACATGCTTGAGAGGAGGCAAACTCATCTCCCACCCTCACGCCTCTCCAGCCGGGGGCTGCTGAGAGGTGGCCAGAGGGGCCCTGCTGTCCCCTCTCCCCACACCATCGCCATGCGTTGCAGCAGAGGAAGGTTGGGAGTTAGCACCTTGGTGGCCTCCTCAGCAGGGCAGAAGCCAAACACTTTCAAACAACATGATTGTGCCCCAGTCGCAGGAGTCACTGTCAGCACTAGCCAGTGACTTCTACACGTAGACAATTCAGTTGGTGACAATATTTAACAAACATCCCTCAAGCTCAAGCGGAGACGCCACCAGCCACAGAACCCTTCCCCACCGGGACTTACATGAGGGAGACGGTGAAGTGGAATCGCTGCCGCAGCCCCTTGAAGGTGATGAAGGACTGCGGGGGGAAGCTCCTGGTGGTCATCTCACAGTATGGCCGCTCGTATTCGCCAGGCGGACACTCGCATTTGAAGCCCCCGATCAGCAGGTTCACGCAGGTTCCTCCGTTCTTACACACCCCCGGAGCGCAGCGGCCCGAGCGCGCGTTCACCTCACAGTACTCTCCTGTAAGGGGAGAAGCAGACGTCAGGGACAGCAACACCTCACCCCAGCAGCACGCTGCGACGTTCAGCTACCCGTGTATTCCCGGTAAAGGTGAGGCTGCTTCCAAACTTCTGCACCTGACCCCCCGTGCGATCGAGGCAGGAGCCTGTAACTGCAGGGGGGAAAGATGCTGCATCGTCTTTCATGTCTGAGTTTTCAGCGGGGTGCAGGATATGATTTACTGAGCAATCCCCTCGCAAATAACCAACAACGTTGGCCCTGGTTTTCAAATTCCTTGTCGGCTTCCAGACCAGGTGATAAATATAAAGCTGGTGACAGATCTATATGGGAGGAGGTAACACCACCGGTTAAAAACTTGCACGCTCCCTGTCAGCCAAAATATGTGTAAATTGTTCCGGCGCTTCACTACGGGTTGGGAACTGTGTAAACAGGTAAGTGTTTGCATTTCACCTCCAGTGGAATTTGGCTTTGCTGCCCATGGCGGCGGCAGGGCACGGCTGAGCTCGCGACAACGTTCGCAAAATGTTTATAGAAAGAATAAGCAGGATGCCGATGACACACATATTGCTTCCACGTTTTCCCGTGTATCCTGCAGGTGACAGGCATTTTCTGAACCTTTCGGAGATGCGCGCAGTAGCTCTCCGCAGGAGTTGCGGATTCTGCGTATCGCTCACTGAAGCTGTTTTTCCCCCAGTCGCTTCAACTTTATCCTATTCAAGAGTCTGTATAAAGATGTGTTAAACGCAAGTACTAAAGAATCAGGTGTCTTGCTTTGTACGCACTCTGTAATTTTTTCTGTGCTTGCCCAAAATCTGAGAGCGAATCACAGTTTAACAAAGTAACTTGTGATAATAATAATTTCTGTTAATAATGTGCAGAGGATATCCACTTTAAAAATCTGTCGTTGGGACAAAAGCAGCTGCCGAATTAATCATTGCACAGAAAGCTAAACCCTCTATGTGAGTTAATTAGTTAACACTTATGTTTTGGCATGCGTCTCCCTAAGATATAAAGCATGTTCAAATCCTGCATGCAAAATTGTCCAGAGAAGTTGAAGATGGCATATATAGTTGAATTTTACCCAATAACCATGTCTGAGAAATAAACATAGAGCAAAACTACTCAACCCAGCCAGCTGAAGGAATGAATACATTTCCAACAGCTCGACATTTGCATGGTTACTCGCTACCAGATTATAAAAGTACATTAATTCAGGCACAGTTAAAACTGTGCATATGCATTCCTGGAGGAAAGTAAAAGTAGCAGGAGCTGTGGGCAGTGACTCACAAACGAAGGCAAATTAAAACAGCAAGTTTTGCTCCAGTCGCTGCCCCCGCAGCCCTGCTCCCACAGGTTCCCACGCCAAAGCCGCCCGCGCTGGGTGGCGGGCTGCAGCCGGCAGCACTGCCGCATCCAGACCTGGATCCGCAGCTCTTTTCTATGCTGGGCTGTAAACTGCAGCCGTTTATCCACTGCCCCAGGGGTTGAGATCTCTGAGACAAGGTGAGGTGGACAGCCCAGCTGCTTCGGCTCTCCAGCTTCGCTGCCTTTCTCCTCCTGCATCAACATCATGTGCCTTTCAGGCAGGTTCAACGTATGCTGCCAAAACGCAGGAGCAAATACAGGAGTGCCACGATCATGCAGCCAGCCAAATGCACGCCCCATCCAGCTGGGCTCAGCTCCAGAGGTCGGAGCTCCATGGTCCCCACGATGAGCAGAGCCACGGTACAGCTGCCTCCCGATGACTGCATTTGTGGGTATCTCCCGGCAAACACTATACTGGGGTGCTTCAGTGTATTAAAAAAGGATGTAACACAAAGCACAGGGGAGCTGAGCACATCTCTCTGTAATAATAATTCTCACAGTTAACAAATTATGAAATAGATCTTTCTTGTCATCCTAGAGGGAGTGCAACCAAAACCTCTGAAGTAATAAACCATATGGCCGAGAGTTCAGCTCCAAGCCTGTGCTCCGAGCTTTCCTGATTCAGGACGGATGTTCCTACATTCTCACTTGAACACAGTAAGATGAAATGCTGTGAAAACCACTTGATAAATATCTTCCTGTTTCCATTTATCAGCTGTAGCGTACCAGGCAAAACTATGTGAATACACCTTCCTTAGTACTTTAAAATGCTCTGTAATGTGTTTCTTGATTGTATGTGTCATGCAAGAGAGAAAATTCCCTCAGTGCATTGGATATGTCAAACAAAGCGCACACACATCAGATGCACCAAGAGGACACTACCAAAAGCACTTAGAATCATAAAATCATAGAATCATAGAATCATTAAGGTTGGAAGAGACCTCAAGGATCATCCAGTCCAACCATCCCCCCACCACCTATTAACCACTAAACCATGTCCTTAAGTACCACGTCTAACCTTTCCTTAAACACCTGCAGGGACAGTGACTCCACCACCTCCCTGGGCAACCTGTTCCAATGCCCGATCACCCTTTCTGAGAAGAAATTTCTCCTCATCTCCAACCTGAACCTCCCCTGGCGCAACTTGCAGCCATTTCCCCTTGTCCTGTCACTAGTTATCTGTGAGAAGAGGCCGACCCCCAGCTCACCACAACTCCCTTTCAGGTAGCTGTAGAGGGCAATAAGGTCTGCCCTGAGCCTCCTCTTCTCCAGACTAAACAGTCCCAGTTCCCTCAGCCGCTCCTCATAAGACCTGTGCTCCAGCCCCTTCACCAGTTTCGTTGCCCTTCTCTGGACAGGCTCCAGGGCCTCGATGTCTTTCTTGTGGTGAGGGGCCCAAAACTGGACACAGCACTCGAGGTGCGGCCTCACCAGGGCTGAGTACAGGGGGACGATCACCTCCCTGCTCCTGCTGGCTACACTATTCCTGATACAGGCCAGGATGCCGTTGGCCTTCTTGGCCACCTGGGCACACTGCCGGCTCATGTCCAGGTGAGTGTCAACCAACACCCCCCAGGTCCTTTTCCTCTGTAGAGCTTTCCAGCCACTCCACCCCCAGCCATCACTTCTTGATGATCCACTGCATAAGCGCAGCCAATGTCCCCTAACACATGCATCTTGTGTCAAAAACTCTCAAAAAACCGGAAAAACACAATTCCTATAGAAAGACTAAACACAGGTTCATCACTTTAAAACAGTAGTAGGATATTTTGTGAAATAACTCTACAGCTCAAAGAAGACTGCAATCTTCAAGGCTTTCTGAAAACAGAACCATATATTTGGCGAAGGTAAATAATGTGCAGGTTTGAATACAGAGGGAGAAAAAGGAGCAAGCTAAAGGGAGAGATTCCTGGCACTGTAACGCGCTGTGGAAATGCCATGGCAATACGGAAGCAAACAGAAAAGCCTAAGCTAGAAGTCACTGATGGCTCTGTATTAGTTCTATGATATAACAAGACTTTATAGACCATTTGTTTAGCTACCTATACAGGCATAAAACTATTTGAAAGAAAGCTTACAGAAAAGTTCTATTGAATTATGTTTATTACTGCTTTTCATTATGATGCTTAAGGAAGCAGGTTTAAAAAAACGTAGTTCAACTTTGAATAAGATTTTGTCCTATATTCATTCAGCTGTAGCATCATTGATGTCCCAGTTACTAAAATTATTCTGAATTCTCTTTACTCTGTAATGTAAATGAGAACTGCATTTGATGCATACTCTTTGATGTTGTATTTTCATATTTTATGTATATTTATCAAAATATATTACAGTAACTCCAAGAAATCACTGTGCTTCAAGGCAGAAAGGTCTACCAAGAAACTTGATAAATCCCTAATTATCCTTTTTTTTCCCAAAAGTGCCTGGAATTATTTAGAAACAGGGCATTTTTGGCTTTACAGAGTAGCCATCTGAACAAGTATTCGAAGCACTGCTTTGATCGGGACTGGCAACAGAACACACCTTTGTGTCGCTCTTGGCTTTGTCCCTTCCAAGGGCGGCCACCTCATCCCGGACACACTGCCGTCCCGCAGCACTGCCCTGCGGGAGCTTTGAGGCACAGCCTGAAAAGCATCCTCAAAATTTGAACCGAAGCCCGCATGGACTTGAAGGATGAGCTGGTTGCTGGCTGCAGCCGGAGTCGGAAGGCCCTAGGGAAGAGGTACTTGAGGAGCTGAAAAGGAAGGGATCTGCATCCGCCAGCCTTCGGGATGAAAAGCGCCTGTGTGCCTGCTCGCAGCTGAAGGTCAGAGGGC
Source organism: Psophia crepitans (assembly GCA_013399095.1). Lineage (NCBI taxonomy): Eukaryota > Metazoa > Chordata > Aves > Gruiformes > Psophiidae > Psophia > Psophia crepitans. Next base: position 193,229 of record VWZZ01007374.1, on the reverse strand, counting down.
TGGGACGTGCTGTCGGAGGGGATGTCTCACAGTCCGGTGGGAAAAATTAGTACAGAAGGAGGGAGAGCTGCTGTGCGGCGAGGATCTGGAGGGGCTGGGGTGATAAGAGCACAATCCAGATAGCTGCTGTGCACAGCCCAGCGTCGGTCTGCGACACCGGCGATGCTGGCATGGCTCACCCCCTCACCCAGCCCGTGAAACTCCCCTTCGCTCCTCACGGCATCTTCTCGGCTAATATAATTTCATTTTTCACACTGGCCAGCATTTTAGGAATCACTTAAAGAACTCGTTACGTACCACAGCTCTGTGAAATCGAAGCACGAGATGTGAAGCTTGGTTCCCCCAGCTGCTAAACCTAAAGCACGCACTGTCAGATAACACGAGCCACGGCTGCCTGTTATCTGCCGGCAGATTCCTGGGCTTTGAAAAAATCCTGGCCCCAGCCAGCAAACCGTTTACTGTTACAGGACAGTAGCTGATCTTACCGGCTCTCAATTAATATTGATGACTCTATGAGTCCCGTGGCTTTTAAACAGCCCTTTACGTAGTGCTTCCCAGTTTTAAAGCCCTTAAGATCACAACGTGATAGTTACTTTTGAAACTGCTTCCTACTTGGAATCATCCTGTCTTTAGTACATCTCTTCTTCAGCTTTGGGGCTAACTTCACAAAGATGTTAATCATAACATTTCTCAGTAACTTTATGTAAGTGAGGGCACTATGACATCAGGTGTAACACAACAAGAGCAGGCAAGGCAAAAGACTGGCTAGAAGATTTGCTCTTCCTCTGACCTATTCCAAGTAAAGTAATGGAAGAGTTTAATAAACAATAAATGGTGACCAAAAAAAGTGAAAAGAAATAAAAATAAGCTATCTGAAAAATGAAAAAATAATCTCAAAATTGCAAATGCCTTGTGAGCTGAACACTGAGTTTCAAACAGCACACTGGTGGTCACTGCAGAAATCTGCCTGTGGTTTTGCTGGAGTTACTTGACCTTACAACAACAGGCACTGTACATAATGCTGGAAATGGCATTGGAATAAATACAGGGTTACTCTCTACTTCAGTTTACTGCAATGTGTTTGCACAATACCCCTGGTTAGGGGATACTTTGTACTATTCTCTGATTGTTTTCAGTTGAAATACTAAATTAATACATTTACATGAAGCAGCAGACCCGCACTGATGTCCTTGTTTCTTTTATTCCAGTTTCCCTAGACACTAGTTCATTTTCCACTCAGTATCTGTAATTGTTTGACTTGAACTGCTTCTTCTCTCCTTTCCTCCATCCTGCCATTTGCTCTAGATACATATTAATCCTTTCCATGTTTGTAGTTGCTTCACCAGAACGGAAAGCATTTTGAGAAGCTGATGTAAGCAGACAGCCTAAAATGACGTACTTTAAACTGGAAAGGAGAAACAAGAAGAAATAGGGCCAAAGGAGAAACTATACAAGGAGAAATAGGGCAACAAATTCTTCAAAGAATCCTCATTGACCCATTCCCCTAATAAAGAACCAACTATCGTTAAAAATGTATTTGCTATCTTACACATTATGGGAAAATCAATCCTCCTTTTTCCTCTAGTAACTAAACCACTACTAACCTTAAATGACAATCGGTACTAAAGCAATCAGTGCACTAACTAATAAGAAGGTTGTTAAAAACAAATTAGCTGCAGAATCAGCCTGGAAATCTCTACTGGGACAACAGATAAAGAGGTTGGGATCCAACGCATCCACTTCAGGAGTGGTTTCACCATAGTGTAGGCTGAGTGGGAGTTACCATAGTCCCCTCCCTTTCCCAAACTCGGTGCACTGTCCCCCTCCTCCCCTGTGTTGGAGGTCATGTAATCCTGCAGTTGACTGATTTGTGGAGCTAAGATGGCAAAACACCATTCATTGCTTTATTGTAGGGTTAGTGATCTTCTGATTAGGTCTCTCCTAGGATTGACGGGATGAATAGCACAGCAGGCACAGGGGAAGGAGGCAGGACCATGCACCCAGGAATAAGAATGAAGGGATGGTCTTAGAGAGGTTTAACTGTTATGGAAATACAGCTTTAAGCCATTTTAGACGGCTCGCGTGTGAGTGCAGTGGCTCATGCTTGACTTAGGTGAACTGGATTAACACCTTCAGTGTCGATACCCACCTCTCCCCGCTGACCGTGCAGGGATGTACTGCAGGAAAATTTGCCTGAAAAGTAGGCGCAAGTCAAATAACAAAAATTAATACTGGATTTTGCCCGTAAAGGTGGCTCTGTGGTGCAGGAGCCTGCTCTCAGAACCAAACGGGAGAAGTCAGCCTTACCTCCCAGCAAAGGCCACTTCCCAATGACACACTACACAAACAAACAAACCACCGGCTTTACGAGTGAAGTCAGAGAGCAGACAAAGCAGCCAAGGCACCTGAATGAAGGAGAAGCTGGAACAAAGAGAAGTTAGAAGCCATTAGTGTGCTGGTGACTGTGATTAATCAGGGGATGACTACGTTCATGTACTATTTTACACAGATAACTCAGAAGCGCTATTTGAAGAGCAGAAGTAAAATGTGGGTGCCTTAGAAATCAATGGCCAAACCGCTGATGGCACTTCAGAGAGGCCGTGCAGATACGTTCGTTAAGACACTGGCACTGACAGTTGCCACTTCCTGAGGTTTCTACATCATACTGCTACTAAACATTGAGTTTTGAAAATATATTTTGGTCTTTCTTTTCACATATTCATTCATGCTTTCAGAATTGGGACTGATCTAGCAAAACTGAAATCAGTCCCAGCCTTCTTAGAGGGAGAAACACTGGCTTAAGGTCCGCTTTGGGGTCTCCCTCCTCCCCTTGCTAACTGCTCCCTTCGCTGCTTTCTGCACTAGAAAGGCAGATTATGAGCCACAGGCTGAAGTAAAATGATGCATAAATACACAAACACACACAAGCACACACCGCACACAGAGACACACACTCACACTGTTCAGGACTAAATCCCAGTGACTTGGAATGACAGCTGTCTGTCATAATTTAAGTTGCTGACCTTTGCAGATTTAACAAGATGTATGTGCAAGAGAGTAACCTGAATATAAGACACTAAGCAACATATAACACACACATTCCTCTCACACTATCTATGTAGAGCTTGCCAGGTAGCACTTTGAGGTGATAGACAGAAAATGATCCTATAATACGATCCTCAGGAAATCACCGTTTTATCTCTGGATCTGGTTTAATTTTTCTGTGGGCATAAACACTAAGCTCTGAGCTGCTGGGAAGAGAGGGTGCAGAACTACTGGTGCTTTCTCAGCTACGTCTCATCCCTCTCCTTTACCATCACCCTTCTCCCTTCCCTATGCCTTCTTCCACAACGTTCCCCCTGGGCATCCCTGGTAAGTCAGATTTCCAAAAATCACAAGACTGGGCTCATAAAGGTCATGAGATCTTTAATCATGAGATGCTCCAAAATAACAAACATGGGAGGCTTTTAATTTTCTTTCATTTGCCTCTGAAGCTGCGAGTAGCATCTGCTGGCCCCAAGGCGTGTGAGAGCTCTTGGTGGTCAAATTCCAGCCCAAAACATATGACCAAAACTAGCTGCTCTGAGGGGGCTCCCATTCCCACTCCCACCCCAAAAGGAAGACACTCCTTAGGCCTTCCCAGCTCTTCCTCCCACTAGGGTCCTTGGGGACAGCATCTGCACCCCAGTTGCTCCGGGGTCCTGCAAGCTCCTGGGAGGAAGAGGACCGCAGTGAAAAACTCCTCTGGCCAAACAGGCAAGGGAAAAGCCAAGACCCCATCCCACCTCCTGATCCTTCCCCACTAACAGCCAAGCTAAACCGCATTTTACAAAAGCAACAGCAAGGAAAGCTCAGGTCTCCATCTCTCAAGCTGCTTCGGGCTGTGCCTGCTGATACACCACACATGCAGAGCAGCCACTGAAACGGTACCTAGCTCCTCGACAGTCCAAAATCAGGCCCAGGATCCTACGTGCAGCATCAGCCTGAGCAAAGATGTTCCTCCTCCTCCTCATCTCCTCCCCTTCCCTGGACACAAACCAAAGCAAAACAAAAGACACCCTGCAGGGATGGGTGGATGGATGGATGATTTGGGATTTGGGTTTTTTGTGGTTTATCATTTAAATGAGAAGGAATAATTGGGGGGAAAAAAAAGAAACAATACTGATGAGGATTAGTGCTATTTGGGGCACATCTGTTGAAGAAATGAATTAGTCTGTGCATTTCAGAAATTATGAGCATGTTCTCAAGATGATATATGCTCAATTTGAATGGTCACTGGACCTTGTCCTCCCATGCAACTTCCACCAACGCTGGCAGGAACAGAGCACAGACAGAAGTCATGACTGAGTCTTTAATACCTGTGCTCTGTTCCTCATATATTTGTTGAGGATTAAAAATTCTCAGGCATCAAGCTTCCACTCTGTCTACAGCCGATAGCTTGCCTTTCACCTTCCAGCAACGAGGTCAGGAGTGGTGCGAGCACCAGAAGCACTACCAACACTTACCACAAGTATTGCCATTTTTTTTTCCCCCCTGTAGCACTCTGATGAGCAAGGCACTACACTAAAAAAGAGGTGCATGCCACGTACCTGGCTTCTCCCCACTGCCTGCTCCCGTGGCACCAGACATAATCTCCACCAGGCTTCTGAGGGAATGTTGGGGAAAGGTACTTTTTGGGAATGTGTTAGACGTAGTGGAGAAGAACAAGAAATAAAACATCCATGCCTGCAGCTTGCCACTGCTCCCTACCAACAATTTCTGCTATGTGGGATGCAACAGCTAATTTCTTTATTCTTGGCTGATTTTACAATGATCTCTAAGCTCTGTAAATTAATGAACCATTCGTTATAATGCACAGTGCCCTCACAAGGCATCATCTCCCTCTGCATTTGATGTGTAAGTTAAAGCTTTAGAGATCTTTTTAGGTTCTGTCTCTCAACCAGGACTATATGCAGCATAAATCTACACAAGAGAAAACAGAAACACACCGAAATTTCCAGTTTATGTTGAGTTCTGTGGCAGGTTTATATGTAAGACAATTTATCATAATGCAAATTGCACTTATTTGGGGTAAGATATGGTGATGAGCAGTGCCTTTCAAAAGCCTAAGCTTTATCTCTGGATGTATTTAGTGGGGGAAAACATTACTGTAGATGTCAAAGATAAAACCCAAATTAGATTACGCCATTGTGTCTGCAATTTGCATTATGTCTTACTTGGAACAAATCTCTTCGTTAAAATCCCACCTTAAAACAAATGAGAACCCTGGAAGTGTAAGAACAAAACACCTTTGCATAACATACTTTATTCATTTACAGAGGAATATCCTTACCTCCACTTATTTTTAAGAGAAACAACCATCCTCTGCCTTCACTATACATACATCTGATACTATTTTTTTTTCTCTGCCCTCTATGCCCCTTGACTCATGTCCAGGAGCATTGCTCGAGGAGGGGCACATGGAAGGCATGGGAGGCTGGAGCAGCCACCATGGCATGCAGGACACGTTCCTGTCCCTTAGGGACAGCCTTTGCCGTCTGGTCCGTATTTGCATCCCTCCGCACCCGCAGGCACTTCGGCATGGGAACCAGCTATCGTGCCTGGTTCTCACCTTCTTCCATGGGCAGCAGCGATTCAGCATGCCTCTGCTCAGATGACAAAATAGACTACTTCATCACACAAAGTTGCAATTTTTAGTGGCACCGAATGCCACCACTGGCACCATTAATTCCCCATGGTCGTTGTTCCACAGGCCGTTGTGGCCTCACACCGGACTTTTCAAAATATATTAAACTATTTGTGTGAAAGAGGAAAGCAAGCAAGGCGTGGTGGCTGTGCCGGGGTGTGTGTGCAATAACATCTTTTATCAACAGGAACACAGGAGTCGGAAAACCAGATGTGCTTTCAGGCACCATCAGGCATCCCGCTCGCTTTCAGGCTGGCTCCCCTAAACTGCTTTCCACAGAGGAGGACAACAAAGGGCTGCAGCTCCCGGGTTCCAAATTTGTAGGGAAGGGAAAAGCTGTAGCACTTATTTTAGAGCAAGTTATCATCTTGAAGCAGTTCAGAAAGGGAACGTATCTGCAAATAATTCACCTCAGAAAGAGAGGAAGAAAGAAAAAGGCTCAGGAATATTGGCAAAAGGAGATCAGGGTCTCCCTTTCAATGGCAAACATCACTCTCTTCTTTAGGAGAGTCCAGCCCTTATTCCACTAAGATCCCGTTCAATTTTCTCCATGTAGCTGTTACACACTAGATGCGTCAGCTCAGAACAAGAGACAAAGCACAGGAGAAACCATCTGTCCCGGTCCCCAGCAGCCCCCAGGATTAACCGCACAAGCAGCTAACTCTGCACACCTCCATTAAAGGAAGATTGGTGAGAGCCTGCCTTTTGTGTTTTCCAGAAATTAGAACTTTTCACTGGAAAATCTCACTCTCGTATCATCTGTGTAATCCAGCGCTATGGTAAAAATGATGGCACTGGGAAACAGGCAGACCTCAAACCAAATCATGCTCCTTAACGTCCTAGGTGGTCCCAGAAGCTCTAGCAGTAAGAAGCATAATGGCCAATTAGTGAGAATAATTCAAGAGTAGCCATAAAATATTAATAAAGCAATTGAAAAACATGCTTAAAGTAAATCTACTATTGTAATTGTATCTTAGGAGGCTAATTTCAGAGCTTTCTATTTTCATTTTATATGAGAAGTACTAAGTTACAAGAAAGTTACACTTCAAAGTACAGTGCAACTTAGATCTTATGAGTTCAGCGGCTTTGCTCGATGGAGTAGATAGAACTGGCAAAACCAACCTGATGCTCATCAAATTTCCTTTGTTACACATTGAAGACAAATCCTGAAAAAAATCAAAAATGCCCCTTTCCTTGTCAAATTAAAAGGATTAGGGTTAAAAAATAATCCTATAATCTTATGTTTTGGCAGTCTCGAAAATATTTCCTACACAGGTCAGTAAACATAAACTGAAAACAAAACGCAACTTAATCAGTGAAGCTCTTCTTAACGACTCCTGAAAAAGCCACTGTAATGTCTTGCACGACTCAGACAGAAAACCTCAAAATTACCGTGTTTTTAGATTTACAGGATATGTAGAAATTAAAAAGTTACATTTTTTTCCAAAAAATTTAAACAGACACATCAAAAATGAATCCAGCCAGCTTCCACTACTTGTATTTAACTCTTGTTACAACAGTTTAGTAGATTAAAATTCAGCCTTTGTGTAAAAAACCATGGTTTCATTTTGTAGTCACTTTAAATGATTATTGTCTTGTTAGAGTTAATATACTTTACTGTCATCTAGATTGTGTTTAATTATTCATATAAGACACTCATCTTCATAATAATGTTTCTTACAATATGCACATCAGTGTGCTGACCCCATGAAGTTGGGCTGCCTTGTCTAATTAAAACATGCTTTTTAATTATTATATTGGAAAATGCTGTCTAATAGCTCTCATACGCTTAGCTACGGAGAATTTGCGAGACACCCTGAAGTGAAGTATCTTCATCTTGATATTTAGACACTGAAAATTCGGGCCGACGACTGCTCGGGATGCTGCGATTCCAGGGCGCCATACAGTGCGGGTCACAGAACAAAACCTGCCCCAGGAGGAGCCGGGGCTGGGATGCAGGCACTGAACCATGATGCTCTAAACAAAAGAGCATTTGCAACAACAATGAAGTTGTGGTTCCCACCATGCTCTGCACAACTGTATTAAAGAACTGTAATTATCTTGATGTTCAAGGCCAAGTGCCTCGGTCTGGTGCTTAACTGTCGAAACTTTCAATCACCACAGCACAAAGAACAGGCACACAAGAAACTACTTTGTACTTTTTCCCCCCCTAACAGGACATCATCCCGATACCCTCGCCTCCGCACCCAACCGTCCTTCCTGCCACTTTCCAGTTGTTTATCTACTGATGAACATAAAAATGTCTAAACTTGGGAATTACAAATATGTACAAAAGCCCAATACGATTTCCATAATTCAGTCTTACTGAGTGGTAAGGGGGCTTCCCAGTTTTGTTTCCCAGCTCTGTATTTACGGCCAGGAGAAAAGCACTCCTGTTACCTCATCCCTTGAAAGTCGAATTTCTTTTTTGTTCTGGAAGTTCTAAAATATTGAATTCCAACTTTCCTGGAATTTTTTTTTTTAGCCTTCACCTCTGATCTGCTGTGAAAATTGTGAGGGGCTTTCCAGAACATGAGTCATACCGGAACAAATACTATCTCATTATGATTTTATCTTCCCCGCAAACAACTTAAAGGCAAGTTGTTGGGCTTTTACTCCTCCTTTCTCTTTTCCTTTTTCCTTATCTGATTCGTTTCCAGTAAGGAAAAAAACAACCAACACACCTAGCCATTGGCAATAAAAACACTTAAAGGGTAGTATAACACATGGGCTACCCTGACGCCTAGCAAGTGTATGTTTTCATGTAGTAGAATGCATTTGTGTGGCTTACGTGCAGTTTAAAATTTTATCCAGCTAACCTATCTGACTTGAAAAAAAACAAAACCTATGAGAAAAAAACCCAAGTCTTACGATACACAAGGCTCAACTTGGCTAAATTAATAAAAATGCAATTGTAAACTATGGTCACAGAGAAGTTGGCCGTTGTTTAATAAACTATTTGAAATACTTTAATTAAACAAACCTCAGTGTGTGTAGTTTCTCTCAGATCAATGTTCTGCCGTGTGTATATATGTTCACAATTATGACAGTGTGTGGGAATCGAGCTACGTCAGTGAGGAGGGGTTTTACACGTACCTACAAAATTATAATATCAGATAGCTCCGCTCTGTGTAATTATGCTCCACCTTCCACTTTTTTTTTTAGTTATACCAATGAAGATGATAAGCAAATGCATTATAATAAAGGTTTTTCAAAACGCCAGAGAGAACTGTGACTCCCATTTGGGTGTGGAAGCAGAAATCCCATCAATATAAAACCAGGAGTGCAAGTCAAGAGCCTAAAAACTGCTGAAAATTGATGGAACAAGATCATTCAGAAAGAAATATATGTACAACAGGTTAAAGACAATAGAAGATTTCATGTACGCTAGAACAAAGGGAATGCTAAATTTAGACTGGTCCATTCTTAACCAGAATGCCAGTAGGAAACCCAAGGTGCTCAATAGCTGTCTTTCTTCCACAGAACATCACTAACTGGTAAGTCATACTTGCAGGACATCTTCTTGCCAGGAGGCGGGAGGAGAGGCAGGTGCCGGAGGCGGGCAGGTACCCACGCCAGGCCAGCAGTCTGCCTTGCTTGTGTAAAGCCAGCTGCCGGGCAGCAAACATGAGCTTAGCTTGGCACGGCTTCAGGGTCACATGTGTTATGGTCACATCAGGGATTTAACGAGATTTGACTTCAATGAAAGAGACTGAAGCCAATGTTAGCCATGGCAGGGGGTTGGACTAGATGATCTTCAAAGGTCCCTTCCAACCCAAACCACCCTATGATCCTATGATTACACCTGGCCAGTAGGGCTCGATATTAAACACCTACACTGCAGAAGAGCTGGGACAGCTGTTGTTCAACAGCAGCAATGCCGTCACGCTGCAGTGTGCGCTCACAGGCCTCTCGTGTCTGCAAGCTCCTTGACTTCATACCGTACAGCCCACGATTAAGAACCTACCTTCTCCCCACATTGTAAAGTAATCGAACAGAGTAGTGAGTAGGTGTAAAAATGCAATTGTTAGCGTGGAACTATCCTCAACATGTTATTGCCCAGGCTCTTTGGACACCGATTTTTAGCTGTATTCTACTTGAAACTATCAGCAATGACAGAGAAAGTATAAAATCATAACAAATGAGAGGAGCAGGTAAACGAAGAAAAGAATGGGCCAGTCACACAGCCATCTCAAGGAGAAGCAAAAGAAGACATGCTGTAGTCAGTAAGAAGGATTTCCTACATCTTGAATAGTTTGGAAGAGCTGAATTCATAAGTATATAGAAGATGAACTACTATGGCAGCTTTGGAGGTCAGGGCTAAGTGATCACATTGGTGTGTGATCTACTGCTTGCTTTTACAAAGCACCATCACACCTCCTCGGCGGGAGTGCCTGGTAAGAACAGAAGTCTTGTCAGTCTGTTCTAAAACTAATTAAAAAGAACAAACATATTAAGTCTGTAGCTAGGTTTCCACAGGAAAGCAAAGGACTTTGATCACTGCAAGTGTTTCCGCGGTCATGGAGAATAAGACACGAGACTCCTGAAGAGGCACCTGAACCCCCGGTACTTGCAATGGCTCAGCTGAACCAAAGATCATCCCACGTGCAGCATCTTGGGGCTGGGGGCAAGTGAGGACTCATACATGACTGGGAAAACTTTCAAACTTTAAACAGTACTTAGCTTATGCATATCAGGATGAAGGTAATGTGACAAAACTCATTGCTTGGGTTTAGGAAAGAGCATAGCAGATGGATGTGAAGGCTGTAGGCCATTTACGCCGTTTGAGAACTGAACTGTCAACAAATACACCATAGTAATGCAATTAGAACAGGCTTTCTGCATCCTGACAAGTGAGCATAGGTTGAAGGTTAGCTGAAAGACACATTCTCCAGATAATATTCCACCTGTAGAAGTGGCAGATCTCTTCAGTGAGTCCTGTGAATCTGATATAAACTCTAGACTTCCCATGTTGATCACCTTGGTGACATGGACAGAAGTATAATCATAGAATCATAGAATTGTTTTGGTTGGAAAAGACTTTTAAGATCATCAAGTCCAACCATTAACCTAGCACTGCCAAGCCCACCACTAAGCCATGTCCCTAAGTGCCACATCTACACGTCTTTTAAATACCTCCAGGGTCAGTGACTCAACCACTTCCCTGGGCAGCCTGTTCCAGTGCTTGACAACCCTTTTGGTGAAGAAATTTTTCCTAATATCCAACCTAAATCCCCCCTGCTGCAACTTGAGGCCGTTTCCTCTTGTCCTATTGCTTGTTCCTTGGGAGAAGAGACCAACACCCACCTGGCTACACCCTCCTTTCAGGTAGTTGTAGAGAGTGATAACGTCTCCCCTCAGCCTCCTTTTCCTCAGGCTAAACAACCCCAGTTCCCTCAGCTTCTCCTCATCAGACTTGTGCTCCAGACCCTTCACCAGCTTCATTGCCCTTCTCTGGACACACTCCAGCAGCTCAATGTCCGTCTTGTAGTGAGGGGTCCAAAACTGAAAGCAGGAGTCGAGGTGCAGCCTCACCAGCGCCAAGTACAGGGGGATGGTCACTGCCCCAGTCCTGCTGGCCACACTATGTCTGATACAAGCCAGGATGCTGTTGGCCTCCTTGGCCACCCGGGCACACTGTCGGCTCACGTTCAGCCAGCTGTTGACCAACACCCCAGGGCCTTTTCCTCCAGGCAGCTTTCCAGCCACTCTGCCCCAAGCCTGTAGCACTGCCTGGGGTTGTTGTGACCCAAGCGCAGGACCCAGCACTTTGCCACATTGAACTTCATACAGCTGGTCACGGCTCATGTATCCAGCCTGTCCAGACCCCTCTGTAGAGCCTTCCTGCACTCAAGCAGATAAACATTCCCGCTCAACTTGGCATCATATGCAAACTTACTGAGGGGGCATTCGATCCCTGTGTCCAGGTCATTGATAAAGGTATTAAAGAGAACTGGGTCCAGTCCTGAGCTCTGGGGAACACCAAATAATCAACAGAAATATGACAATATTTAAAAGTTTAATAGACTTCAGCTTTTGACTGTGTTACTTTACTCCGTTTTTACTGTTTCAGTTATCTTCTGGAGCAAGCAGTCATGCAGTGCTCCTGGGCCACTGCCTCAGGTTCAACCTAGCATCACTTGGGTCCAGCCATAACGCTGTGGCATGCTGACCCCATCCTGGCACACATTAACATTGAGCCTTGCCACAAAAACAAGGGCCACCTGCCCAGGAATGGTGCAGAGGAGCTGCCCCAGCTGCTCTGGGCTTGCCACTGACTTCTTTTATGTGAGCTGGAAGAGATGAAGGTGCTCGGCCTCAGCTTCCCATCCCTTCGGTGAGGGGTACAGCAACAACTTGCTCAAGGGGGTGCCTCAGAGGTTTCCTTTTGAAGAGTCCACAATGATTCTTAGATGTAAAGCTTTTTGTACAGGTACAGCTTGTAATGAGCTGAAATTGTAGTTCTCTGACAAAATATACAGACCCAAAAGCAAGTTTTTTTCCAGGTGACACCTCTTAATCTGAATATCCAAAACAAATACTTATTTTCAGGAATTCATGACACAAAATGGACATTGTGCTGAAAGAAGAGAAAGGTAAACACCACAACTGACTGCTGTGCTCTTCAAATGCAGCATGCATTGCCCAAAAGCAATGGAAGACTTATTATCCATGGCTAATTGCAAAGAATAGGTTGTATGGGTTCCTTATATGTTTAGATATTAAGTCAGCTCATGAGACGACATCTGGGGTTCATTGCTTTTTGGCATGGGTAAATGCAATGGTCATACGGGGAAACTTCAAAGCTGAGAGTAAGATTTACGACATGCTATGTCTCTCAGAACATAGCTGAGTGGTAAAGATCATAAAAAGAGAAAATGATAGGCTTTTCCAGCTTTTGCACCAGTCATGCTCTGAAAAATGTTTGGAGGAGTTAAGCTCTGCTTCTGGACCATCGACTGAACTGCTTACGGGGTCCTTGCCAGCCACCCAAGCGCTGCAAGTCCCTGGGGGCTTGGAAGGGGCCACAGGCTGGGAGAAAACAGAGGTACCCATCTGTACGCAACTGCTGCAAACCACAGGGACACACAGCTTGCCATGTCTACACCAGTGGAGACGGCGGCTTGTTCAGTAAGGCAGAAGAGGGCTTTCCTCACAAAAATTTTATGCTGATGAGACAAGGTAAGTTGAAGACTGATGTTAAAGACTGTGCTGCGACGTCTGTACAGAGAACAAAACTTAAGGGCTACTAATCATGAGGAAGGACTTTATAAGCCAACGATCATTTATCTCTCCATGAGATGTGAAAAAATTATCTCAGCTGCAGAGAGTGACAGGTCCACAGCAATCAAAGGGAAATTGTGTTGCAGTTATAAAGATTTAGCTTCATTACAAACATCAAAACAAGAGCATGGCATAGCACTGCTGAAAAAGAATAACATTTTCTGCACCTGCAACATTGTACAGACCTTCACCAGGGTGCAAGCACCCTCCATAAGCTTTCTCATGGTACTGCCATACAGAAACTGCAAGAAAAAGCTGCCAGGCATTCCCCTCTGAGGCACCAAGAAACAGCTGAAGTTATGAAAAGGGGGATAGTCAGCAGTCGACTTTTCCTGCATCCAGAATCAGCAGAAAAAACTTCATAAAAAACTGTTAAGACTTTTGCAAATGAGAAAAAATACATCCTTTAAATTCTGAAAATGGTGCAAATCATCCAGCGCCCTAATACCTGTAACTGAACTCCTGAAAATGAATATACTATTTTTAACACTTTTAGACCTTGCCACTGTTTTTGTGTGTTTATTATATAAATGCACCTGGAATCCAGCAGCATAACTCTGAGGACCTGGACTATGGGACACTACTAAGGTAGCAACAATTCAAAACATTTCAGTGCCTTCACTGCATCGCCTTTGAATGAGGTAGCAGAGGAGATGACCCATGAAGTTGTCCCATACTGCAGACAATATCCCTACACCTATGGGAGTGTTCGGGAACGACAGAATATCTGTTGGGTGTGCTGTGGCAAAGACAAACTTGGTCACAGCTGTTCCAAAGTGCTGGCAAAGCCCCACAACCCTGGCAGGATAATCTCTGTTCAGCCTTGCCATTGCAAAACCATGGACTTTCATACATTTAACAAGGAGTTAAAGATGCAGTAAGGAACCTGAAGGAATCAAATGAAGGTTTGTAGCATGGGATTTTGGCTGGTACACACCTGTGATCTCACCGCTCCAGCGGAGCCGCAGAAGTGTAACGTAAGAGTGCAATTTCAGACCCTCTCACCCAAGATAAAACACTCATTACGGCTACCCTGGCTGCCAGATCTCTCTACTTGAAAGCTGAAATTCTCCCAAATGAATCTCTCTGGCCTGAAAAATGAGAATCTGGTATCAGACCAAGCTGGGAAATTGCTATCTGAAGAATGGATATAAGCAAAGATAACACAGAAGCAAATCTTCACATTTACTTTTACTGCTAAGCGTTTGTAAGAGCCAAACGCTGAGAACCTACCAAACAGTATGAACAGGGGCCTCTGGCACGACGCTGTAAACCAGCTATAATTACCTTCTCATGCCACAGAGTCAGAGTCCATGGCGGCCAAGTTAGATGTCATGATTCCTCATGTCAATACGGTATCACGAAAATAAATTAGGAGGAAAAATGTATAACACGTAAAAGATCTCTAATTGCTGTATTTGATTACTAGAAGATTTACAGCCACTTAAGATTTCTCTGCTCTCTGAAGTGAAATCCAAGGAGAGATGCAGAGGATACGGGAAATGCTGTGACAATCTTTATGCCTAGGCTCTTTGCTAGGGGGTTGGTAGCAAAGGAGGCAGAGAGAATGCCCTGTGCTAAGGAGAACTGTGGGAACATTAACTCTCTCCCCTTTTTCAGAGGTTGTTCCCCCACCCTGCAGTGCCTTTGTTCTGTGAAAATGACATTTAACTTTTTGGGAGCACAACCGTAGAGGTCGTGGCAGCTGCTGAGCAGAAGGACCACGGGCATCACCAAACTGGGGCGAGAGATGCGGGAGGACGCAGCACTGGCAGGAGGCAGCGCTCACAGCAGGGCAGGAACCATGGGAAACACCCAAAAAGGTGGCGACATGGCCAGAGTGGTATGGCCTATAGGAAGCACCAGGAGAGGGCTGGAAATACAGCTCGTTCAGGAACCGCTGTGGCAGCCACGCCTCCAAAACCAGTGCGATGACATGAGGCATCTGTCCCCGGGGAGTACAGACCATTCCACCTCTGTCCAAGCCTTCACCTACAGTTCATCTCAGCTGCTTCTGCAGCACTCAGAGACATGAAATACAGCTGGAAAAATGACACAGGCTTTCCACAGTGTTCAAGTTCATTAAACTTGTTTGCTTAACCTAAATTACATCCTTTAACCCTTTGGCCACACACACAGCTCGCTGCCACCAATGGCACCATTGTTAGTGTGCACATTGTTCACCTCTCTACGCTAATTTGTATATAAAGAAAAGAAGTTAAAGGGGTTGCTATTCTGAAAAAACCATGATGAGAAGCTATGCCCTTCTGCACTCACGCCCTTACATCACAGGGAGTGAAGCTAACTCCAAACACCCCAAACTAGCCAGTAATCAGGTTTCAGAAATACCTTGTAGAAGCTCAGTTTACTTTTGTGCCCGTAACAGAAGACTCCTGAAGACAGAGGAACTTTCATCATGTATAAATGACTAACAATTACATCAAAACAAATGGAGGGCTTCAAAGGGGGGTGGAAAAACAGGGGGAAATTCCATCTGATTAAGATGGGACATAATTATCTTCCACAGGAAATAAACACTATATGTTTAACAGGTGACCAGTCAGATAGATTCAGTACAGGGTTATTATGATTGTGCAGCGATTTCTTATCGAGTTGCAGCGTATCTCCCCAGAGAGATGACAGATCTTGGTATTTTCTTGTAATTATTTTTCTATATAGGCTCTTAATTGGAAAATGGAAACATGAGAGCTCCCAGAGCAGGCTGCACTTCATTGACTATTACCGTTCATATTTCATCTTCCACAATTAATTCAAAGATTCATAAGTATCTCATACTGGTATGTTACTACACTTGAGTTAATACCATGGTAACATTTCGGTAGTACCAGGATCTCCCAACGTTCAGCCTCAGCAACTCTCTGCTCATCCCGATTTACAATTGCTGCATTCCATGAGCCAATACACACTGCTGCTATTGAAATCAACCTATGCTGTTTAAATATTAAATAGATATAAAATCTGAATCGTTGTAAACAATAAATATTTATATACAAGTGGAAAACACATTAGTATGATTAATAGATATAAACTGAACTTGCAAATGGATATGAATGATTTAAAGAAAGAACAAAACCCATAGGTAAAAGTCCTTAAGTGAGACTGGGACAAGATTCAATAATGCATGTTCATAAAATATTTCTGGCAATAGATTACTTGTTGATAACATTTTCCACCTCATTCTGTAAAGGGGACGAAAATCAACCAACTAATGACCACCATATGTAAGTGTGTCAGGTGTGACGGAAAAAACATTTTCATGCAACATGGAGCCTAACGGCACTAACGTAACACAAACCAACCACAGCGTAGATAATAAATTTCTGCTGCATTCATTCCGCAATAAAACAGAAATATCCAATAATATGTGTACCAATTTACAGCATAAGGGGTTCCAGAGCCCTCCTGATCATGGTTGGGTGTGTTTTCCCCTGGCCAACCTGACTGCAATCATGACTTGAACTGTTCTTCCAAAGAATATAGGGTTTCGTTGAAGCATAGTTAACTCTGAAACCTAAAGATGGCACAGCTATAAGCAGTGCTGACTCATTAACTTCTGATCACTTTAATATCCTGGCAGCAGGACAGTTAATTTTTAACTCAACAACTATGCACTGAAAATAGTCACAGATCAAATCTTTCTTTGTGTATGAATAATATGGTGCCTCTCCTCTAAGTATGTGCCATGTCTGTTCTGACACAGTGTTAATTATTAAATATGTTCATCAATTATTAATACAAGATTGTGCTCTTTCATTTTTAAAGTATATTTAGCCTTTTATTTCTGAAGATTTCTAGCAAGTGACCCTCAAAATGTGATGTAGGAATACATGTCATTCCAAACCCTATGACACTGATGAATTAACTCTATTTATATGTATATCTTTGTTTAATGAAACTTGCTACTTCTAATCATTCCTTTTTACACTATAATAGTACATAAACATGTTAAATGAGATGAACTGGTCATAAAATCTTTTTTGTGATGCCTAATGCTGCACGTATTTTGCATTAGCTGTACATAAAGGATAATGACTTTATAATGCATTTCACTGTGGAAGTCATTCATGAGAAGCCTGGCAGGAAAATCACTCCTCAGCAAAGACCGAATATCTTATTATATAGCTCTATTTAGGGTTTTAGCAGTCAGGCAGTAAGTTTGTCTGCAGCTCCTTAGGAAGGTCCTGCTGCCCTCAGCCCTGCTCTGATCACGGGGAGCATCTCCTGTCCCCCTTGCTGGGGAAAGCCCAGCTCACTTGCTGCTGCCACATCCCTGCTCACTGACTCCTGGCTCCTACCCCCCTGACATTTTTCATCACAGCCCCACGACAAAAGCCACGGAAAGTGAAGGAAAACCCTTCCACCTTGAGGGCTGGATCCAGCCCAGTAGGCATACACATCATCCGGATTGTTTTTACATGGAGACCTAAGTAATTTAGGTTTTCAATTTTTTATGACTTCAGCAGTGAAAGGCAGCGTTGGGAACAGCCCCCTCTGCTTCACCCCTCGTTTGCAGGGGTCACAGCAGACATTGCTGAGCCGTCAGCGTAAATTACAGCTGGCAGCACGTCAGCGCAGAACGCGTAAATGCGTGTACAATTTCAAATACATAAATAATCCCGATGACTTTACTGAAGCACCAGCAAACATTCAGCTACTACACTTTCATAACTTCTCAGGCGTATTTGAGAAGCAGCACTTTGATCTTTATTAGCTGTCAAGTCCATGATGAGGCAAAGTACGTTCCTCAACAGGCTGCTGGAGACAGGCCTGGAAGCAACTACGTCCTTCTGGAGTTTATCTGGACAGTTACAAACTGGAGCTGACTTGCAGTGCTTCCCATAAACGTGTATTATTGAAGTTTCCTAGGACCATGAACCACCCTGAACCATGAACCAGCCCAGGGAGGTGGTGGAGTCACCGTCCCTGGGGGTGTTTAAAGAAAGGTTGGATCTGGTACTTAAGGACATGGTTTAGTGGATAATAGGTGGTAGGGGGATGGTTGGACTAGATGATCCTGGAGGTCTCTTCCAACCTTAATGATTCTATCCTCATGCTCTGTGCTTGTTGATGACCAAGGGTTGACAACCTTCTACCGAGGCTGCACACCCCCACTATTCCCTGGTAGGAGGGGACTGCTAAAGGGCCAGGAAGGTGTTAGCATGCAAAACCATGAACCAGGGGATGTGTCCCACCTTTTTCCTTTCAGACCTAAGAAACACATTTACATAAAGGATTTTGAGCAGAAATTCACACAACGCAAATTGCTTCAGCAGCTGTTGGGCCTCCTGCGTGACCTGGAGCAAGGTCCTACCACCATGCATGCCCAGAGATACAGGACTTACCCTAAGTGATGTCTGACACTCACAAGCCTTCTCCCGACCAGAAGGCAGCGCCAAGAGTTTTTCTCCCTTTGACTAAGAATGTCAGCAATTTCAGTTTGACACAGAGCTGGCCTGGCTGATGGTCTACTGTATAAATCATGGGTCAAAGATAAGATAAACACATACCAGTGTAGTCCTCGTAGCATTCACAAGTGTAGCCCCCTTCTCGGCTCCGGCACAGACCGTTGCTCCCGCAGGGGTTGGAGTAGCAGAGGTCAATCTCTGTCTCACAGTAGTCGCCGGTGAAGCCCGGAGGGCATCGGCACCGCAGGCCATTGATGGGGTGGATGGGGCGGAACAGGACGGTGTTGGAGCTGATAAATGGGGCCGAACTGTCGAACTTCAGGACGGAGACACACTTCATGTAGTTCTCACAGGGCTCACGCAAGCAAATGTTGTCGTCGAAGGGCAGCACCCTCTGCGTAGAAATCATGGTCAGCAGGGTCCTGTTGAGGTAGATCTGCTCCTGAAGGTCCTCAGAGGGGAAGAACTTGTTTCGAATGCCACCAGGGAGCAAAGCCGAGAAGGTCACATTCAGGATATTGGAGCTGACATCCGTGTCATTTTGGATGTTGAAAACAAAGATGCTGTCCTTGGCAGTGGACAGCACTGTAGCCACCCCTTCCACGAACAGGGACAGGAGAGGAGAAAGAAACCTCTCCTGGGACATGTTCTCCAGCCGTACCGTGATACTGTTGGTGAGCATGTCGTCTGTGATGATGGTGACGCGCAGGGTGCAGACTGCTGTGACGCTGTGGACACCATCTGAAGGGAGGAGAGAAAGATAACAGTGATGTCAGAGAGCAGGCTTCAACCGATGGACAGTGAGGCTCCTGCAGTCTCCTGGAAATAAAACAGACCTGTGAGTCATTTCAGGGCACCGGGATGGGAGAGGGATGTGTATCCACCTTCAGCAGTGATTACTAATGTCTACTCAGGAAAACAAAACAAAATCTCTTAAGGATTGTAACTCAACGGACCAGGGACATCTCAAAGAGCCCAGAACACCTGAAGAAAGTCCCAGGCAAATGACTGGCAAGAGCTGGCAAGGAAACAGAGAGTCTGAGAGCCCCAGGATGGCCAAGGGGAAGACAAGGGGAAGGGACCTCTCCTGACAGCAACTGACTGGAGCTTCATACAAGTCACTGTCAGTCTACAACCAGTGCTGGTAAGCTATTGTTTTTCACAGTACAACAGCAAAACTATCTTCTCCAGGCATGGTCTCAGGCTTAACGAGCCAGAACTATGCACAGAGAGAGAACTGCGACCAGAGCTTTAGACAAACGTCACCTAAGGAAACAAGTCTTCACATTTGAACACCTGAACTTCTTCATTCCTTACACCTAACTCCTTCAAAATACTTTCTGAGAATGAAAAAAAAGATTGAATAAATTGCAACCTCAGTGAAAACCAGACATTCAAAAACTCCTCCATTTTATACTTCCTTTAAAACATTTCTGATATTGCTGTGGATGTTCTGCAATGAAACCTGTAAATATATAAATATAGCACTAATACCTGACACTGGACAGAGAGATGCCACTGTAAAATCTCAGTACAGCCCGAGGCTTACAGTAGAGCTGTGAATGTACAAACACAAGAGCATTCTACCATTATGAAACACAGATATGACACAGTGAGTACTATAATTAATCCAAATTCAATGTGAGCATGGAATGGGAAATTGCGTCATCACTGCAACCAAACCACTTAGTTTAATTCTGTCTCCTTGCTAACATTAAGGACTCATTAAGAAAATACAGACAGCATTACAGAAAATATGGTTAGTATTACAGCAGCATCTAGAAATCCCAGGAGAGATCAAGACTGGCTTCTGATAGGAAATGTTCTTTCTCAAGCATCTCATAGTGTAAATAAACAACCAGAAATGGGGGTGGTTCATCTCGTGAGAGAGATATACTGGTTTGAGTGGCCAACAGCGGGGTTAAGAACTGAATCCAGTTCCCTAGGTCCCAGCTCAGTGCCATAGTCTTGGCCCAAAGTATCCCAGAAATAACTGTTTCATAAGTGACCTGCTCTTACATTTTATTCAATTAAACCATAAGGTACGTGCGGAAATGGATTTTGAATCACATCAGCGTAAAACTGCAGCAGAAACTGCAAGTGAAACAATCTAAACCCCAGTGTCAGCTCAAAATTCTGAGAGCACAGATCGCTATTTTCCTTTTGTCATTTTCCTCAGGTTTACTATCTCAAAGTGAAAGTCAATGACCCATTACGGTATCTTATAAAAGGTCTTTCAAGAACAGAAAAATCAGAATGGCTCCTGTCCTATTCACTGTCACCACTACACCTCAAGTGCTGCTTTGTTTTAAAAAGCAATGTATTGTTGGAAGGTTTTTCCTCCAATAATATAGTAGCAATGGAGTAAATTACAGCAGCATAATTAACCAAATGGCTTTTGGCTCCCTCCTGATCAGGCTGTCCGTAAAAGCTCAGCTGCTGACTTTTTTCCACACCGAAGCAGCTTTTAGGCAAACAGAAAAACCTTCTCTCCTACGTGCTACTTCACCACTGCCCGGCTAAAAGCAAACAGTCAGAAGGGGTTATTATTCGGGGCCATGTTTGATGTGCCCCTCACAGAAGCTCCTGCGCCAGCTTTCTCTTTCTCCCAAACCTGCAGCAATCTTTATCTCCTCCTCCTCAGACTCGTTCTAGAAACGTGTCGTTTCAGCCTCCATCAAGACCCCAAGCAACCTTTTTGTAGCCAAAATCCTCGCTGCAACCTCCTGCTCCAGTGCTGTCTGTGGATGTCCGACCAACGGACAATAGAGGAGGCACCGTATTTTCGTGCACGCCATCCTCAGACTAGTTTACCCACTTCTGCCAACGGCAGAGCTCACTCCCCTGAAAGGGCAGAACCAGAACAAACTATTTCCTTTTTTTAATCTTTTTTTTTTCCTAAAGCAATTGACATTTGCCTGCCTGTCCCATAGGGTGCCTGAACTATTTTGCTATTTCTTGCACAATACGCTACAGAAGTTCTCTCATACCAGCGAGAACGCTGGACAATGGGTCCTTTTCTTAAGAAAACACTATGATCTATAGCCCATGGTATGTATAGTAAGAAGACAAAATACGATCCACTGTCTGACAACGCACTAGAGTCTACAAACTGTCATAATCAATATCAACTGTCACCGTACGCAAGAGCTTCCCAGCATTCACAACAGCTATTCTGACACAGTTAATAAATCACGGGAAAAGGCCCCGTGTCAGATACCACACAGCCTCCTTGTTCCGCAGGCAGCACAAAAGAAAACCGGGCGCAGACGTATAGCAGCAAAATGAAGTTGTGATTTAAAAGCCAGTTCGGCTTTGTGCAACCCTGTGCGGAGCATTAAAATAGAAAGGGAGTAAAAAAGGAGCTGAGCATGGGTGCTATAGGCAACAAAAGCGTGGCACGGCTATACAGCCGGCTGCACAAGCGCCTCTTTCATATCACCAGCGAGCCTGAGAGCTGCACCACGGGATCCCATCATCTATTCATTCAGAAATTCATGGAAAGTTGAAACAATCTGTAGTTTTATGGGACAAAATTAGTATCTATTCTATTTTCAACACAGAGCACTCACTTTGAGGATCTGGAACAAGGACAATAAAGAAAGTGGAATTTTTGCCCTTGTCTTTACTGGTAATTGAGTTCAGACGTAAATACGCAATAATATCTGTGTTTTGAGATTCGCAAGCGAAATATCCCATGAAAGTTTCAAACGTTTACTGCCAGAAATGTCAGAAAAGTTGTATTGGGAAATACTGTTGTGAGGTGGTAACGCTCTGTGGCCTTTCGCTGTCTGACATGCCTACCATATGCAGCTATCCCACACGCACGCACAAACAGCCTGCTATTCTGCTAAAAAGCTCCAAAAATTTGATTTTTCAAAGGTCTTCTGACACAGCTATAAAAAGTCCCTATCATGTTTTGGCAGATGCAAGATGGCTTCAGTCAGGAGTGTGAAACACCCTTCAAGTGATGCTACCGAGGAGAAACTGTGGCTACACTTTACTCTTTGGAGCAGACCTTTGCACAGATGGATACATACACATAGGCAAGGCTTAGCTGTCACCGGTTCTCACAGCCATCATCTGCTTGGCTTCAGCAAACTGGCTGGATGCAGGAGCCTTCCCGATGGAGCTCTAAAAACATGAGCTGTGCTGGCAGAGGGGACTCGCGGGCACCCTGCTAAGAGTGGCTCTGGTGAGCTGCCTGGATCTTGGCAGCCCAAGCCCCTGCCACCCGGATAGCCTGAGAAAAGGGAAATGCAGGACAGACCAAGGAGGAGGATAGGATTCGATCCGTCCTTTTGCAGGGTTGGCTCCTAAAACCCTTGTACCGATAGATTTTGCCACCCTGACCTTGAGCTTCTCTTCCGTAAAGTGGGGATAACGGCACTTGCATGTACATCATGGAGTAGCGGGTGCAGATCCTGAAATGCTGAGATACTGGGGTAAGGAAGGGAACATACATATCCTACACCAATCATAAAAGGTTCTTTCAAAGGCTCTTGTGACCAAGTTTACAAAAAAACAAGGTGGAAAAATTAAAAGACTCCTAGCGTCTCACACGTCAGTGAGTGGACAAAGAGGATTCTGGACAGCTGGGTGCTGCACAGGAGAAGAGCTGTTCATTACAGACGCAGTCCCTGCGCACTGACTTCATATCCTGGCAATACTATTTTATGCATGCTTTCTACAAAAGAAATCTCCAGAAGGTGGAAATCAAAGCAGATTGTTGTCTTTTGTGTCACTGTCATTGCTGAACAGGCTCCTCAAAACCAGAACTACCCATCTTCATCCTCTGTCAAACTAATGAACAGATTTAATAGCAACCACACACCCTGAAGCATTACAAAGAAAAAAGACGACAGTAAAGCAGGCTGACAAAAGCTTGAACCTCTCTAAAATACGCTAATAACTTGGAATTGATTAAATAGTCATTGTTTCATGATTACCCTTACTGTACGACAAACCCAATCAAACCTGAGACTTTAATCTCAGCTTTCGATCTTTTGGCAGTCCATAAACTAAAGAATTTTATTATCTAGAAATGTAAACACAGCAAAGTTTAACTGAAATGCACATTTGGCAATGGCAGCACCTGGCCAGAAATGATAATGTTGTTTGTTTTTTAAATTGGCAGAAATAAAATAATTAACACTCTTTTTGGTTTATTATATACAAACGTCTTAGGGCCACATATCAAAGCTAATTATTTTATATAAATACTTTAGCAGAGCTTGCTTTCACAGATGGCCCAACCCACATCTACTCTAACTCTGCTTTGTGATGCACCTGGAAGTAACAGATGTCAGAGTTTATGACAGCCATGCAAACTCCTCGGCTGGCGAAACGCAGAGTAAAGACCCTCCATAGGTTCAAATAACCTCGTGCTCTTCCCAGCCCCTAAGAAGCAGGCCTGTCCACGGGTAGCAAACATTGTTTGGTAACATGCCTTGGAGTGGTCACACCTCCTTTCCCCACTGCCTCCAGCCACATCTCTAAATATGGGAGTTAATACACGCCTAGTCCAGTACTAAGCCTTGATTTAATGATGAGGATGCCATACTTCTAGCGTCCTCTCCACCACTTGGGTGGCAGGAGCATCTAAGTAGCACCAGACTGTAGTAACGGAGACTGCAGGCAATACTTGGCTGCCTGCGCAGAGCTGGAACCCAAACCACACTTCCCGCTGAGCAAACAGCAGTAAAAAATCAGCAGACGTCCATGAAAGTGAGACGCATACTCCAGCGCTAAGCTTCAGTTTGCCTCAGAAAGTCTGTGAGTCTCGCAGGGCCAAGTCTCTTCCTTGCATGTGTGCTTCTACCACCATGGAGACAGATTTAAAGTGCATAAAATATCAGTGTACTAATATTGTCCCTTCCAAACTACTGCTGTAGGCACCACAAAGCTTCACTTCTATGAGTGGAAATGACACATCTACGAGCATGCACAGGAAAACTCTTCAAAATATTTTCTACGTTACGGAAAAGTTTAGCGGCTTACAGTACAGAGAAAATATCCTGAAAGAACGTAAGCTGCCCAGAAAACGGCAGATGGGAACCTAAGTAAGATGCTTTGCCCAAACAGCAGAAAACATTACCAGAAAGGAAAATGAAAATAGGCATAATTGTGAATGCACAGAGAACCTACCCCAGGGTCTTCCCCGTCAGCGAGCAGCCTCACTGCAAAAGTGTTTCAGGACAGAACC
This sequence comes from Psophia crepitans, assembly GCA_013399095.1. Taxonomy (NCBI): domain Eukaryota; kingdom Metazoa; phylum Chordata; class Aves; order Gruiformes; family Psophiidae; genus Psophia; species Psophia crepitans. The sequence goes on along the minus strand of VWZZ01007374.1, from coordinate 168,628 downwards.
TGTGCACGTGTCCCCGGTTTGAGTGCCTTCAGGGCACCTTGGCAAAGGATGCAGGGGCTGGTGCCGGCCTTAGGGGTCCGAAAGAACAGAGCAACGGGCAGTGGCAAATGTTTGACGTGCATCCCTAAGTAGTTCCTGGTTTTTGTCATCACTTTTGTCCCTTTGCTTCAGGCTGCCAGTCTCAGCTTCACACAGTTGGGCTAGGTGATCCTGGAGGTCTGTTCCAACCTTAATGATTCTATGATTCTATGTAGGGGCAATGACTGCCAACGCAAGTTGTGAGCTTTGGAAAGGATATATAAAAATAATTATCTATTATTCACACAGTGTCAAAGGTTCACATCGGAGTCACTGCTCTGAAGAACACCAAAGCCGAGGTCTGCTCCAAAGCCCATAGCGTCAACAGGAAGATTCGGATTGACTTCAGCGGGCTTCGCTCCCAGCCAGAATTTGGCCTAGAGCCTAATTCCCTGAGTCCCTGCCAGTGCACTTGTGCAGAGCTTCATCCCTGACCCGGCAGCCCCAAAGAAGAGCAATGCTCTGCCCAGGAAAAAGGCTCAGGGCTGAAAATCACGATGGCAAGAGCAGAAAGCAAAAGATGAGGGATGCGCAAGGCAAGTGTGCAGCCAGTACAAGCATGCAACATGGACTGCACAGCATGAGTTGGAAAGGTTGGAAGGGCTTTCCTAAAATCGGGTGCCTGAATCCATACCTCTACATCTCTAAATTCCCAGGAAGGTTGAGCTGCTGCAGCCCCCCCTCTGCAGACAGTCAGTTCTGAATGTTGCCTGGCATCCTTTGAAAAAAAGAAGGTTCGGATAGGCCACAGGAAGGGGGAAAAGAAAGATGTCTTACGTGGCGTTATGGGGGGGGATTTTAGATCACACAGCAAGGTAAAACAGAAGGCAGCTGAGCCATGTGGGACATGCAAGCAGACCAGCAATGGAGGCTCAGTCCTGACTGAGTTACACAGGAGGGGAGTGTCCTGGAGAAAACATGTCTTCAGGGGGAAAATAAGATATCTGGGATTATCAAATCTACCCCTCTGCTCTGCTCTCGTCAGACCCCACCTGGAGTACTGCATCCAGCTCTGGCGTCCCAGTACAAGAAAGACATGGAGCTGTTGGAGTGAGTCCAGAGGAGGCCACAAAGATGATCAGAGGGCTGAAACACCTCTCCTATGAAGACAGGCTGGGAGAGTTGGGCTTGTTCAGCCTGGAGAAGAGAAGGCTCCGGGGAGACCTTAGAGCAGCCTTCTAGTACCTAAAGGGGCCTACAGGAAAGCTGGAGAGGGGCTGTTTACAAGGGCAGGGAGTGATAGGACAAGGGGGAATGGGTTTAAGATGAAGGAGGGGAAATTAGGTTAGATATTAGGAAGGAATTCTTCACTATGAGGGTGGTGAGACATTGGAACAGGTTGCCCAGAGAAGCTGTGGAGGCCCCATCCCTGGCAGTGTTCAAGGCCAGGTTGGACAGGGCTTTGGGCAACCTGGTCTAGTGTAGGGTGTCCCTGCCCATGGCAGGGGGGATTGGAATGAGATGATCTTTAAGGTCCCTTTGAACTGAAACCATTCTATGGTCTATGATTAACTAGGCCAAGGCTGGAAGATTGCTGGAGGACAGGCAATGGTCCACACTGGCACAGAGCAAGTGCCTATGTATGACTGTACCAGTGAGCAGCTCTCCCTAAACTAGCGCTAACCACACGCCACTGTGGCAGCTCAGAGCAGCCGAGGGGTCTGCCCCGGCCCACCCAGGACACAGGCTATGTGCGTGGGTCGTGGCTACGCCAGATTGTGCCCTGCTGCTGCACTGCCCTGTGACAGTGCTAGCCACAGCCACACTTGTGAAATGCTGTTGGGGTCCGTGCAAGGAAAGGAATCTGGCAAGTCTGCCCAGATACTTCTAGCCAAAGCCACCTCCAACGCTCACAGGCTGCAGACACTCTTAAAAACCATTTCAAGTCAAACTTTCATGTACTTCTCTTTTGGTTTAGTGGTTGCCCTTGGCAGTGCTAGGTTAACAGCTGGACGTGATGATCTTAAAGGTCTTTTGCAACTAAAACAATTCTATGATTTTATGATTCTACAATTCTTTCTGCAAGACGAGTCATCTCTTCATGCCGACAGAGATGAATAACTGGGAAGGTGGGCAGTGGGACCTGGGGCTTGCGGCAGCTCCCACTCCATGGTCCCCTTGGCAGCAGCCAAAGCAGTACCAGCTAAACCAGACAGCTTAAAAAAAATCCCCAAGCTGTGGGAGGAAAAACTGCATAAAGCAACTGTGAACTCCTGACGGGTATAAGAGGAAAAAAACCAAACTAATTTTGGCATCATTATCTTTAATGCAGCCTGTGCGGTTTAGGATTATTCACTTTGTACACAATACTGAAAAGAAAAAAAAAGCTTATTTCGGTTTGCAGCTTGAACAGGGGATTAAGAAGAAATTGATGCCAACCGGATTGCTCAACATTGCTCAAGATTGCCACTAGCTTTTCTGAAACCAGCACCTGCAAGCTGAGAATTTTGAAATGTTAATTGGATTGATAACACTAGTCTGGGGAAATATTCCTGGAGGGTGGGAAGTAAGGCAAATTGGATCTTCTGGCAGAAATACTCTTGAATTCTGACTGCAGTGATGCTGAAAATACATGTAACTTCCCTGGACACCCCCTGCAGCATCACTTCTTGCTTTTCAGGTACCTGGTGCACATGGGCTATAACTGCTGGGGGGGTGAGATGCAGGCAGGGAAAGCTGGCAGGGAAAGCTGGCAGGGATGCAGCAGTGACAAGGCGGGCAAGGAAACAAGTCCCTGTCCTGAACAGAAAGCACAAGCAGAAAGGATGAGGACNAAGCTGGCAGGGATGCAGCAGTGATAAGGCGGGCTGAACAGAAAGCACAAGCACAAGGATGAGGAAAACTTAGAGGGAAGTACGATATGTGGAAGACAGCACGAGCATGCTAATAACCATCTTGTTCTGGACCATTTTACCCACGAGGAGATTTTCCTTCTAGTTAAAATGCAAAACAGCATTCCTTCCTGGGCTCTGCACACCTCCCTGCACCCCAGCTGCCTTTCCCTGTTAGCAAGGACCAGCAAGAGGACTCTGCCGGGCCGTGCCTGCAGCGGGGCTCAGCCCCCCAGCGTCGCGGCTCTGGCTGGCTCCTGGCCTGCCGGTACCGGCACCGGCACCGTGCCCGGCTCCAGGCCAGGCAGGCCCTTGGCGGGGGTGCACAGCCCAGGAGCCCACCTCACTGCCCCTCCACCGCTGGCACAGCTTTTAAACTCCAGCTGAAGAGACAGGTTTCCATTCCATGCTAATGTTCACGGAGACTGTGCGTCTTACGGCGCTCATCAGACCTGTTCAGATGAAAAACCCCACTCCAGATGGCTACACCAGATAGTCACAGACTGACTGGCTGGGGGCTCCGTCACCTCCCAGACAGCTTCATCTCAGTTCATATATAATCAAAACTATTGCTTAATTACTGTGATAACTCTTAAGCCTCTCAGAACTTTAAAGGGAGAGGGTTTTATTACCATTTACATTGTAAGTGGAATTTAACGCATAGCTAAATGTCCATAGCTGTAAGACAGTTTCCCACAGGCTCGCGTCACCTGCAGCCACATCTCACAGTGCGCCGCAGCGGTGGCCGCAGTGGCTTGGCCGTGGCACTGCTGGGCACGGGGGGATGCCGGCGAGCGTCAGGGTGCAAGAATCCCAGGCACAGGGAGCCCAGTCGCCCACTCAGCTCACAGCCCAAAGCTATTCATGGGCACCTCTGCCTTCCCAGCTGTAACCACTGTATACAGGAGTTGGAACAGGTTTCTTAAAGATCCATGAAGGCATCGGACAAACTGAGCTGCAGTCCTGGGATGCTCCAGCAGTAATCTCCATTCAGGCCACAGTCTTCATGTGAATGATGTATTTTGTACAGAGTGAGATAACAGCAGCGCATTTACCCCGAGATACGCTTTTACGTCACTAACCCCACTTTAAAAGAGAGAGTGCCCGCTTGGGGTGCCTGCCCGTGCTGCCAGGGGAGCAAGCGACGTGTCCCCACAAAAGCCACAAACATTTTTACTCCCTTGGTCTGATTAAAGCAGGAACTTCCCCAGGGAAGCCAGGGCTCTTCTCAAATCTCTCTCTTTGCAGTTTCAAAGCAGGAGTGCACGGAAACTACTTTGGGGATGGCAGGGGGGTGGGAAGAGTTGGGGT